>PVKB01001779.1:252338-361451 GCA_004027205.1 Ctenodactylus gundi
TGGCAAAATAATTACAAAAGTGTACACCTGAGGCATTGCCAAAACCATGGCACCACTGTCAAGAATTCTGGGGGTGGTAGAACGAACAGAGCAGAGAGACACATCTCTGTTCATCCACACCTGCAGAAAATGCTCATGTTCCCTGCACTGGTTAAAGCCCCTTCCTCCTGTCAAGGTAATGACCGCCCTTGTGATGTCTTATTCTCTGCCCAAACCTGTGATATCTTTATTTTGATTGTTTGTGCATCTGCTGTCCTTATTGGTGTGAAGGCACCTTCTTATCAGGGGCCATGCCAGGTCACAGATCTCAATAAAGTTTTGATAAAATGCAGGCTTTGCAGAAGAAGTGGCAGGTAAGGTCTGTCGGGGCTGGGTGACATTTTAAATTCGTGGGAGGCCCAGATGATGGAAGGGTGGCTGCTGCAGGTGTATTTTGGGAGTATGAGGCAAACTCTGCATAGTGAATGGGGTGTAGTTTTTTATTTCTTAAATGAGGTTCATGCCCAGCTGTGTAAGGCCAGGGAGAACAGCTGGGAGGTGCCAGGACCCAGCACTGGTTTGGGCAGAGCCTTGGTGTTTCTTCTGCAGAGATTTGTCAGATTCTTCTGCCTCCACAGAAAATATTTAAGCGTTTCACAGTGCCATCTGGGTCTCTGGGTCACACGTGCAGAGAGCAACACCCACTTGTGTGTCTTCTCTGTCTGGGCCACAACTTCCTCTGAGAGTCTGACCTCAATGATAGTACTCTGTGCTCAAATATCAGATCAACTTGAACTTGTCTCTGGCATGTTTGTTTTCAGTAGGTCTGAAAGCGAATTCTGGAGAGATGACCCCTTCATGCCCTTGTGACCGTTCTCTGTGACAATTATTTTAAGGGGATTAGTGCATCAACCTTCCACAAGCTTCTGTGTCACTCTCTGCAGGCTGTGGTTTTGTGTCACCTGGGAAAGCACTATGCCACAGCAGCCCTCAGGAATGGCTGATTCTGGCCAAAGACACTTGGTCTCCAGGACAGAACTGCATTTAAAATTCCTGTTAGGAGTCTTTCCTGTCTGTGATACAAGAGGATTTGTTTTGTTCCGTGTGAGGCTCGGCCTTTCGGTTTTCTGATTTTATCACATTGGCATTAATGAATGTCCTTTAGAACTGAAGGGAGGGTAGATTCACTGTTTCAGTCGATGTTGCCACCCGTGTCTAGCTGGCTCTCTTGGCACTGTGAGGATGGATCTGTGGCAGCTGCAGGAAGCTGTGGAGAGGGGCCAGACCCTGGGTTCTCCAACTCCAGGGTCCCCACGGCTTCTTGGGATTAGCACAGGGGGTGTCGCTATGCTTAGGGGGCATCTTGCAAAGCTGGACTGCAGGGACTCTACGTCATGTATGAGGTGTGATGAAAACATGCAGTGAATGTTTAAGTCATAAAAAATGATTGCAATAAAGGACACATTACCATTAACCCCCCTCAAAATATTCCATTTTGCTTCAAGTAAACTTATCCCATCATTCTTGCCCCCTTCTGAGGCAATTCTGGGTGCCTTCTTTTGTGAGTGTCTTTACTTGGCATCATGGCCACCTTGATGTCTTGAGTCTGAAGAGGTTCAAAACATTGACCTTTTGTAGTGATTTTGGTCTTGGGGGAAGAGCCAGGGTCTCATGGTGCCAGATCCAGTGGATAAGGTAGATGAGGACACGTGTGTGTGAGCCTGCTTTTCAGTTGAGTGGTAACTCAGCAGCAGCAGCCACCATTTCTTGGCCATACTTTGCAAAGACACTCACAAAAGAACTCCAGAACTGCGTCGGGAAGAGGTAAGAGCCGTGGAATTGTGTGTTCTAAGCAAGGGGAGTATTTTGAAGGGGAACTCATGGCAATGTGTCTTTTACTGTAATAGATTTAAAAAAATTTAAACATTTGCCATATATTTTAGTCACACCTTGAATTTGCCTGGCTGAGTGAGACAAGATGGTGGGCAGCACCTTCTCCCAGCTGGTGGCACATCCCTTCTCTGTCCCTCCATGCCACCAGGATGCCAGGATGAGCGTACAGGCTGTAGAAGGGCATTCTGTTGGCAAGTGGATACCCGGCCTTCCTTACACTCAAAGAGCCACGTAGCCCAATGATGCACTCCTTTGCCTTACTGTATCTGGGCACGGGGGAGGGTCATCACTCTAGTTACAGGGCTGCCCCCAGATGACCCCAGAGCTTTCCCAGGTTGCTTCTCTCTGCTCTCCCTGACCCGCCTTCTCTTCAGCACCGCTCTCCTCCCACCTCTTTTGGATGAACTGAGCCATACCTGAAAGACCCAGGCATGCCCGAGCCGGGGGACTAGCCTGGAATAATTAGTTTGAATGTTCTTGAGTCAAGGAATTCAGCATTGACACAGTGCCAGTCAGAGAGGGGAGCCCCTGACCCGGCTCTTTGAACAGTCTCACAAAGGGGTAGTAAGCCAGAACGGGTTACCATGGCAACCAGGTGAGTGCCAGGGACCCATCTCTTAACAGAAATACAGCTCTGCCTAGGAAGCGAGCAATACGTGGCTCTGGCTTGCGCCAGCGTCTCTCTGCCTTCAGCCAGGCTATGCGGGGATCTGGAATGTCTCCCAGAAGCTTCATGTTTGGAAGGTGATTTAATCACGGGGGTCAACCCGTTGATTTTCTGTGTGATAAGAGGTGGGGTCCGACCAGAAGGGGTGGATCACTGGGGCTTGACCTGGAAGGATATATGCGAACCCCACCCTTCCCCGCTCTCCCGGCTTCTTGTCTGCCCTGCTGTGAGCAGCTATTCTCCAGCTGGGACTCTGCCTTGTGCTTGTGCCGTTGTTGGGTGCCCACGAATGGCCTGGCACATTCTGAAACTGTGAGCTACAATAAATCTTTCCTCTCTTAAGACGTGGATGTTGGGTATTGTGCCCCAGTAAGACAAGCCCTTTGCGCCCCTCCTCTGTCAGCTGCTACCTGGTTTTCTTTGCATGGCCTTTCTGTTCCCTCCTTCTGGAGCCCACTTGCAAGGACACCCCAGCACACACCAAGGACTCCACTGCCTGGGCCTTTGCTTGCTCAGATGTCCCCAGGGCTTCTGCCTCCCCCTCCAGACAAGGAGCTGGGCGGGGCCTCTGTTTCGCCTGCTGCTCCCTCTCTCAGCTCAGAGCACAGACTCCCTTGCTGTGTATTCATGAGCCGTCACGACCGGCCCGTGTGGGTGTTTTCCCCTGTAACTTCAGCCAGTGCTATGGTATTTCTTCCCAAGACCCCACGCACTTGTCTGTGCTGTATATTAGGACATCTGATCATATCTAGTTTTCATGTAAATATTCATGATCTCTTCTGTGTGTTCCAGTCTGCCCCCAGAGAGGATTCTAACTGAATCAAGTACGACTTAGGGACAAGAAGCATTTGTTTTGAACTCCCACGGAGCAAAGGAGCAAAGAAATAGACCCAAATAAATGCTTACTGAAGTAAATGTGTAGAAACAAGTGACACAGACTACTTCAGCAGGATTAAATACAGACATCGCGAGGCTTATTTGTTCCTCACATGTAGGCTAAACACTTTCATGCGAGGCCCTGCTTTGTTGAGACATTTCCTATCCAAGTCATTACAGGCAGAAAAACTTGGTGATTTTGCTGTGATATGTCACATAAATGCCTTGCTCACAATGTATTATACCAGAAATTAAAAGTGATCTGTCACAATGAAATCTTGCTGAATTCTGTATCTAGTCCACAGTTCAGAACATACTTGGTAGTAGGTGGGTACTGACTCTGTGCTTTCTAGAAAGTCACTCAGGCCTGGGCTGAGGTTCTGAGGCAGCTGTTGTGGTTAATTCACTTTCTGGAATGGGAATGCCTACACTGTCAGGGCACCATGATTAGTGCTGGAAAGGCTGGGGCCCAGGGACCACTGGGAGCCTCTTCTCCTTGTGGTGGGACTACTGGTTCTTTTTGGTGACCTATGGGGACAAAAACTCCCCAAACATTAAATTGCTGTGGTACCTAATATTCTTCCACTGAATAGTTGCATCTTTTCAGAAAAGCATGTATGAGAGAGAGAGAGAGAGAGAGAGAGAGAGAGAGAGAGTGTTCAAAGTAGTTTTACTTTCATGGGATCTGTTTTGCTTCTGTCTTCTCTTTCTTCTTCTGTGTGTGTGTGTTTTTTTAAACAGTTAATAGGTTTTTAAAAGGCAAATAATCCCTGCCTTTGTTGTGAGCATCTCAGATTTTTTTTTTTTTATTATTTTAAAGACATTCTTTGGAAAGGCTTGGAAATGTCAAACTATTATACCAGCGGAAGTCTGTCCAGTTTCTGATAAAGCCAAAACTAATTCTTTTTTTTTTTTTTGTTTATACCCAGTTACCTTTGACAAAGCTTGTCTGGAGATGTGTATCTTCATTCTTAACTCCCTTTGTTGTGTGTGTGTGTGTGTGTGTGTGTGTGTGTGTGTGTGTGTACATGTGCTTTGCTTTACAACCGACAAAGGAAAAAATCTGACACCAGCCTTGGAAGGTAGTGATGCATTCAAGACATTTTTCCTTCTCCAATGTGATAAAAATCTTGCCTAAAACCATATCCAACCTTTTCAGCAGAAAGTCCAGATGGCTTTGCAGCCTGGGTAACAGACTTTACTTACTGACGCCTCTCACAACGTTAGCAGGGCAATGTCTTTCTCACGACATAAATGCAAAACAAAAGACAGCATCTGTGACTCAGGGAGGGCGAGGGGTGCAGAGGGGCTGACGCCTGTGCTGTCTGGAGAGGAACACAGACAAGGAAAGACTCAGAGCTAGTTCAGAAGAACGCCTCCCCGATGGAGGATTTCATCAGGTGAGCTGGTGGGACCAGGGGGCTGCGCCTGAAAAACTGGCGGTGGAAAGTACAAACAAAGCATTGGCCTCGTCCCTCCACAGAGGGAGGGTTTTTGCAGTTCCATTATGAGAGGTTCCATTTCTGGTGTGTTGAAATTTATCATCTGTAGACTGTGTGACTGAGAATAGCAGCCCTGGAAAAATTGAGACGGCAGTAGGGCCTGACAGGAGTGACACTGTTTGACACTTATTTGGTATCAGAATAAGTAACAATTCCTTGTTTCTGCCACCCATAGTGAGCACATCGTTTGCAAGCACAGCTGATGGGTCTTTGGCTTATCTGGAGAGATAACGATAGAGGACTGACTTCTGAGTTTACAGCTGGGGCAACTGAGGCTCATAGAAGACAGTGACCTCTTTCACTATTTTCCATTAACGAGCACGGAGAGAATTTCTGGGTTTTACCCAGCATCCTCCTTTCACACTGGTGAACCCTCCCCCACCCCAGGGTTGCTAATCAACAGATCATGCTTTCTTGCTTTTCCTTTGTCTCCTTTCCAATTTCAGAGCATGAGTGAGTTCATTACTGTCTCTCTCTAATGAAATTCCAGCCAAGCCATATTATTCACAGAGTGAAGATTTACCTGGATTATAAGGTCATCTCTTGTGTTCTGTACCGCATTCTGACAACCTCGCAGATCCACAACACGAAGTGATGGTTCTTACCCTGTCTTCATATAACAGTCTCTCAGGGAGATTTACAACCACTCCAGAGTCAAGGTCCCAATCTAGACTAACTGAGTGCCTATGGAGGAGGCCAGGACGTCTCTGCTTCTAACCTGAGACGTCCATGTGTAGCTGGAGCGGAGAGCCATTGGCGAGGAGGTGAACAGCTGCCTTTTGCTGGTGCAGCTTCCAGTCTGCTAGGGGAAGATATTTGGAATGTCTTTATCATGTGTGTTCATCTTGTTTTAGCTGTTTCGACTCCCAAGTCCCTGCAAGGCCAGGACAACAATGCTGTGTCTGGGATCTTGCCATGACAAAGTCACATGTGTGAATGTTGGAGTGCCTGATGGATGGGGGCTGGGAAGCATGAATGTGACATGAACCGAGAAATTTCAGAAGAGTGAAAAACCAAGAACTGACCTTCAAGGTGCCACAAAATTGTGTAAAAATGTGAAATGATTTTCACACGGGAAGGTGTGTGGGGAGCATATGTATTTGCACCCCAAACAGAGCATGTTGCGAGTAATTGTTGTGTCTGTTTGGCCTCTTAAAGCTCATCAGATAGCAACCAGATAGGTCATCTGAATATCATTAAAAGCTGGGGATAATCTCTCCAATAGAAAAATGATATCATTTAGAAGGTTAAAAAAAGAAAACATTGCAATGAATCAGGAGGGCAGGAAGATTCTGGTTCCAGGCTCTACTGGCAGCAGAAGTTGGGGACACAGAGCTGCGTTGGGTCCTTGTTCCTTTATCTAAATGTGCTGGTAGGGATGATAGAGTCTTGATTTGCTTAGAGATCAGAAATAGTGAAGTATGTGAAGGGATTCCTTAAGGATTTCTTGATTTTAGAGTTATCTATAGCTAAAGCATCGAATAACAAGTGGCTTTATTTGTTATTTCAAAATATTCTTCAGAGAAAAAAGCTTGAGTGTCATCTACTGCGGGAAAAAAAATCCAGCTTTAAAAAATATTTAGTAGCAAAAACAGCCTTACATGTGACGCATCAGTAAGTGCATGCCATGTAACAGATTGTCCCAAAACTCCATGGCTCAATCAACAAGAATTTGTTATTTACTTAAGAGTCTGACATTAGGTTGGGGCAGGACTGTTGTAGGCTGGGCCCTGTGGGACTTTGTTTCTAACTGTGGTTCGGGTCAAATTTGCTCTTCCTGCATCTTATCCACTTGGATCACCACCCACTAGCTTTAGGATTTAACAGGACTGGTACCACTTCACATTTACAATGTCTAATCTTAAGGGTTCCTTAGGATTGATGGCAACCACTTGGAGCCATTCCTTGTGCTGGATTTCAACAATTTAATTAGTGTCTTTTGGTCTTTGTTTTACCACTTTTATAGCGTGAAATGCCTGAGTTAAAGAAAATTTCCTGACTCTAAGTTCTGATCAGATAAATCTGCTGGACTCTTTCAGACACTTAGAACGTTTTTCATTTCTTTTGACTCTCCTAACTGTATGGCTATTAAATACTCTCCATTCTCGGTGAACTGTCTCACCTCCTTCTTCATAGAGAAGCACTCTTCCGATGCTTTCAGTTTTAAATTACCCTCGTTATTCACCAAGATCTCTCCATGCCTAATGCCTTCTCCTTCCTCATCACCAGAGAGACACCCTGTTGCTCCTTTCCCAGGCTGCTGCTCTGCCAAGGTTCTCGATCCTTTTAGCCCCCATCTCCTTCAGGACATTGATTACAACTGTGTGTTTCCTACTTCCAGTCCCCACCCCCCTCCACTGTTTCTGTTTATGTATTTTTGCATTGTTTTTTCCTATACAAAATACTTATCTGAAAAACCAACACCAAATAAAGTATGCTGGGATAAGTAATATAGCTTACCCAAATTTATGTCCATCCAAAATCTCTGAATGAGTCCTTATCTGGAAATGGAACCATTCCCCCCAAGCTGTGGCACTGCTTCCTATGGTTTCTCTTACTTGCTGTTTACCACAGTCAAAAATAGTAAATAGAAATTTCCAGAAATAAATAATTCTTAAGTTTAAATAACTCATTATTAACTATTCTACTTTATTATAAGTAATTGTGATTAATCTTTTACTGTGCCTAATTTGTAATTAACTTTATTATAGCTATGTGTGTACTGGAGAATCATAGTCTTCACAGGGTTTGGCAGTATTTGCAATTTTGGCCATCACCTGGTGGTTTTAGACTGTATTCCTTGTGGATAAGCATGGACCACTGGATCTTGGCAGATGTATTTAATAATAAACATAGAAATAAATCATCCTGGATTTAGAGTAATCTCCAAATCCAGTGAGTAGTATCTTTACAATAGAAAGGAGAAGGAGACTTGGGCACCATTTTACAAAAAAGCCAAAATAGTCTCTGTAAATTTCTTTAGATTATTTCTGCCATGTAGGCTGGGACTGATTAGCCCTAAAGCCTGCCAAACCGAATTCAAACATCCACACATCCAGTTATTTTTTTAAAAAGTAGCTCAAACGAACTGATTTTTAGCATGGTAGTAAAGGCTATTTACATGTTATGAATTGTTTGTCTCTGAAAGTTTCCATGCAATGTATTTGGACCATTACTGATTGTAGGTAACTGGAACTTGAAAAAATGAACTTTGGGTAGAGGGTGGTGCTGGGATCTGCTGCGATCTTCAGGAAATCAACATGCAAATGTGACTTTGCTTTCAACTACGCCAGTTTTGTGTTTGCTTCCGGAGTTGAGGGGGTGGTGGGAGCCATATCTTACTACATTCTCGAAACAAAGATAAACCCTTTGTTAGCAGTCCTCCAAAACACACTTTCCTGGCACACGTTTCCTTGGGGGACTGATCCCATTTGAGCTGACAGGAAAGGGAACGTTCAGTCACTTATTTGTTCAAAGAGTGCGCATCGAGTGTCCACATTGTGCCCTGAGCTGCTAGTCGTCTCTTCCTCCCTTTTCCCAGCCTTCCAGACCCACTGCAGGGCCAGAAGCCTTCTGTCCAAGGCTTCTCGGCAAACGAGGCAATGAGAAGACCCTGCCGTTTGCTCATGAGAGGGTAAAGGGAGTACAGGGACGAGGAGCCTTCCTTGCCTCTTTTGGCCCTGTGTCAGTAAATACACCTTTGATCTCGACTTGTCAACTTCATTGGGTTAGGAAACATTTTGTAAATGACTACATCTTACAGATTACTAAGCATGCTCCTGGGTGTGGCTGCGTGGGCCTTGGAGGAGGGACCTTGGGCTCCACATCTGATCCCTAGCTCATTTCTCTATGGTTTTCTTCACCTGTTCTACTCATGGCTACCATGAACAAAGAAGCTTGGCTCCACCATGCTCTTCTGCCATGATGTTCCCAACTTGGAGCCGGCAGGCCATGGACGGCACTGTCTGGATCTGTGAGGTTGATTAAGCCTCTCCTCCCCCTAAGTCACAGGTGGCAGCTATGGTGTCTTGCAGAGGGGAAGCCAGTTGATACCCTAAGTCAATAGAGGTGGGGTTGCTACTCTGAATTTGGCCCATTATCCTACTTGATCACCTCAATGCCAGGCAGTTCCTGGTGTATTTAATTACATCCCTGCAAGGCTGGGCTGTGGAACAGGGTGGGCACTTGGTGTTCAGGAGTCTTTTCTCCCTTTCCCTTACCCCCAACCTCGCTCTGCACATTTCTCATCCAGTAGAGAGAAACCATGCATGTTGTGCGTGTTACAGACTTCCTTCCCATGTGTGTGTACAGAAGATCTTTCTATGTTTTGGGTGCTTTGGAGATTGTTTTTCTCAGAAGAATGATTAGAGTAGCATCTTAACTAGTCTTTCTGCTCCTTGTCTACCAAACTTCCAAACACTCTCAGCTTATCTTAGAGATCACATTTTCTCAAATATAGGCAGGATGTCACCTGCAGATTAAATGCATTCGTGGATGTCTCTGTGCCTTGGTATGGCTCTTCCACACTGCCTGTCCTTATCCTACCAGGGCTGGACTTTTCTGGGACTCCTCACACCCTATTCTGTAGTCAGGCATCATGGATTTTGCCCAACCCGCACTCTGCGCTCCTCTTGTCAGCTCAGCCCAACTCCCAGGAGCGAATGTCACCTCCCACCGCCATTGATCAATTTCCCCTTCACCTATGCTCCCATAATACATTTTTTGGGGAGTGGGGCTGGAGAACTATTGGGGATCAAGCCCAGCTCTTCACCCCAGGTTGTGTCCTCAGCCCACTCATACTTTTGTTGATTTTTGTAGAGAGTCACCCATCCGATAGGAATCTCCCACTTCAGGATTCAGGTGAAAGTAAAAATTTAAAAAGTGACACCTGTTTTTTAACCTGAAAGATAAAAAATAATGCCTTCACATTGTTCTACTTCTTAAAATGACAATTCATTTGTGAGATCTCTGTGGGAAACTCTGTCAAGAACACGCTTGTAGGGGGAATTTTCAAGTGAGTCCAATTTTCTGGGGAAGAAAATTAGTATTTATCTTGAGTGTGATGTTGTTGACCAAAGAAGATTTTTTTTGTTATTTATTTGTTTATTGGTAATTGGAGATTGAACCCTGGGACTTCACACTGAGCTAAATCCCCAGCCCATTTTTATTTTTGATTTTGAGACAGGGCCTCACTAAGTCACTAAGTTGCCCAGGGTGGATTCAAATTTGTGAACCTCCTGCCTCAACCTCCCAGAATGCTTCAATTACAGTTCTGTGCTCCTGGGCCTGACTCATTCTTGTAATATACCAAAATTAACTTTCTGATGTTACCCTGCCACATCATAATTTGTTCATTCATTTGATAAACATTTACTGACCCCTTATTCAGAATAAGACTTTAGGTGGCCCCCCACCAAGGGCATCAATTTCATCTTCTTCGTTTGTAAATTTCTAGAGCCTTAGGGAAGTGCTCTGTAAATACTAAAAAAATAGTTAAAGTTGACGTCAAAAACACTGGTGTGAGTTGTCTCTGTTGTGTACTGTCTCTGTGGCTTTGGATAATAGTATGTTTAGCCCTTACTTGAGGCTTGTTTTTTCTCACACATAAATGTATATAGTGACACCTGTTTTTTTGGCTTGAGGTAGTCACTGTATCAAAGGAAAAAAAAATATATAGTCAAAATGATAGTGAAAGGTAAGCCAGAATGCACCTACTACACCTGTAGAAATGATAGTATTATTGGGGCTGGGGCATCAGAACACTTGCCCAGTGCGCACAGATCTTGGTTTGATTCCTCAACACCCTCTAAGCTGGGTGTGGTGGCACATGCCTGTAATCCCAGCACTCAGGAACTGAGGGAGCTGGGTTTCTGTACGTTTGAGGCCAGCTGCATAATGAATTTGGAACCAGCCTGGACTATAGAGTGAGACCATGTCTCAAACAAAAAATGGCATTATTATTATTATTATTATTATTATTGTAAGATGCTATGGTTTGGATCTGGAATGTTCACCAAAGGCCTCATGTATTTGGATGTAGTGGGATAACTGTGGAACTGTGTGCTGTTGAGAGGTGAGGCCCGGCTAGAAGGGGGCCAATATTTGGGACTTGACCTCGAGAGATTGTGTCAACTTGTTGAGACTCAGGGACACTGAGGGCAGAGTTTTCAAGTGTGTGTCATTGACTTGTGGGCCAGAAAGTGGGGAAGGGGCACCCATCCTGGGTGTGGGGAACTAAGTTGGCTTGAACTAAGTAAAGGAAGGAAGAAGAAACGTTGTTACAGCTTTTTCCAGGAAGGCTCTGGCCTTTACTTTCCTCTCCAGACTCAGTGGTCCTCTTCACTTGCTTGGCTTTCTTCTGCCATTCCTGAAAGAGCTTTTCTCTAACCAGTCTTTTACCATGTGCTTCCACTGTTGCCAACTGCCCATGAATGGACTGTGTGAGACCTTAAGAAACTTTGAGCTAAAAAGATCTTTCTTCCCTTATGGTGTGAATGTCTGGTATTTCTGTCCCAGCAATGAAAAAATAAGACAGAAAGTTTCTGATGTGCTCATGGAATAAGTGTGCATGGAATTAGATTGCTTATGAATGTTCCCTTGTCCACTTTATTGCTAAATCAGAGTGCGATCTATGTATTCACTTATTTTATTGGAATATGTTTGTGATACATAGTAATTAAATCCATCCTTGGGAATTTGTATATGTACATGTCACATCTTAATCATTTTTTATGGTTTCCATTTAAAAACTGTATCTAAGTGACAGTGCTCAAATGCTGGGATACTTAAATACCTTTCAGAGGGCCTGTTCCTCTTGGTAAAGTCATGAAGAATTCTGAAGTGCTACTTTGTTGCTTGATTACTATGTGATTATAAAGCAGTGACAACAGGTTTACAGATTCATAGACAGGAGTGTGTAGTGACTTAAAAGAAGATGAAAGAGCTGTGTTAATTCACCTAATTGCATTAAAAATGAAATTCAGAAATGACTTTACTCTTTGAATGTTCAGAGACTCAAGAAAAATTAAATGGCTGAGCAAATGTCATCAAGTCTGGCTGCTACCAACAGAGGGTGATAGTTATCTTCCATATGGGAGAAGACAGAATTGAACAGATGAATTTCAGAAACCAAACTGATGGCAAACAGAATAGCTTATATATGCTATTAGACACAGAACCTACAAGTATATAGATACCAATTCTCAACATAAGATCATCAAGAAAATCAGTCTTACACAGATAAGAAAGTGTCCCTCCTACCCCCCCATCTGTCTTTCTCCCTTCTCTCTCTCTCCCTCCTCAGGGTCCATTAGTTTGACTGATTAAATAGTAAGTGACTAATCTGAATCTAGAGAGAATATCAGATAACTAAGAAATCATGATGGAATTCCATGTGGTTTATTTCAGTCATTGTATTTTGTACTGACAGCTCTAGTGTAATTTTTAAAAACAGACCTTATATTTTATAGAAGTTTTAAGTTCACAGAAAATAGGTGTGGAAGGTAGATGGAAGGTAGAGAGCTTTCCCATATACCTCTGCCCCACACAGGCATAGCCCACCCATCATCAATATCCTCAATGTCCTGCTAGCTTCAGTTAATCTGCTGTGGTATGTCATCTTGAGTTCACAGTTTCCATTAGGGCTCACTGTCGGTGGGTTCTATTCTACGGATGTGAATAAATGTATAATGACTTGTATCCACCATGACAGTACCATACAGAGTAGTTTCACTGTCACCCAGATTTTCTGAGCCCTGTCTTTTCAACCCTCCTTCCCACAGCCCCCTGGAAGCGGTGGATCTTTTTGCTGTGTTTGGAGTTCTGACTTTTCCAGACTGCAGCCAAGCTGGAACCATACAACCAGCTGTCTTTCTAGGTTGGCTTCTTATCCCTTAGTAAATGCGCTGAAGTTGCTACCATGTCTCTGAATGGCTTGATAGCTGATGTATTTTTAGTGCTGATTCATAGTGCATCATTTACATGTACCACAGATGGTTTATCCCTTCACCTGTTAAGTGACATCCTGTCTCTAAATTTTAGCAATTACAAACAAAGCTGCTATAAACATGTGTGTGTAGCTTTTGTGTGTGGACATAATATATCATCTTCTCTGGGTGAACACCAAGGACTGTGGTTGCTGAAGATTGTGTTTAGTTCAGTAAGAAGCTATCAGTCTGACTTCCAAAGGAACTGTGCCATTTTGCAAGCAGGTGAGAGTTTCTGGGGTTCCACATCCTCACCACCAGTAAGTGTCACTGTTTCAGGTTCTGGCCTTTCTAATAAGTAGGTACTGGTAGCCTTTTGTTTTTAATTTGCTTTTCAGGTATCTTATTTCAACCTAATAATTTAGTTCTTTTGGTGATTACTGGGGTGGACAACTCTTAGCAGGAGAGAAAGAGAAGGGGGACAGAGAGAATGTTCTAGCATTTTGTTTCCTCAGTTGCCAAGGAGTTGTAGGAATGATTTTCTAGGACATGTAGTGTAATTCCTTTCCTTCCTCTCATCTTCCTTCCCTTCCCTTCCCTTTCCTTCTCTTTTTCTTTCTTTTTTTTTTTTGTGGCACTGGGGAATTGAACCCAGGGGTCTTCATAATGAGCTGCATGCCTGGCCCTTTTTATTTTGAGACAGGGGCTTGCTAAGTCAGTAATTTCCCCAGGCTGGGCTCAAACTTGGAAACTTCCTGCCTCAGCCTCCCAGAGTACTGAGCTTATAGGCATATGCCACCATACTCAGCTAGATACGGTTTCTTATAATTTGTTTTTCATGAGAATCAAGTTCCATCCAACTTAGACAGATTTCCTAAGAGAAAAAATGGGCAATAACTTTTCTGTAAAATCAGGTTTTTTAAATGGTTTCCACAATGTTCTGGGTCAATTCCTCCTGACAGTATATTCCATATATATTTTAGTGTGTTGGATTATAGGTATTTGCGGTTGGGGAATAATGTTTTGGTATGTTTCTGAGGTAGCCTGTATGGAATGTGGTTTGGATTTGGAGTATCCGCAGAAGCTCATGTGCCTCTGTGTGCTTTTGGGAGGTGAGGCCTGGCTGGAAGGGGAGGGTGCTTGGGGTTTGGCCTGGAGGAATTATGTCAATTTATTGAGACTGGAGAGGTGCTCAGGGCAGAGATTTCAGTGTGTGTTATTGACTTGTTGGCTGAATGTGAGGGAGAGGCACCCGTCTGGGTGTGTGGAGCCCAAAGGGCAGCTTAAACTGAGTAAAGGAAAGAAGAAGAAGCATTGTTACAGCTTCTTCCTGGAAAAGTTCTGGGCTTGCCTGAGTCTCCAGACACAAACTCATTCCTCCTTTGCGTGGTGTCTGCCTGAAATGCTGTGAACAGTTCTCCAGCCTCTGCCATGTGCTCCTACCATTGCAGGCTGCTCATGAATGGACTGAGTGAGACTTTCTGAAACTATGAGCTAAATACATCTTTCTTCCCTTAAATTGTGGGCGTTGAGTATTTCGTCAAAGTAACTACTAAGTAGCTAACACAGCGGTGGTGACTAAATGTCCCTTTGGTGGTGACTGATGATGTTCAAATGATGCTTGTCACGTTGGAGTAACTGAGCACTGGACTTGATTAATAAAAGAATGTGCCATTGTTAGCCAAGGTGAAGTTGACTTCAAGGGCATTTATGACGACTTAATCTTACTTCTCCTTAATGCTTACAGATCAGTCTCCTCTCTACAGATCATGGCCTAAGAAAGCCTCTTTCAGCTGGGTACATGCAGGCCTGTGCTCTCTAAAATGCTCAAGGAGGATCGACTTCTAAACCAGGAGGTTCTGCAAGACTTGGGATGGCTGTGGTGGGTGGTGCGATTAAGCAGCTAATTAGCTGCCAGGAGTAGCAATATTTTTATTTGTGATTTAGATTTAAAATTTGAAAAGGTTTGTGAAATATACCTGAAGTGGTGACTGTCATTGTATCTTCAACGTGGATTTCAGTTAAACTACACATTCTCACTTCTTTCCTTTGCACATGGTGCAAGAGCTGGCAAGGCCAATTAGATGCTGGGTGGTGGCCCTCAGGGTCCAGCCTCCTGCTGGGTCTGACTGGGAGGAAGAAGGTGCCTCTCCTTGACCCCCATGCTTTTCACTCATCCTCTTGTGGTCCTTCCTTGGGGGCCCTTCAGGTTCCAGCTGCTGCAGATGTGAAGGCCTCTGCCCACCAGGACTTGGAGTATCCACTTTTCAGCCCTCTGGGTTCTGGGTGAATTTTAATTCTCTTGTTTCTGTTCCTCTGCAGCTCAGTGTGTCCCCTTGAGGGATTTCTTCTTTCCAGTCTCTACCTTAACTCAATTCTAAGTTCTCAGTCCTTGATCTCACCAAAGTCTCTATAGTTCCCGGGTGCTTTGCATTCATTCATTCATTCATTCATTCACTCACTCATTCAGTAAATATTGAATGGGGGCCTATTTTTGACCGAGCACTCAGCAGGCTAAAAATCAGATATGGCTTAGTTGTTTTGCTGGGTAAGAAACCCGAAGACATTTACTTTTACCTAGCAGAGTGATTTCCGATTTCTTCAAAACCTTGTGATGAGAAACTCCCCCAGATGCTGACATTTACCAGCTCAGATAAGCAGCCTCACCAGGCGCATCTCCGGCAGAAGAGGTTAACCCTCCCGATAAACTATGGAGCTATTAGGATAAATGAAAAAAACAACTTCTGATTCTCTCTCTGTGCATGCATGGGTGGCTATTAATAACTTTTTTCGAATGACAGAAGAGACAGGAGAGAGAAGAGTCAATGCAAAGTCACTTTTCAAACTCTCCAGGCTGTAGAAGTAAAAGGATCGGGCATCGAATTAGCTTATCAACTGGGCAACTGTTTAGGCATAGCTCACTGTGAGTCAGGCATGATGCTAGGCCCAGGGATGCTGCTGTGGCTCATCGGCTGGTCCTCTTGGCACTTTTGCCTGTGGGACTCTGTGGATAGGGTAGAGAGAAGCTGGAACGTGGAGGATGAGAATTGGGGGAGGGGGTCTCTGTGCAGGTCGGCTACTCTCAGATGCAGGTGTTTATATGACCCCAATTCTATTTTGGCCTTGAATTTTTTTTTTTTTCTTGCAGTACTCAGGATTGAACCTTGGGTCCTCACAGTGAGTCACAACCCCAGTGCTCTTTTTAAAATTTTTGAGACAAGTTCTCACTAACTCACCAAATTACCCAGGCTGGGTTCAAACTTAGGATTCTCCTGCCTCAGCCTTCCAGCGTGCTCAAATTAGACATGCATTACCACGTTTGAGTCCCTCTTCACCTTGACTCTACTTGTTGGAAGAGGGTGGAACAGAGGGAAGGGGTAAAGGGTTGTAAGGACAATGAACAGTTTGTGGTGCCCTGAATAAAAGAACAAGCTGAGGCTAAAGACTCAGATGTATTCAGCACTGGGTTAAGTGATATGCTGTTGGTGATATTCTGACCCACAGGAATGGAAATTTCGTTTATTTCAACCTAACTTGAGTGTCTTGAGGTAAATGAGGCTTTCGGCTATTCAGATGGCACCTACCATGGTCTTTCTACTCTCTAGATCTGCCTACAGGCAAATGAAAAGTAAGACAACTGTAACGACGTAGGGCTGAGGCGATAGTGTAGCTGTAAAGTGAATAATCACCGCAGAGCTAGGTCTGTGCACCTGAACTTGAACCTGAACTTGAATCCAGGCATTGTCTTTATATAGATACGGGCCCTGAGCAGATGATATGCTCCACTCACATTGCTGTTCTGTAAAGAAGGACGGTGTGCCTCCTGGAGCAGGGAGGCCTGAGGTGGAGGATGGCTGTGGCCCCGCCTTCCTCTCACCCACTACCAGATCTGGTGTGCCGGTGTCTTCATTGTGGCTGAGGGCAACACCCTTATTTCTGGTGGTGGTTTTTGTTTTTTAAATTTGCTTGTTTTGAGACAAGGTCTTATCCAGGCTGGCCTTGAATTCATTATGTAGGCCAAGTTGGCCTTGAACTCAGAATCCTCCTCAGGAAGGGCTCAGCCTTCTAAATACTGGGATTACAGTTGTGTACTACTACCATGACAGGCTTACTGCTGATTTTGGTTATTTTGATTAGGGTTGCTTGTTTGCTTGGAGATTAAACTCAGGGACATTGTGCCACTGAGTTACACCCTTAGCTACGTTTGCTTGTATTCTCAGGTGGCCTCCCTAATTTGCTCTGGCTAACCTCAGCAGTCCCCCTGCCTCAGGTATGCCACCACACCTGGCTTGATCAGGCTTTGGGTAGGTATCATCTGGACCTGGGCAATGGTAGCAGTGCGTGGGGTGAGGCCCACTCAGAGCACCTCTTGTCTTGAAGCAGGGGTGCTGCGGAGTGGGAGCTGGAGGGATGATGGATTTTAGACATTCCTCGGGGAAAAAATAAACAGTAAAATCTAAGCAAGCTCTTTTAGGAAGGGGAATAATTGCTGGAATTTTTGTATTTTAATAATAAATTGTCACATAACTGAGTTCCTTCAAGGTTCAGGCCCGCTGGGCTCCATTAAAAAGTGAAGTGGTTGGGATCCTTCTCCATGGGAACCAACTATAACAAAGACCTCAGTAGAGACAAGGGACCTGTGAGGGTCCCGCCACCCTCCTTCTCAGGTCAGCTCATTTTCCCCTCCCTTCCTTCCTTCCTTCCTTCCTTCCTTCCTTCCTTCCTTCCTTCCTTCCTTCCTTCCTTCCTCACTTTCTCCCTTCTTCCTTCCACTGACAGCCCAGGGTCCCACACTGTGATCAGGAATTCTCCTGTCTCCACCAGGCGCTCAACCCAGGATCTGAGTTCTGAGGTAACAGAGGTCTAGTTAAATGAAGCTCTTTCCGGAACCAGTGGGCTGGATCTTTAGCCTTCCTGAGAATTTAAGTGTCATTTAAGAAAACGGAAGAAATGATTGAGTTGGTGCCCTAATCCCCTGCGAGTTTCTCTGCCCACTCGAGTGAGCAACCGTAATCCTCCTCAGCACCCTCTGGATGGGATTCTTAATTACCAGAAGCTAATTTCTTCTTCATGGCCACTACCTGAGCAGCATCTGGTGCTCAAATAAAGGCATGTGGAAATAAAGTATTAAAATCAATACTTCGTCTTCCAGGTGAAATGTGACAGAAAAATAACATTCCAGCTCGCCTGTTCCCAGATCCCCAGGCAGCCGGTGTGTGACTGTGCTGTCCTGGAGGCTGTCTGTACCTGGAGTGGCGTGCAGGCTGTGTGGCCCAGCATGGATGCAGGGAGCTTCCGCTGGCTCATGGAGCTTGGCCATCACCTTGCATTTATTTATTTATTATTTTTGCTGTACTGAACGTAGAACACAGAGCTTTCACACTGAGCTTTGTCCCCATTCCATTTCTTGTTTGTTTTATTTTTTAATTTTGAGACACAGTCTCCGTAAGTTGCCGAGGCTGGGCTCGAACTTGTAATTCTCCTGCCTCAGCCTCCCAGAGTGCTGTGATTACTGGTCTGCACTTCTTGGCACTTAGCTTGAGATAGGTTTTAAAGATCATCTAGGGCTGGAGGAATAGAACGGTGGTTATAGCACTTTCCTAGGAAACTCAGACCCTGAGTTCTATTCTCCAGCATGCTGTATGCCGGGCATACCTATAATGCCAGCACTGGAGAGGCTGAGGCAGGAGCATTGCTGGGAGTCTACAGTCAGCCTGGTCTACATAGAGAGTCCATGGCTAGCCTGGATAACATCTAAGTCTCCCACTTGGGGACATCTTGGACTACTCCTTTCTGTAGTCATCACGAAGACAGATGAATTTATCTGTTACTTGTTTTTTAACATTTCAGGCCAGGTACTGGGAGAAGCACTTTTCATATGTCTTCCAGTTTCACAGCTACAACTGCCCTTTGCAGGAGGCGCTGCTGCTGTTCCAGTCTACAGTGTGAGGAACAGCACTGCAGCGAGGCAGGTAATCTGCCACGTGCCTGTGGTGGAAATCGGGGCTCGAAACCTGGCGGACAGCTCTTCCACTCCACCTCCCCTTCCTTTCCTCCTCTATGGAGGCATCCCCAACACCCAGTAGGTGGCTCCCATTTTCAGGGTCCCCTCTGGCCGTCACAGATGAGCTGGGCGCCTTCATCTTCCCTGTGCTGAGCTCCTCCTCAGATCCCTTCCCACCTCCTGTGTGTCTTGTAGTGTCAACTGTTTTAACCATTTCATTATCTTTTTAGGGATCATGAAGGTAAGAAAAGAGGATGGTGGCGTTATAGGATAGAGAGAGATGTGATTTTCTTTCCATGGTACTGGGGATTGAGCCCAAAGACCTCCCACTGAAGTACTCTCCAGCCCTGTTATTTTATTTTATTTTTGTTTTGAGACAGGCTCTCGTTAAATTGCTAAATTGCCCAGGCTGGGCTTGAACTGCGATCCTGTTGCCCCAGCCTCTCACAGTGCTCGGATTATAGGTGGGAGGATGTGAGCCTGAGATTTTCTCACCAGTACTTGGTCAGAGATAGAAATTTCGCTTGGAATTCTTCAAACTTTCTATCCAGCAATAGCGCTTACTCCAATTCTTCCACAAACATTTGACTAGGGCTCCGTGAGTTGGGTGCAGGTGGAGGCAGGTATGCACAGGAGAGTCTAGGGGACTTCCTTGTCTTCCTTGTGCAGGGACAAAAGCTGACTGGGTGGGGGGTGGGGTGGTCGGTGCACCTTTGGGAAGAAGGAGGCGGGGGGATAGGCCCTTCATGTCTCCATGCTGGCTCAGGGGTTGGGGCTGAACGCCTGGAAGATACCCGCTTCAACCTCTGTGTTACAGTTCAGATCTGGAATGTTCCTTAGAGCCTTCTGTATTTGGAAGGTGATTGAATTGTTGGGATCAATTGGATTGTGTGGATTATACCACATATAATGCTAAGAGGTGGGGCCTGGTTGGGAGGGGGGGATCCTGGAGGGTGTGGCCTGAAGGGCAGCCTGCACCCCCAGCTTCTCCCAGTTCCTCACTCTCGCTTCTTGGCCATGATGGGATGAGCAGCTGTCCTCTTCAAGGCCATTGCCCGCTGGCCACGTGTGGACTGAGACCTTTCTTCCCTTAAGTTGTGGGTGTTGGATATCGCGTCCCAGTGATGAGAAAGCAATGACATCGTGTTTCCCAAGGCCTTCCCCTGGCCCTCCACAGTGGAGTGGCTGCCCTGCTGTCATTGAGGGTCTCTAACGTGGATAGGAGGGCACTCTCAGGCCTGTTTAGGCTTCCAACTCTAAGCAGTGAGGTAGCCTCATAACTGCTCATCACAGAAAGGGTTGCTACATCTTATGATTGATTATTCCTTTCAAGTGTGAGTGGGTCTTGGTGACAAGAGTCCCTGTTAGCAAAAAACACCAGCACCTCCCACAGTAGAGATTGCCACTGTCACCCACTGCTTCCTGTGATGATGGGAGTAATAATCCCCAATCAGAGCACACAAGTGGCTCCTTCTGCTCTCCCCCAGGTTCAGAGGGAGGTGGGGAATCGAAGCCACCAACCACCAGCACAGCAAAGAAACCACCCTCGTGATCAGGGCTGTCCTCTGCAGAGGCTGACTTCCTTTCTGCAAATCTCTCACAAAAATCTGCTTGCTGCTGAGCTTTCTGAGACTGTCGGCGTGCCAAAATGCCCGCAGCTATCCCCGCTGCCTGCCCACATGCTTCTCCAGCCAACTGGCAGCGCTAAAGATCCAGAATATGTCTTTTGCTAACTGGTAATACTTCTGAAATTCACTATGTCTGAAAAGCAGTCATTTGGAACATTCTGTGGGGCAGTTTCTAGCTTCCACTTGGGATAAAGAAAGGAAAGACAACCTGTGAAAACCAAAGAGTCCGTGACAGAAGAGTCTGGAGCCCTTCAGACCTGAGGCACCCGGGACTTAGGGTTCAGTCATTCATGCAGCTGACGTTTCAGATTTGTGCTTGGGGCCACCCCTTCTGCTTGTCCTCGGAGCCCTGAGGGTCACTGCGAGCATCACACGGACAAGGGCCTTGTCCCTGCGTTGCGCAGCCAGAAATCTAAATCTGCTCCTCAACAAAGTGGAGCAGAGAAGCTTCTGTGCGACCCTCTCCCCCTCAGCACCGTCTTGCCCCTCCCTTCCCCCAGCTGGGCTCCATTCACCCCACAACTGCAGAGGGAATATCTGAAGAGACCAGGCTGCCCCAGCTGTTGGCGCTGCCACTTAGAAGGACCTGGAGAAAGCCCCCTTCACCTGCATGCCTGCTTCCTCCTGCAGGGAGGGGTTCTGGGATCACCCTGAATCCAGCTTCGTGGCTAGGCTCTTTGGTCCCTGGGCTGGGCGTTCTGGCTGTGTTCCTGTGTCGTGCTGTCACCCGCACAGTGTCTGCTCACTCGGGGCTTTGCAGACAGGACAGCAGGTACAGCTGTGGGGAATCGAACCTGACATCCTCCCTGTGTGAAGGTCACTTGCCCCACCTGGGCAGCGAGGGCCCTGCGAGGGCACCAGCTTGAAGCTGCGCCCGGACAGAATGACCGGGGCAGAGGGTGTGAAGGAACTGTCGCTACCTTAGAGGGCACAACGCCTGCGCTGCTGCCTGTGGTGGGTTGAGTACCAACTCCACTTGGATATCTTTTGACCTTCTAATGATGATTTTAAAAAAAGGGAAAAATGTCCACTTAAAAAAGACTCTTTAAAGAGGGTCCCCAGGACACTGGTTCTGTAGCTATCAGCCCTCTCCTGAGGTCACCGTCCTCTTTCCTCCTCTGTGGTACTAGGATTTGAGCCCAGGGTCTTCACACTGAACTACATCCAATCCATTTGACTTTGAGACACCAAGTTGCCCAGGCTGGGCTCGAACGTGGAATCCTCTTGCCTCGCCCTCCCGGACTGTGCCCTGGGTCCCAGCTGTCCACCCTCCCCGATGGTCATTGTTGTCACAGAGGGTGCTCATCCTCACAGCCTCTGGGAGTTCCTGCCAGGAAGACACGGGATCTGGTTAGAGAGCCTTCTCTGGAGCCCCAGGGGGTCCCCCTCGCAGGCCTCCAGGAGCTTGGGGGAGATGAGGGCGGCCCAGCGGCGATCAGTAGTAATTAGAGTCCCCGAAGATGCGGCGAATCAGCTTCCTTCCCTGGCCCGGGGCGGAGCTTCCGCCGAGAGCCAGGGGGAGCCCGCAGCCGGGGCGCAGGCGCAGGTGGCAGGAGCGGAGTGCAGGGGCTCTCCTGCCAGCCTCCCGGGTTCCCTGGTGGCCCCCACCTTCCCTGCCTGCAGCTCGGGGCACCCTGCACGGCTGAGCGCGCCCACAGCACTCCGGACGCCGTCGCTCTGGCGTGGCCTCCCAGCAAGCCGTACATCATGAAATATTGATATGGTTCCACTAGGCTGCCGCACCTGACATTTGATTTATAGCTTTAGGTGTTCTTTTTAAAAAATTCTAAACAGTCAATGAAGGATCAAAGGAAATGTCATATTTGTAGTGTTCAAGCGAAGGCAGGAAGGGAGTCAGTGGCGCAAGATTTCCGTCCTGCCAACTGGCTCATCCCTGATCCGCCCTGGGTGGGGCGTCCAGGGGCTGAGCCAGCCCACAGGTGGAGACATCCTTCCCTCTACACTCCAACATTTCAGATATTTATCACGGTAAATATCAACCTGCAGAATATTGCCTTCGTTTAAGCTTTTCACGTTCCAATGATTTTTTATTATTTCCATCGACCAAAATAAATGAAGAAAATGTTTTAGACTACACTTGAAAGCATGTAAAAATCAATAACTGGATTTTAAAAGATTTAAAATGTCTTGAATACATTCATTTTCAAACATTTCCCTCTGATCTTTAAATAGCTTTTCTTGGAGCATAACATTTTTTTGAAAAGTCAAATATGGAGCATTAAGGGTATAATTTCCATTTTAATTATAACTCAATCATCCTATCTGCTTTGCATAGAAATTAAAGCTTTTATGTCAGGATTTTGGGCACTCACAAATGTTCAGGAGCAATTAATGCTAAAAGTTGAATATTTTTTTCAACCAGGGATGAACTTTGCAGTTCTTCATTTCAGTTTTGCTGGATGGGAAAGTGAAGATTGTCTCACTTGTCACTTTATATCTGAAGTGAGACCAGGGCCGTTTCTGAGTGCGTCCTGAAGGCTGCAGGACTCAGGCACCAGGTTGCCAGGGGTCGAGTCCGTTCTCTGCTCGTCATTCTGTCACATTCACTGAGGTACAGCCTCGTTAACGCCTCAGTTTCCTCATCCACAAAATGGGGCCATAGTTCCTCTCATCTTGCCAGATTGTCATACGCCTTTAGTGAGTGAATCTGGTGTCGAGGACAGGCCTGGCCAGGCTACACACCCTGCACTAGCCTTCTTAATTGGTAACAGACCTCTGTTGCTGCATGATCTGAAAATAATTCCAGCCGTTCTGATAGCTATTGATTTTCCTCCTGCCCCAAATAGGATTGCTTAAAAATGGTAGCCCCTGTAAATTCTCTGTATTGCGGATGCACAAAGCTGATCAGTTCTTACCAAGTCATGGAACAGTACCAAACCTCAAGTGACCTGAATTGCAGTGCCTGCCTTTCCCACCCAGGGTATACACAGTTAACAGGGGCTGCCTTGAACCCATCCATTTTTGCATTGAGGAGAGCAACATTGGGCTAAAACCCACCTAGATTTTCAATGAACTTCTCCCTGCAAATGAAATACTCATGCGAGAGATTTTTCCCATCATGTGGCCCCCAGTGAGAAATGCTCCTGGCTCCCGGAGCGCTAGGCTACAGTTTTGTGCGCACATGTGCCTCCGTGTATACAAGTGCACGCCTGTGTGCAAAACGCAGCCTCACCATTTTTCTCCCAGTTAAACCCCCAATCTCAGATCTGGTCCATTTCCTCTGAAGCTGCCACTGCTGCAGCAGGAAGTGAAAATCATTTTTATGGGCAGTGCCGTGGCAAAATAAAATAAGTCCATTTTCAGAAAGGCTGTGGCATAGGCCTCCCCTCCCTTCCCCCAGCATGTTTATTTATGTATTCACCGGCTGCCAATTTCTACTTTCCTGATTGTTTTAGGCTGTTTTTAAGTCTTGCATTTTTTGCACTTGCAGCTACCATCTTGCTTTTCCACTCTATTAGGGACAGTGACAATGGAGGCAGGCAGACGTAATTTAAAAATAATTATGATAGCACATCTTCTATACCTTGAGTCGGATAACGTTCCCGTGAGTTAATCACCAAATATCACTTACATAATCAGGCATAATCCTCAATGTAATTACATAATCATGGAGAGCCCGGCATGCACAGTCGATTGGCTTTGTAAGTGGTCATGTGGCCTGGATATTTCCAGGAGAGATGTTGGGGACCTCACATAACTTTATTACTTTCCAGCAAAGGAAAAGGATTAAACATGTCAGTAGACAAGGCTGAGTTTTAATAGCTCTGGTGGGGTTATGCTGTAATAGGATTACTTTGGAGAAAACTTCCCTTCGTGGGCGCTGACTTCCTGTAGGGGTTCCGTGCAGGAGTCTGGGGTGCATTTGGATAAGACTAGTTTTGTGGTGTTGCTTGGTGTAAATGGATCCTTCGCTTCATTCTCCTTCAGTACCCAGTGTGAGTACGTGGAACTCTGATTCAAAAAGCTGGACTTTAGGAAAGAGCTCAACTTTCTGTGAATGGATTTGAAGCATTTGCTACAAGGGGTGATTGAAAGATATGGTGAATGCTTAAATAATATAAAAAATTCATTGCAATGGAAGACGTATTGGCACAGACATGGGGATAAGTGTGATCAAAGTGAGGGGGGCACTTTTGAGTATATTGAGCAGGAAGCATGGTAATGTATCTTTCACTGTAATCATTTCAAAATTAAACATCAACCATATGTTTGGATCACCTCTTGTTCATCAGCCGTTTACATCAATTTCTGTCAAAGAAAAGCATTATGGAATGTCCTTGTCCACTTTCTTCACCTGATCATGCGCTGTGAGTCTTCAGCTCTTTCTCAGAGTCAAAATGACCGTGAAAGGGAAAGGTTTTGAAGTCAACTTAGGACATGAAGGCAGCAGGACAACATGACTAAGACACTCACACAACGGCTTCCGAACTGCCTCAGAGAGTGCAGACACAATGGGTTAAGCATGTTCAAAACAAGGAGAGTATTTTGGGGGGGAAAATGCATGACAATATCTTTTATTAAATGTAATTTTAAAATTCTAAATGCACACATACATTTTTTTGGTCACACCTCATACTTATATATCACCTCAACTTGGTAGCTTAATATGGTCACGAATAAACTTTAATGTTGCTAGACAAAGTCAAATATATGGCATTCTTGGTTCTTATTATTTTATAAATTCGTAGTAACACAAGCAATCAGAGAAAAAAGTTCTCCAGAGAAAGGGTGTGCAGATATCAAGTCCTGCAGGTAGGGGGCGTGATGGAGCCCAGAGTGGCGCAACTCAGGGCCACTTGTGTATTTTGCGGCCTCTTGCAGCCCATGATAAACGAAGATTTTTTTTTTTTTAATGTACTAGAAGTACTTTTTAAAATTTGAATGTTGGTTGTTCCCTGCAGAATTTGAGAATCATCCCCAAGTGGGAGCCCAGCCGGGTTCACAGCCCTAGGGAGTACTGGAAAGATCAACTTTCTAGAAACTGCAAGTACCAGATGTGTACTGAGTTTGCAGGTCTTGGATTCATTTGTTTGTTACCTCCCCACCCCCACCCCCATTCATTGGTGCAGCTGCCCGCTCAGCACACAGTCACCAAGCACCTCACTGAGCTGTGGCGTGGCATTCCTTGAAGGAGAAGGAAGTCTGCCTGGGTGGAGCTCATGTCCCAGCATGATGCCTTTGAGCACCACAGTCCTCCTTCACAAGTGGGAACAGCAGTACTTGCTCATTCAACTCAGATTGATAGAAAGGCTGAGGGAGCTGATGTTTGGGAATGCCTTTTGTGAACTCGAGAGCGTATTGTCAAAATGTAATTTGTCCTTGTCAGAAAGAATACCAAAGAGTGTGGGATTCCCTTGTTAGGGTGTCAGCTACAGACAGAAACCAATCTAGTTCTTGCCCTCATCGCTGGAAAAGAGCCTCTCAGAACACAGCCTACGGATTCCAGCAGGGTGTAAAGATAGTACCAGTCTCGGAAGCAGACATCTCTTCTAGTAGAAAATTACTCAGAATAGGCAGGAAAAGTTCCAACAGCTTATAAAATATGGCCAGTGATCTTAGTTTCTGTTGTCTGCCACATACATTCTTCCAAAAACATTTGAAGATTATTTATTTAAAGAATTCTGGAAGCTAAGAACGAAGAAGGAATATCTGACTCGTGCAGGTGCTGACACACAGTCCAAAGTCAAAGCCATTAACACAACGTGAAACTAGCGCAAGAGTAGGAGCAGACCTGTAAGACAGGGCTTTTACTTTAGGAGCAGTATTGTTTTTTCATTATATATACACATGCCACATGTGATGCAAGAGAACCAACATCATAAAACGATGATGGAGACAGTTATCCATTGAAGACTTTAGAATGACTGTAAGCAAGCATATTCTTACCTGAGGGTCATGCCTCCAAATACATAGCAGGTGCATATAGAGTAATATGTAAAAGTAGCAGAAGAAGGTGGATGTTTACAAAACTTTCTGAAGGTGGGTGGGAAAGAACTTTCAAAGCATGAAAACAGGATCAACCATACACGCGACAGGCAGATGATACAAAAATTAAAATCTCTCTGTATCAAAAGCCTCTATCATAATGAAAATAAAAGATTTATTCAGGCCATAGTGATGAATTAGCAAGACCTCAAACGAAACGATTACCCTCACAGAATCTTCATTGACAAGAAATGAAGGCGTACATTTCTCTCATACAAAAAGAACTTGAAAAAGAGTCTGATACTTTTTGATCAATGAATAGCTGGTATTTTTTCCTTTGAGTTTCAGGGACAACAAAGCTCTCGCCTTTCTCTTTGACTTGAACGCAAGGATACCGTGTGCTTGATTGTAGTATCTGTTTTTAGTATATTGTGCTTCCTGGGACAAGAATGTCCCTCTGGGAATTGTAATATTTTCTTTGGATGGGTTCCCAGAGGTGAATGACTGGATCGACATGTATACACATTTCTGAAATTACTGTCTTGCATTGCCAAGTGGGTTTGGTGCAAGATGCAGCCCACTGCGTATCTGGCAGCAACATCACACACATGCCGGTGCGCCCACCCACACTGTCTTGGCCTCCAAGATTGCCCTCACTGACACTTTGCCTTTGTTCCACTTTTCCCTCCCCTCTTTTCATTCTTCCCTTATCTTTGTGTCTTATCTCATGATCCTCACACTCAGAGTTGCTGTCAGTCACGTTGCTGAGTCTGTCCTATTGAAATAGAAACCAGGCATTGACACTGCTGTGCCTGTGCTGCCCTGTGGATGTTCCTTGGAGCTCCAATGCCTAAGTAACTTGCTGCTGAGCACAAAGTATGTCTCAGTAAATACCGAGGATTTTAACTTAGCAGGGTGAGTCTTGTGAAAGTATTTGAATTTTAAAAGAGAAGACTTAGATTTATCCAAAGAAACGTATCAGCCAGATTTAGGGCCTGCTACCTCGCACCTCTCAAATCCATCATGTAGATGCTGTTTTGATTTCAGGCGATCTTGTCTTCCTGACGGGGCTGGTCCCTGAGCAGAAGCAAGGACACAATTTCATATCCTCAGGTTTTTATTCAGTGCAGGAAAAGTACACTCTGCTAGGCTAAGACAAATCACCCAACTGCGCTGTAACAGATCGGTCCTAGTTGTGATCTATACTGCTTAACAACTGTCTGTGAAGGAAGAGTTTTTCACCATGAATTATTTGGTCACTTCGGGCGTTGACTTTTAACTGTCACCCTCCCAGATAACAGCTGAGATGCAATTTGCTGTCAGCAGGTTAGGCCCTATTTTTCTGTAGTAGGAGAAAATGATACGGTGAGCTACAACAGAAGGGACAGATGATAAAACAATTCCTTAAGAAAAAAATATTAGGACACAGAAGGGCTGGCAGGCAAATGATAAAATGTCCGCTGCTGTTTTTTAAACAGTGTAATAAAACATGTTGGAGGGTAGTTTGCGAGGATGTGCAGTATGGTATTGCGACCATAAACGGGATGGGATTGGCCTGGAATTAGAGGGATCACTGGGATTAGTAGTTCGGTAGGAACATATTTTACTGTGAAGTGTTCTGATTATAGTAAAAAAAAAAAAAAAAAAGTGAAGTTCCCATGCCCTAGACAACAGGTTTCATTTCTGCTTCCATCTGTCAGACTGATGTAGCATATGACCGCATAGTTAAAAACCCATATAGGTAATTTGGAACAGAATTCCATCCCGTCGGCTCTTTATGGGTCTGCCCATATGATGGTATTCCTGCAGACCTCTCCTCCTGCCCACGTGGAGAGGCAGCGCCTGAATCTGGCCTCATGGAAATCCCCCACTCCCTCTTTTTGTTTTTTGTTTTTTGTTTTTTTTTTCCTTACAGCTGGAGTTGGCACTGCAGGAAACAAGGCCAGTTGCATCTTCCTTGTTTCAAAGACTACATCCCAGCCTGCACTGGTTGAAAAAGTCCTATTGAGCAAAGATCATCACTATGCCTCAGATTCAGGACAATGCCCCTATTTAAATACCGTAAATAATGCATCACAGACCATTCTAGGGAGAATTTCCCAGCTAGGAGGCCCTTTATCCAGGGTGCATACAGCTCAGGTCTGGCTACCCTGGTACTTTTGCACGGAGGGAAGTAAGTTTTGTGGGCTCAGTTCCAGCTTGCGGGCATGTGTGTGTCCAACTTCAGGTTGAGAAGGGGAAGAGAGCAAGGAGTGGCACACATGAGGGAAGAGGGTGGCCTTGCGGTGTACCAGTGGCCTCCTGGAGCCGGGGCCAAAGCCTGCGGCAGAAACACAGTCTGGCTCTGCTCTGTGTTCCTCGCAGTCTGCTCTTGCCTCCTCAGAGCAACCATCAGTTAGTCCCTGGTGGAATTTCTAAACAACTCAGTAGGAGAGAAAAAGTGCAGGTCTCAACATTCCTGCCTGCCTTCTTAATGAAAGTCTTTGAAGCTTGGTGAGAGGTGATGGGGGAGGTGGTGATAATTAAGGGCGGGCCATAAACCTGATTTCTTGTGTTTACATCTAAATCTTACTTTTTTGTTGGCAGAAGGGACTCAAACTCATTTGCTGAAAACCTTGGTGGATGCTGTCTCTCTTGGAAACTACTTTATCTTCATCTTAAAAAAAAAACTCTCAGGGGGCTGGAGGAATGGCTTAGGGGTTAAAGCACTTGCCTAGCAAGCGCTTAGGCAAGCACTATGTACCTGAATTCGTTCCCCAGCACCACGTAAACTGAGCGTGGTAGTGCATGCCTGTAATCTCAGCACTTGGGAGGAGGCTGAGATAGGAGATTGCTGTGAGCCCAGGGCCAGCCTGGGCTCCATAAGTGAGTTCAGGACCAGCCTGGGTTACAGAGCAAGACCCTGTCTCAAAACAAACAAACAAAAAAACCAAAAAAAAAAAAAAAAAAAACCAAACCTTCCTTAAATACAAAGCCACATGGCTTTTAGTTTACATCTAAATTCACATTTCCTCTTCCTCTCTCCTTCCATATACTTTTTTTTTGGTAATTTTATAAATTACTTGAGCTGAATTTCTTCATTGCTTACCACATGGTTTTGTTGGTTTAGAGCATATAATTATTAATCTAAGTAGTTTTTAGGGAACTTCATCAAATTAAGAAATGATGGGAAAAACATTAACTATGTAGTCAATATTGAGAAAAGACAGTGTAATATTAAAACCAACAGGCAGAGAAATTTAAAGTATCTGTCCGTCTGGGGGTATTTAATGAAGTAAGAGAGGAAATAGCCCAACAGATCATAAAAACTATTGACAACATCACTCTCTTGTCATAGAATATCAGCGTCTAAGTCCAGGATGATGCAAGGTCTGGAACAGCAGTGTATTTAGTATATTTGGAACCTTCTGTACCAAAAGATTGCATTTATGATGATTTCTATGCAAACTACTCAAGAAAGAAGTTTGAAACTTAAAGTATCATTTTCAATTATCGCAAAATTCAACTATGTGTAATGTTTATTTTTTGTAATATGGATAAATAAGGTGGCAACAGTAATATATCATTGAAACATTCTTCATTCAACTCTATCACATTTAGCATGAGGAGAAAGTTGAGTTGACTCTGCCGAATTTATTATGACTGCTAGAATCAAGAAAATAATGTATCCCCTTGGTGTGTCAGTGACGGTGTTTACAAACTAATCTGGCTTCGATGAGAAGTTGAAAAGAGGAGGGAAAACCTATTTCAGGAACTAATTTCCCTTTTAAAATCTAATGCAGTAACACACTTGGAAGAGGGCGTAACACCGAGTAGAATAAGTTTTAGCTAATGTAGTCATGGTCAGATCAGTCAAACCTCACAGATTCTTTAGAATAGTCAGAAGTTAGAAGAGCACATGATTAAGATCTCTGTGTTGAAAATTACAAAATATGGACAAGTGAAGCCAGGAAAGATTCAAATTAATAAAAATGCACACTGTATTAATGGATTGGAGGGCATAAATAGTAAAAATCTCCATTCATTCCAAACTGCCGTATAGTTATTGGAATTCTTATCCAAAATGCTGCCAAACTTTTTGCGGTCACCAACAAACTTATCCTACAATTTGTATGTCAAGGCACTTGTGTTAAAATGACTGTAATATCTGCCTTTGGAGAAAGAAGAATAAAGTGAATGAATTGCTCTACCCCTATAAATGTTTACTTAGTAGCTTGAGCACCTGGTTGTGTGGAGTTGGTAGGTGGATCACTGAAGCAGAGTAGAGACGCCCAGACTGACTCACAAAAACGCTCAATTGATTTTGTTTTTGAGATGAGATCTCTCTTATAGTCCAGGCTGGTCCTGAACTCACTGTGAAGCCCAGGCCAATCTCGAACACAGCACAATCTTCCTGCTTCCACCTCCCCAGTGCTGGGATTATAGGTGCTTGCCACGACACCCAGTTTATGCAGTACTGGAGAATCAAACTCAGCAGGGCCTTGTGCTTTCTAGGCAAACACTTTAACTGCTGAGCTATGTCCCCAGACTCCCTGCTGATCTTTGACAGTGGTACAAAGGCGGTTCATTGGAGGAGAAGCAGAAGAAAAGGGAGAGAACAATAAATAGAGAAAAACCCCAAGTTAATGAAAATATTAACATTCCAAAAGAATGTTTGCTAGACCTTGGTTTGTGTGAAGAAGCAAGGACTGACAGAGATAATCCCCTTTACTTTTACCGCAGGAGGAGACAGGCAGGAGGCCGGTAATGATAGCACAATGGGACACATCTGTGAGGTAAATGGTGCACCACTAAAGCCCAAGCACAGAGTTGCTGCTGACTCAAGCAGGAGAGAGAACCAGAAAAGGTTGCCAGGGCATCAGGGTAGAGAAGAAATGCTTGAAAACTGAAGGCAGAGAAAGAGGCTGGGTCACACAGAAGTGGAAAAGGATACTCCAGGCAGTAGGGATGTTATTAGCAAGGGTACCTAGATCAGCAGGGCCTCAAGTTGCAGAAGTTATGGTCTGAAGAAGTGTCCCCCAATGGCTGTGTGTTAGAGGATTGGTCCCCAGGGTGGCCTGATTTGGAGACAGTAAAACTTTCAGAAAGTTTGGCCTAGTGAGAAGTTCTTAGGTCACTGGTGACATGCCCTCGGAAGCAATTAAGACCCCAGCCCCCTCTTTTGTCTCTTGGCTTCCTGACTTATGAACTGAATGGTTTTGTTCTACCATATTCCCACCATGATGTGAAGCCTCTTCAGAGGCCCAGAGCAATGGAATTATTTGATAGTGGACTGGTTACTCCAAAACTGTGAGCCAAGATAGGCTAATTGCCTCATGCATGATACTACAGTGCTGGGAAGCTGACAAAAAATTGCTGTGTAAAGACATGATACTTTTAGTTCAGACATCTTGTCCTGATCATGAATGGCCTTTTATTAATGGAAAAAGGCTTTGATTTTATGGAAAAAATCGCGAGCCACTGAAGGATTTTTTAGCAGGTAAGATCCGAGATCTCGAGTGTTTGGGTAACATCATGGAGAATGTATTTTAGGCAAGTTGCCTGGGAGGAAAAGAGGCAAGCCAGAAATTCTTGCAATGATCTGGTCAGAAAAAAAGGGGGGCCTACATTAAGATGGTGTCTGATGGTGTTTAAAGGCATTATGGGTTCTTGAAATGGAGTCTGCACATATTGGAAGGATCACACACATGTTGTTGAGATAAGTCGTCAGAGTGGAACATTTGGTACCATAAGAGAATTTAAAAGAAATAATGGGAACCCCTTGGCCATAGGTAATAAGGAGCAGTAACCAGAATGTTGATGGTTAACAACAACCTAAGGTGAGAAAGAGCAGTACTGCAAAATGGCATTGACTTCTAAGAAAGAGTCTTAAACAAGAGTGAAAAATTTGGTCTTACATGTTGTGTTAGGGAAGGAACAGATGCCTGACCCAATGTGGTAAGCAGCCTACCCTTACAGAGGTTGTCGTATGTCAACTAAATAAGGTTCAGTTATTCAATTCGATCCCACGATGGGGTGGAGATGCCTGGAGAGTTGGTAAAGCATAATTTTGGGCATCTGAGAGGGTGTCTCCAGAGAGCAATGACTTGTAATCAGTGAACTGGGTGGGGAAGACTCATCCTGAACATGGGCAGCACCATCCCATTGGCAGGAGGACTGAACAGTCAGAAAAGTGGAAGGAGGGAGAAATTTCTCACTCTCTCTATCTCTTTCTCTCTCCCTGGTAGTTCCTCTTGAAACGGGGTACATTTTCACCTGTTTAAACATTAGTAAGGAAGTCCTTTGGTGTTTGGGATTTGTATCCATTATCCTCAGAGGCTTTCAAGCCTTGGGCCCTGGGCTGGAGTCTATACTAACAGTCTTCTTGGAGGTTTTAAAAAAATTTTTATTTATTTATTTATTTATTTTTTGGGCTTCTGACTTCTTGGATTGAGTTTTTATTTACCATTTGCTCCAGCTCACATATGACGTCATGGGACTTTTCAAACATTGTGATGGTGTGAGATGGTCTGAGGCTTTTGTAAGTAAATGAATGCAACTTGAGACCATCATGCTTTGTGAAGTGAGTCAAATGCAGAAGTTTCAGTATCACATGGTTTCTCTAATATGAGAAGCCCAGAATACATCTGCACGATCAAATGAGTGTGATAGTGGGAATTAAGGGGATGGGGAGGACGCAAGAGGATTACAGAGGAGGGAGGGAAGGGATTGTAATGCTGGTATAATACATATATACACAAAATACTCAAGCCAAGTGTAACCATTGGGTTTCATATGTATATTCATAAAATGGGGAAAATACTTTAAATTAAAAAGAAATTCAGTATCAAGTTTTTCTTAATATTTGTAACCTAAAAAGCAAGTAGCACAAAAATAATGATCTAAGAGTAGAAGGGAGATAGTAGACAGGAAGAGACATAGGGGGAGGGAGTCTAACAGTGGGTGACAGAGGAAATGCATAAGACTGAAGTAGGTTATGGGCATGTATGAAGATGCCACAGTGAAACCCTATGTCTTGTAAAATTAATGTACACTAATACAAAACAACCTTATACGTATAAAGAAGACTAATTGCATTTTCTATCCATCTCAGTTCACAAATATGTATTCTTACTGATTCCTTCTCTGGCTAATACGAGCTCAGTGTTTCCTTCTGCTTGTTGACTGCTATGTTTCAATCACCAACCATCATCATCATCATCATCTTCATCCCCCCACCATCGTATTTTGCCGATTCGTCTGTGGAGCAGGGCCTGGCTCCCCTGGGTTGTTGATAAAGAAGAAGGAAATGTCTTACTGCTTCCCACTGGATTATACCTGTGTCAAAATCGCCCTCCAGAGCTTTGGCGTGTGAATCTCTTACTTCACGCTGCTTATCTGGACACAGTGCAAGAGAAAAGGGGGCTCTAGAAGAGTGTCACTGCTAATTTATGACACATCTAGCGCAGACGCCTCACTCCGATTCAGTCCAAAGTTCACCCTCTATCGCGCACAGCCCGTGGCAGCTATGCAGATAAAGGATTTAACAAAACGCGGCACTGTTCCCTTCAGCTTGACGAGAGCTCTGTGGAGGCTGCCTCGTATTTTGCACCTGCTGCCAGTTGAGATGTAGAATGTGTCAGACTATTTATTTCTAAACGGAAACCTAGGCATTAGCAATAATGGAAGTGGATAAAATAACAAGAAAAACCTCTGCTATTAAATGTGTTCCAGTGATTCTTAAAAGTTTAAATCATCAAGTCTGTTAAAATGTATCACTTGTTCAAAATCTTGCAGACCAGAACCAGAATGCTCTGACATTTTAAATTTTTCGAATAATTGTCTATGTGGTGAGGTGGTTGGCTAGGTCTGGTTGGCCTCTTAACCAGCTCCCAGGCTCTGGGATTTTATGTAAAAGTCTTTAACGCTGACTCTTTCCAGGCTCCTGACTCTATTTCTAATTCAAACTTCTCTTTTTCTAGTTGTGGTTTCTGCCCCATTAGCTTCTGCGTGAACCTTGCCTCTCTGCCAAGTTGTTTTGGAACCTGAAAGCTCTTTGGGACTGGTCTGCATGTGTTATTAAAATTGCTTTCCAATACTGTCTCTCTATAATATCTCCATTTAGAACCTATGTGTTTTGGCTTAGGGACAATCCCTCCCATGAACTTGTCCAGGGCTCTGATGTCATATACCAGCCTGGGTTCTTGATCTATCTGTTAGAAATGAGATTTGATAGAAGTGTTTCTAAGTATGGTGGAGTGGGGTCTTACCGGGGGTTATGATTTCAATTTTTTTTTCCTGTTAAGAAGTCTTCAGAAAGGGTGACTCGGATTCAGAGTTGAAGTATAGAATTAAAATCTTTTGTACTTCAAAGGGCATCATGAGAAAAAAAATGAAAAAGAACAACTTACTGAGTAGAAAAATAATTAAAAATCGTATCTGATAATGGCATTATAAGATATTAAATGAAATTTCATAACTCAGCAATAAAAAGACAAAAATAAAAATTTGGCAAAGATTTAGATAAATTTTTCTCTAAAGAAGATACACAAATGGCATGTGGCACATTAACAGATACTCAGTATCATTAGCCACAAGGAAATGCAAGTTCAGGCCGCAATGAGATCCCATTTCACGCTAAGATGGCTAACAAAAGTGTTGATGGTGGAGTTTACTAGGACTTTTAGACATTTCTTGTGGGATTGTAAAATGACACAGCAGCTTGGAAAGGAGCTTTGGAATTTCTCAAAGTGTTACGTGAATTTTGACCCTGCAATTCTGTACCAAAGATCAATAAGAACACACATGCCTGTAAAAATGCACTGAAGTGCTCATAGGAGCAATATTTATATTATCCCCAAATAGAAGTAACCTGTGTGGTGAGTGGATCCACTGACTAAGGAAATTCAGTCTATTCATAAAATGGAATACTGCTTGGCCATGAAAAGAAATGAAATACTGATCCACCCTACAACATGGATGCGCCTTGAAACATTACAGCAAATGAGCAAAACCAGAAATAACCGTTCATCTTTTATATGGGTCTATTTACATGAAGTATCCAGGAAAAGCAATCTATAGAGAAGGAAGTAGATGAGTATTATTCACCAGGGACCAGGAAAGAGAAAAATGATAATAAGATAATGAAAATATTCTAATATTAGCAGTGATGATAGCACAACACGTGAGCATACTAAAAAATATTGCACTGAACACTCTGAAAGGGTCTGTTTTATGGTAACTGTTTGATATTTCAAGAAAGTTGATAGGCAATGATGAGATTAAAGGACCAAAAAAGTCTTAGTTTCATTGTTTACTCCAGTGGGACATCTGCGTACACCCCGCTTTGACAAGTTGAGCACCCTCTGCTAATCAATCTTGGGTCCTTCCACTTGGAATATTCAGAGAGCTCTTAGAGTTTCTTCAAGACTCTTTACTGTCATGTCATAGCTTATCTGGGCACTTCAGAAAGCTTTCAGAAAAGGTATCAATACTTTTGCACAAATCGGATGCACCCCAGACTTGGATTTGATTTGATTCAGAAAGCAATCTACCATTTTCTTCAGTTATATTCATTTGAGCAAATTAAAGTCTTAAATCTGCAGAGCAGGCAAGAGAAGAGACAAATGTTAAATGGCATTTTTTTTGGGGGGACATGTAATATGAATTAAATACTTTTGCTAATTAATGGATGTTATCTCAACAGAGTGGCATAATTTTTATGTTCTGACTTAAGTGTCCAAAGTGCTCAAAAACAGCATGGAATGTCTGAAGCCAGGAGTAGGGAATATCAGGCAGGGGAGAATGCAAAGACAATTCTCTGTGTCTGGGCATTTTCACTGTCCTGTCTCTTCATTCAAAAATTTTTGTAATTTTGGTTCTGCGGTGGTGCCTGCTCAGTACAGAAATAACTCATGAATGGATTTGGTTAATTTGGACAGGATTCACCCACTATGTCACTAAAATCCCCAACGCTTCCTGTAATTTGTTTGACTTCATTGACCAATTTGTGTCAAAATAATTCATCTGACCCCACTGGAAGCACAGTTAACTGTTTTTCCTCTCCTAGACGTCAAGCTGTCCAGTTGGTCCTGCCTCCTACCCTTGTCTTTAGAAAAAAGAGGAGGAAAAAACAATTCATGCTATTAATCAGAGCAGATCTTTTGTTAACTGTGGCAAAACTGGTGTGCAGAGAGGCATGGTCTATACTCGCAGGCTTCTTGGTCCCTGACCTGCCTTCTGCTGTTGACTCACAACTCTGATTGCAAGTGGCCATCTTAGGACACAGGTCCCTAAGCTCATTAAAGAAAAGTGCTTGATCTGTTTCTCCTTAAATTGCCAAGCCCATTAGAAGTACCCCAGACTTAGCTGAGTTTACTCAATTTTTACTACCTTTTCTCTTGGTCTTGATTCACTTTGATGCCATAATGGCTTGGTTTGAAGTCGTATGTGACACAATCTTTAGTCAGCTAGTGGAGCTTTGCAGGAAACAAAATGGTATCTCAGAATGTACTAGGCTCTGTTCATTTCTCCGCACCATGCCCCTAAGGATTAAGTGCTTGGTGATTTCAATTGCACATAACAGAGTGGTTAGGTAACGTGCTGAGTGAGGCATGCCAGGGCAGAGCCAGGACTTAGGCTCCGAGTCCATGGTCTTAACCACCTCATCGCCTCACTGTGCTTTGTTGATGAGCCTAGATTCAACTTGAGGGTGTTTTTTTTGGCCTCAAAAAGCAGTTTTTCTTGTACCTCTGCATATCATTCCTCATCATAACTGTACAGAAAACATAGTAAAGTGCAAGTATGGTGTATGTGTTGTATGCCTACGATGCTTATGTGTGTGCTTACGTCTGTGTAATGTGTATCTATGTGTGTAACAGAAAATTCATGTGGAAAATGTGTGGGCAAGGAGGGTGGGGCTTAGGACTGGGCAAGTGCTGGCTGGGGAAAGAGAGGACAGTGACTGTCCACCTGCAGATCTCAAAGGCAGATAAAGGTAAGAGGAGACAGCAGCGGTGCTGCCCCAAGTCTCTGCGTGTTTGCGCTGCCAGCGGCCTCACATGGGCCAGGCAGAAGGAGCAAGCTGTCAGCTCAGCCCCTTGTGGCTGCACGGTTTCTGCTCCATCATATCTACCCAACGTGAAAGTCGCAGCTCATTCGCAGGAACAAAAAGGCAGCCAGAACCTGATGTGCCATCCCCCTCTCCCATCCTTATCCAGAGTGACAAAATCAAAATGCCTCAAAGAAAATACCCATCTATCCTGCTAGTGATCTTGTTCTCAAAAAATGTATAATATAATAGAAATGCTTATATTTCAGGTCATTCAAATGGGCTGGGACAATTAGACTGAAAGCATGCCAAGAGCTATTTCTGCAAGAACATTCCTTTAAGTATGTGTTGTGTGTGGGTGTGGGTGGGTGTGTGCCAGCAACTATGGACTGCAGTAGGTTTCTAGTGACACCCACCAAAGAGACTAATAAGATATGTCCTATGAAGGGCATTGGCTCAATGTTTCTGGTCAAAAACATCTGAAAATATTGTATCACATGCCTTGGTGAATGTGATTGGTGTTGGGGGCCAGAAATAGTAATGCTGCAGCTGTCCTGTGTGAGCCTCACAGATCCATCATTCTGCCTCTGAGGGAGGAGCTTGCTTCAGGAGGATGGGATTGATCCCTAGTACATGTGTGAAAGTACTTGTGTATGTATATAAATACAATCCATTTATATATAAGTATCGATGCATGCATGCATGTAGTGTGTGTATACATATATGTCAGAGTTTGGAGCTACAATGTTCCCCTAAAGCCTCATGGATATTGTGGGTTTCACATACTGTTAGGAGGTGGGGCTGGTTGGGAGGGGTAGATCACCAAGGGTGTGGTGGCCCGCTGAGAGTGTGGTAGATCACGGTGGGTGTGGCAGATCCCTGTGGGTGTGGCCTGGAAGGATGTACTTTTGCTCTGACCCCTCCTAAAGGCCTCATTCAGCCTCCCTCTTGCAATGCTGTGAGCAGCTGTTCTCTGCCAGATGCTTCCACCCCTGAGCAGAATGAGACCTCCTGAAATTGTGAGCTAAAAATAAGCCTTTCTTCTCTCAAGTTGTGGGTGTCAAGTATTGTGTTCCAACAATGAAAAAGTAGCCAAGACAATACATTACATACATGTGTGTATACCTATATACAGATTTGTGTGCATACATCATACATATATACATACATACATATATATATATATATATATATATATATATACATATATATGCTTTATTAATATTCACATCTACAGATCTGGCTAGTTATATATTGGTTCCTTTGTTAAAATGTGTACCCTTAGTGGACAAGTCCTTAGGATCTCCTGGTGGATCCCTTTCCGTGCTGTTTAAAGCTTTCCTTTTCCAAGGAAAGTTCCTTCACAAGCCAAAAACATATGTACAGTGTTGAAGTTAACTCTCTGTCTTAACGTTGGATTTTTGTAGACAGTTTTCTTGTGCGGCTACAGCTCTGCCACCACCAACAAAGTTTCTTCCTTTCCTGGGATCAGGCTTGGCCTTCTTTTCTCCAGGTACTGGCAACATTCTCAACATATTTTCATGACAGCACATTAGAGAGGTGGTGATTATTTGCTCTCATTTCAAACTTGTCCCTGAGTTGGATTTTCAAATTTTAATACTACTATAAATTATTTGGAGGTTTTTTTTTTTAAAAAAGGCTGCTCAAGATACTTTGATTTGGTCAGTCTGGGACAGGTGCCCAGGATCTGTACTTCAGAGCATGCCAAGCACATTTTATGCTTGGAGTTACCTGGGTAATGATTTGGGAAAACCCTGAGCAGACGATGATGGATTCTCAAGGGGATGGCTTTGTCGGTTTGGCTCGGTATATGTTCTAGCACCTGGTCTGCTGCCTGGGGCAGAGGAAGGCTCACTGTAAATATTTGGGAAATGAATAAATGAGTTGGCCAGATGACTGGGCAAAAGGAAGGATAGATAGTGGTGAAGTAGGATAGAAGAAATAAAGGTAGGTAGAAAGGAGAAAAGCAAACTCAATTTTTTGTCTCCCTCAATTCTCTTGCCCAAGCAAGAACAACACCTCACAGGAACTGAATTGCTCCTCAACCCTCAAAACTCTGACCCAGTTCTCTGCTCAGCTCTTCATGTCGGTGTGAGGATCACTTCAGGAGGGTCTGTGTGGTGGAATTTCCCGGCCCTAAATTTACCTAGTTTGTCTCACCCACCTTCAAGACCCAGAACACCAAGAAAAGAGTAACTGAAGTTATTTTTGGCGTTTGAGGGAACAATCGTTTGTCACCTTTTACAGTGCAGCTCCAGACTATCCTTGAGCAATGCCCAGAAGTCTTCAAACCTATCATCACCTTGGGATCCCAGGATAGGCAGAGCCCCCCCTATGAGGAAGTCACCCTCCCACCCCCAATACAGAAGCAGTTACTCCACTGACCCATGACAGAAACTGGTGCGGCTCTCTTGTCCAAGAGAGAACATCGTCTCACGCTGAGTTGCCCTTCACGCCGTGAGGATTCTCTGGGTGCTGTGACTCCAGAGCTGAAGTAATGACAGGTGGGAGCCCGGCCTGCCCAGCTAATCGTAGCAGCTGGTCTGCGCTTCTGTCAGCGGGCCTGTCTGTGCTTCTAACCGCAGTGAGCTCCTCTGGGTACCGAAACTGGAGTCCTTACTCTCTTCCTCCCTTCCTACTTCTCCTAACAAATCTGCGTGTGCTTTATACTGACGTATCCCGAAATTCTTTTCCTGTGGCTTACGTCAGTGGCCCAAGTTGAGGTTCCCACCTCCTTTTTGGGGAGCCTTCTTGGACCTCACCCTGTGACAGCGACAGAGGGAGAGAGATGCTGACAGTTGGATTTATGAAAACCAGTCATATGACTGGAAGCCATTAGTTCTGAACACACACTGATACGCATTTGCAGTTTCTCTAAACCTCCAGGAATATTTTGATGTGTTTTAAGTGACAGTAAACAAGTTTCTGCCTAAACAGGAAGTCCTCCCTTGCTTTTCCCCACTACTCCCACAGATTTCAGAAGTCATCAAAGCTGAATTTGCACATGGTGATTACCTCATTGTTTCCACAGCAAGCTCATTGCTTGTTTTACCCTATTCAGCACTCACAAGTCAGAGACATTTTTGCATTAAAAATAAATGGCCTCCCAGGCGGTGCCCTAACACTGGATTTGGGCTTGAACAGTGTTAAGTGGGTGTTCCCCATTTGGCTGTGGTAGCTAGTATGACCATTCATTGAATGTTTCTACTTATCTTCCTAACAAATATAAACATGATTAGCTCTCATTCAAAAGTAATTTGGTTGTAAAAATCCAGTGATTCCTAAACATGTCTCCCCTTTTAAGGAACTCCACATGTGCAAACATTGAAGTTCATGGAATGCATAAGTTCAGTACTAATTCATCTTGGAATTATTCCTTGCTTCACCATGGGCTTCACTGAAGCAGACTCATGGACCGTGAGATCTTGTAATGCATTTAAAATGTCACTCACTTTGGGATGATCGGACATAACCTTTGATAAATGTAGTGGCTCCCCCATCATAGCAGTTGCCTCATTTTTTGTGTGGTTGTTTCTGTCTCTATCTTTCGTGTCACTTTGAGTTTTCTAACCAATGTTACGCTTATTTTTGTTTCCGGAGTGTCTCAAGTGCCTGGTGCCTAGTTAATGCTTTAAACATCTAACGAATAGTATTGGAACCCTTGCACATCTTTTTGTCTCTCAAAATTCCTAATACACCATGGAAAACCCCCATATTATTAAATAAATACCCTTACTGCAGAACGGTGGATGACCCTACATTATGATGTATGGATATGGCATAGCTGGGCAAAAAAAAAATGAAAATTTTAAAGGCTCCTTGGATATTTCTTCTTGTTATAAAATATATTTGACCTTTGGAACTCTTTAGGTTTAGCTGCTTATGAATTATGAGGGGTTCCTCATGGAAAAGGCATTTCCTACAGCCTGCTTACCCTCCAGAGATCATAGGACCTCTCTGAGAAAAAAAAAATCACACTTAGTCCACTGAGGGCTACCCATGTCAGCTGAAGTTTTATGGTTGTCCTTAGTACTGGAAAGAGAGTTTCAGCTCATTATTCCTCATCTTCATTAGTGATTCTCAGTGGCAGTAACCTTTATGGTGTGTGCACAGGCTTCTTGTGTGTGTCCAGGCTTGTTCTGTGCAAGGCGCCTCCTCCTCCCTCTGTTCAGTTCACTATTGGTAATGACTCGAGATGTCCCCCAAAAATCGCTGATGGAATTATTGAACTGGGCTACTTAGAAACTAATTCAAAGACACTCTCCTTTTTTTTTTTCATTTAGAGAATTTTGTGTCTCCGTTAGATAGAACCAAGCATTGGCTTTATGGAGGGAGCTAAAATAGAAGTAACTTTATAAAGTAGGTGCAGACAAGTTAAAAAGAAAAAAGCACATGGTGTGTGTGTGTGTGTGTGTGTGTGTGTGTGTGTGTGTGCGTGTGCTTCAACTTCTGGGCCAAATCATCAAGTATGAGAAAAGCAAAACACCCAGCCTGGTTTTTACCTAGCAATTAGACTCTACTTACGACCTCTAGTGGCACAGCTGGACCAACAACTGCAGTGAAAGAGCACGTGCTTAGTTTATAGGCTTGGCAACATAGTGAGAAGGCATTCACTGGATGCTTGGCTTTGATTGGTGGATGCTACGCTGCGTGGTCTGGCTTCTTTGAGTTGTGCAATCTAGGTGACTGGGTGACACCAATGACCACTTGTACATGTAGGGGAAAGTTTACTACCTGTCCCCTTTCGTCTCTCAGCCTTTCTTCATGAACCTCTCAACATCATCCTGGGATGAAATGAGAGAGATTAGAAGGAAATCTGTGATACCGTTTCTTTTTTCTTTTGTAAAACCCATTCCAATTATTCTTACTATTTACCTATTATTCATAGGTTTAATTATTCATTTCATTAATTTAATTGTATTCAAATCTCTTTTCCAAATGACAGGAGATATTGAGGGACAGAGTTGTAAAAGTCTTTTAAAATAACTGGTCAGATTAGAAGGGTGAGTACTCTTTGTTTGCAGACATACACAATCAGAGAATTTGCTTCCTAGGCAAGACTCCAACCCAAGGGTCTTTAAATTATACAATCTACACATACTCTGACTGTGGTGCTAATATGGTGTTATTAGCTGGGTTTAACACTTGCTTTGTCCTGGCGTCATTGTTTAAAAGTCCCATGGTGCTTTGTGAAATGAATTAGCATCCATTACATAAATTATGATATCCTGAGACAAAACTGTCTAGTTTAAATGAGAAGTGCTCATCAAAGCAAATCCATATGGAAAGTCATTTGAGGAAAAGCTACACTGCCTGGACTTTATGGACATTTCATTAAAAACAGGGAGTATATTAAAAAAATGTGGCTGCCCTTTCTCCTTTCACTCATGGCAGCTGATAAGTAGTTAGTCAAACAGTACTTCAGAAGTTCAGTCCAATATACTTAAATTCATTCAACCAAAAGTTTAGTTATCTCGGGCTGCACAGCTTCCATTGTCTAGTCCCGGTTCACTGCTTCCTGTCCCTAATAACTACATTACAGATAAACTTCATTTTAAAAATCATTTCTCCCTATTTCCAATTTCTGTTCTTTCGATCCCTGTCATATAAAATGCTCAGTTTTAGCTAATTTCCCCCCTCCCCCCCACACAAAGAACCTTCTTATATAGGCAAAGTATACGAAAAAAAGAAAGTCAAGTCTCACTAGTTCTGCAAGGTATTGACTAGCATAATGCAGGGTTCTAAAACTGCATGAATTCTCCATTCAGGGTAGCCTCAGACGTGGACAAACTCGTTCTCAGTTTGGCGGTTCAGTGTTATATATAAATCTAAAATGGAAGTGGAGTACAATGTAAGAGATACAGAAGAAAATAAGACGAGCTTTGTGCAGAGGGAAGAGGAGGTCAGAGCGTGGGCAGGGCACAGCGAGGTGATGTGGAAATAAAAAAATAATAAAAATGCAACGGCAGCTACAAGCTATGGTCCAAACCTCTAGATTGCCCTGTGAAATTGCAACATGAATGCGTAGACAAGTGAAGGGTGGGGTGGAAGCTTCTGGGCGGAGAGCAGGCACATTGACCTCCTCTCTTTTCCTCCAGCCAACTAAGATCTGAGTCTCGAAAAACAGAGTGATGGATGGGCCCTCTGCTCCTTCATGTTGGATGGGAGGCTGGGTGCCTGCCAGCTGGCTCACCCCAGCACCCACCTCATTCCGTAGGAGCTCATCTTTCTAATTTATCTCCACATTCCAAGCACCAGCTGTTCCCTTGGGTCCCACACCCTGGATTCAAAGTATCTTACCCTCTTGGGACCCTTTCCAGCTCTTGATTACATAGGACATAGCTTTTAACTTTCCTATGGCTTTTCTGTCTCACGTGTTTCTTTCCCCTGGCTGTCCAGCCCCAGCCCAGTTGGATAATGGTGAGCTGAGCTGCATTGCAGCTACTCTCTATGCACTCTGCAGCTGAGTATGGCTCCACCCCACGCTGGAACAACCTTTCCTCCAAGCTACCCAGTCCTCATTAAAAAAGTGGATCAAATCTGCATTTTAGAGAATTGGCAACATAGTGAGAAGGCATTCACAATTTTTAAAGTGTGTCCCTCCACCGTCTTCTAAGACCCTCAGCTGGTAGAAGAATAAATAGAAATCGTCTTTTTTTAGGAGATCACATTTCTGCCAACTGGCACTTCTGGTGGGACAGTCAGGAAGAACTTTTTACTTACGTTATTGAACAGTTTACAAAGATGGTAAGATAGAGCCCTGTCTGAATATTTGGCTGTTTTCTTTCTTTCTTGCCTCCCACATTCTCCAATTTGCTTTTGACTACAAAAGTGACTGTCAAGACATATGCCATCAAACAAAACCAAACAAAGCAAAATTATCAGCCAACCTAGGCTAGAGTGGAATCATACCAAACTGAAAAATTTCCCAATCAGTAAATATTCCCATAAAAATGGAGCGCGTTCCTCACATTTAAAAATTAAACTATTATGTTTGGCAGAGGATATGGGAATTGGGTGGTTCTGGTATTTGCTCTAGAAGCTCTAATGGATAGAGGTGCTTGTCTATGACACCAGTGACCCCGGTATCCCCTGTGACCAGGTGCAGATCTTACCAAGAAATTCTTTCCTAAGAATAAAATATAGAAGGTTTGGGTTGGTTGACTTTTTAAAAAAGCTCTCTTCCCATTTACTAACTTTAAATCATGTTTTTAAATCTACAAATCCTAGTCCTTAATGATTGTTTGCAAAATTGTACAGATTTTCTTGTTTTTTTTTTTGGGTCATCAAAATGACTCTAGTATCATCACATAAAACCCACATTAAATATTTTGCGTGTTTTTAGTTGTTAATTTCTCTTAATTTGTTTTTAATTTTAAGAGAGAGAGAGAAAGAGAGAAGCAATGAACTTAGGCCAGGGTCTTGTGGGGTGTGTCCTAATGTCTCCACAATGTTTTCCAGAGTGTGGGACACACACTGAGTTGCTCTGGGATGGTGACAGGCTATCAGGTTGCTTCTCCTGGGGAAAACCATTTCCCCTCTGCTTCTACATTCTGAGGAAACCATCTTTTACACATCTAAGGAAACCATATTGCTGCTGTCATCAAAAGTTAGCTTAAGATGGGATCCCAGGATTCCAGATGTGGGTTTTCCTGACAGCTGGGCTAGGGCTGGCCTGTACCCTGCATTTTACAGGTAAGTAGCTAGAGACCCATCTTCCCTGTAGTACCTTTGAATCCATTGCTGTGATAAGATGGCAAGTCTGGGATGTTGGCTGTCCTTGCCACAGTGGTCAGTGTTGACACTGGGGCTCCCAGGGGGGTTGGCTGGGCACTGTGCTCTCACCCAGTACCCTGTGGCAGCTTATGGGCCTTCCCTGTGGAATTCTGCTGTCCTTCCTCTCTTTTTTCCTCTGACCCTAGAGAATCTTTTTCACCCCACTTCTCTCTGTCACTGGTTTTCTAGGAAACCTGAGCCAACAGGAGAAGGGCAGAAGTTATGGGTTATGAAGCCCAGGAGTAAACTGGGCCTGGTGGCACAGGCCTGTCATCCTAGCACTCTGGGAGGCTGAGACAGGAGGGTGCAAGCCCGAGTGTAAACCCCGTCTGGACAGTTAGCAACTTAGTGAAGCCCTGTCTCAAAATCAAAAATTAAAAAAAAAAAAATGGATAGGAAATGTAGCTTAATGTGAAGGCTCTGGGTTTGATCTCCAGGACCACAAAAAATAAAAACAAAACAGAAAATGCAGCCCAAGAGTGGAGGTCCAGATTCCACAAGCTTACACCTGGACCGAATCTAAATTCTCCACCATTTTCACCACCAGGCTGTCACCATCATCTGAGCAGCAACGCCAGTAAGGCCCAGGTGTGTGTAGAGGTCCTGCTGCAGCCCAAGATGTGCTCCCCCAGAAGCGTAAACTCTGCGGGGAGCATGTGCAGAAGTGGAGCCAGGCGTGCAAATGAAACACAGCCCCGCCAGCCTCCCTGATGCCGAGAGGAAGGCGCTTGCTGCTGCCAGGCCGAGGAGAGAAGTTTCTGTGGCCCGAGGGGCAAAGGCGACCCTGCCAGTCCCCGTGGGCTTTCTACCTGCCCTCCCTCTTGCGCCTCGTGACACCCGGTTCTTTCTCTTCTCCTGGATGATCCTCTTTTCTTTCTGTGGCTCATTTAAATGCTGGCATCCTCCCATTTGCGTCTTTTTTCTGCTGTCTCTCTCCTTTCAATGTAACAATGAGTCCCAAAGGAAGAGGGGACTGGTGCCAACAAAGCCTGTCCACAGCAGTGGGGCTGCAGGCTCCCTGCTGGCAAAAGTCATCTTCCCCGAGGGGTGTGGATTTTTTCAAAAGGTGGAATTTACAGAAATTATAGCAGAAGGATCTATTCGGAAGACTTACATATCTGAGGATAGAGATAGTCCAAGATGGTGGCCTACACATGCGATAGCTGGAGTGTCTAATGGCTGTTTAGCCTGAAGTAGCACTCCTTTCTGGGTCTCCAGGACAGCCAATGAGCGTCTGCTGCATATCTTGGTTTTTCAAAGAAGAATGGTGAAGACCAAACACTGAAAATCAGTCACAGGCAGAAAGGTGCAAGTCCAGACTGGAGCGAATCTGTAAAGATCTGCGATGCGTAGCAAGTCATCATTTGTAGACAGCTGCAAAGGCCAGAGCTTTCCCAGAGGCAGAAGCTGGACAATCTTCCTTCTTCCTTTCTTTTATATCACTGGAGTTTCAGTTGGCCCTCCCACATCCGGGTGGGTCTTCCCTCATTTGCCAGCCCACAGATCGCTCCTCAGTTCCCAATCTAGGCATGGTTCCCAAACCCTAGTCTAGGTGTGGTTCCTGATTGCCTCAAGTTGACATCATCTCTCCAGTGGTCACAGGGTGGAAGCTGCTGACGAGCACCCACCATCTCCCTGCTCCACAAAGGCATCCCCAGGAGCCCAGAGAGCCAGGAACAGGGAGGTTAGTGGGACAGACCCACAGGGGGCAGCTGAGCAACCCCGGTCACCACAGGCTGCAGCCTCCTTCCAGAGGCTTTTGTGCACTCAGGGGTCTCCAACCAGCTGGGGCATGACACCCAGATGTTTCCCCACCCAGCTGTCCTTCCTTCCTCTCACTTGGCCAAGGCCTGCAGACTGTCCCTTGGCTCTGTCCCTGCCAGCCCACAATAGCTTCCCCTGTCTGGAACTAATAAGCTCTTATTGGGTCTCTCTTACTAAGTTGTGAGCTGGTTTCTAAGCCAACAGTGTTCCACTGCTTTGAGAAGCCTATAGAACCACAGGAGGCTGGTAGAATATGGAGGGCCGGCACCCTGGGGCCAGGTCACTGTCACAGCCCTGTGAAGCTAAGTCTGACCTGTTGGTAATTTGGCCAGCTCCAGGGCTCAGCAGCAAGCCTTTGGGCAAAGGGCTCAGCTACCACGTGCCTCTCAACGTCCTCATCTGTAAAATGGGAACACACTTAGTGCCGACTTCAGAGGTCTTATTTGAGAGTTGAATGTGCTACTGCACATCAAGCATTTAGGATAACACGCGGTAGAGTACCTAATAAATATTAGCCGTGAATATCACTATCCTCCCAGTACCACTGTCACTGTAAAGCCGTGAGATGACTGGTAAAGCCTGAGTTCGCGGCTTCGTTTGACTGATGAACAATCATATTATATTGGAAAATGTCAAGCGTAGTATTAAAATATGTAGGCTTAAATACATGTTTGTTAAATATTTTGAATTAATTTAAAATATTTATTTATTTATATTTTTGTGGTATTGGGGATAATACATCCTATTTTTCAGTTTTGATTTTGAAACAGGGTCTCGCTAAGTCACTAAATTGCCAGGCCTCCCACAGTGCTGGGTGTGCAGGTCTGTGCCAATTTTAACTAAATTTCGACAGTTGTGCTTTGGTAGGAAGTAAAGTGGTTTAGAAGCTATTTATAAATTTACCTTATATATGGTACAAATACATGTTGAATATAGGTATAGCATACATTGTATATACATTGCATAGATATTGTAAAAATGTGTATTATATATATATATATATGCACGTTGAGTACATGCTGTACAGTATGTATTGTATAAGAGATAGTGTGCCTTGTGTGTACATTGTATAAATATATAAACGTACTAGCTATTTACGAAGGCTTCAATGACTAATTAAAGAGGGGTCTTTTAAGTGTTTTTTAAAAATAATAACTATTATTATGATTTAGATCTGGAGTGTGGCCCAGAGCCTTATGTATTTGGGAGGTGATTATATTATGGGGCATACCTGGGCAGAGTGGATAAGCTCATGGGTGATTTCAGGCGCTGTTGAGAGGCGGGGCCTGGGTGGAAGGGCTGAGTCCCGGGTGTGACTTGGCAGGGTACGTCTCCCTGGCTGCCTGGACCTTTTCCCTCTCTGCCTCCTGGCTGTGACGGGATGACGCCTCTGCCAGGCTCTTCTGCCGCCGTCGGCTGACTAACCACAGACTGACGTCTCTGAGCTGCAAACTAAATAAGCTTTGCCTTTCTTAAGCTCTGGGTGCTGGGTATTGTTTCCCAGTGATGAGAAAGTGACCAGATAGCCAGGGAGGGACTCCTCACCCGTGTTCTCTCACTGCCTCTTCTGAGGAAACAGGATACGAAGATGGGCCAGCCAAGCTCATGGCCGGCCAGCTGGATTTGCATCAGTGTGTTTTTTTCTTTTGAATAGACGACCTTATCCTCCTGCATGGACCACCACAGTGATCACAAAACCCAGAAAGTGGAGGTGTTGAGAAGAAGAAAAGCCACGTAAGAGCACCTGCTTCAAAGAGGTGAAGTCTGTGCAGAAATCAGTCAGCCAGCTCTTCCAGAATGGGGATACCAGGGAGGCAGCCAGCCCCTCCAGGATGGGAGGGAACCCGGGGCCTGCTTGCTGGAGGCGAGGCCCCGAGATTGAGTTCTGAGCCTTGCTCAGAGACCAGAATCACCCAGCGTGCACCATTGCAAGATAACAAGTCTTCACATAAATCACGAGGACACCCAGTTCCTGGAATCCCGGAAGTCTCCCTTTGGATAGGTCCAGCTTGGCCCTGCGTGTTCAAACTTCCTAGGGGTACGGATCTAACCCAGGATGACAGCCAAGGGGAGCTGAGTATTTTCATGATTCTCTTTAGAGGAACTGAGAGGTGACCCAAATCTGGTGGAAAGACTCATTTGTAAGAAGGTATCAAAATTCTGGATAAAACATCCACACAGTTCTCCTCTGTCTTCATAAAGTACCGAAAGGAAACATGTCCCCAGCTTCTATGAGATGACAGTTAGCTTCAGACAAGACCATTTTGAATTCAGAAACTTTCTCCTGTTTCTCTCCCTAAGCATGTTATAAAATTATCAAGAATGATTGGGTACAAAGGGCTAGATTTCTACATAACTGGTTTCTATTGAACCCTTTCCCCATGTTATACACTGAGGTCATTGCAGAGAGAGAAACTTGACATTCACTTCTGATAATTGATTCCTGGGCTTTATTGTCACGAAGTTCATTCCAGGGCCTGCCCGGCCAGACACCCTTGGTAATTTTATACACAAATGAAATTGAACGGCAAATGTCAGCTCAGATGAGTAAAAGAGTTCAAAGCAGCCAATGAACAGAGATTCTAAATAGCATTAGGAGAGTGAAATTAATTTCTCAAATCCTTACCTGCCTTGATACTAGAAAACCTAATGATCCTCCTCCAAGAGATTTAATTACAAAAGGCAAAAATAGCAGCTAGTTTGTACCTGATAGGGGCGGGGTGCATGATGGCACAGTGAGGGAGACACAGAGCTCTAAAAATAGTGACCCCCGTCCCCAGTTGCAGCTTCTCTAAGGGTCTGGTGTACACAGTTATGAATTAAAAACCTCCATCATCTCAATAGGATCGGGGCATTCTTTATTCCAATAGGCACATGAGGAAGGCTTAGGAAGAATGTGTGCCCCTGAGTATTTCAGGTAGTAGCCATCAAGTCTCCAAGCCGTTCTCCTGGGGACTTCATAGACACAATTTACTCCATCAGTAGTTCACCTTCCCACATCCAAACTCAGAGTACTCAGTTCAAATGCTTGTTCCCAAGGCCTCGCCCTTGCAGATTGGAGAGGGGCAAGATGGGAGCAAAGCTGATGTCCCACTGTGACCAGATCTCCCTTCCTTCCTTGGGTTTTTATGCTGATCCACACACAGGAACTTCTCCCTGTTAGCAGGACAGTTCCCTCCTTCCACCAGGTGGAATGGTCACAAAAGGCATTTTTGCGGCAAATCCAAAGACTTTAAAAAAATGTATAATAATGCATCGAAAGAAGCATTCCCTCTTGACTAACAACTAGTTTAGAAAGTGAGCAGAGTATGAGTGCTCAAGTTTGACCCAACATCTCCAGTTTCTGGGGGAAAAGGACTGCATCTTGAGGGTAATATCCTACACCTTGGTCTCAGTCAGATTCTTCCCTTCAAAGCCATATGTTGGTGAAGCTCTGTGACCCTCACACACCAGAGCTTGGAGGAAGGTCCTGGGGCTCTCATTTTGTGGGCAGAGAAGTGCCCTTTTGTTTTCTCAAGGTGAATTCTGTTGAATAGCTGAGTTATTACCTCCTCAGTCCAAGTTATGCCTTTTATTCCATGATATGCCACCAATGCGTGCATTTTTTTTTTTTTTTCACTCAAAGAATCTGCAGAAGTTCCCATAGGCTGGAATTAAGCAACAGGGGAAGATTCCTATTTAAGACTCTTATTTGTTAGCTAAACAAATTGTTATTTAACCATCTGTGACATCGTGCGTTTCTTCCAGTTTCTGACAGTGGATAGTAAGATGGGAAGTATAAAGCTCTGGTAGAAAAATGGCTACTCATGCTGTTGGCTGCCCTGGGAACGGAGGCATGAAGAGAGAGAACAGCAGTGGGGATTTGCACAGAGAGGTGCATGGCATGGTGAATTGGTCAAGGTTCGGAGTCAGCACCACAGTCCTAACAGATGAGTCTGCTTCAGTTCGAATGCTGGAGTATCAGTGTTCATGTGTGACCTTGCCTCAAGGTGCCAAATTAACAGGCGTACCTTTATAGACCCCAGGTTGACGAATTCTGTCTGTCTGTCTGTCTATCTATCTATCTATCTATCTATCTGTCTATCATCTATAGGGAGAGTGTAAAGTATGAATATTGTAAGTTCTTTGTTTCCCCATAATATTAGGTGGAGATCCTTCCTGAGTGCTGGTACTTAAGGTACAGGGGATCCAACCAAGGGCCTTCACACTGAGCTACATTCTCAGGCCACTTTTTTTTTTGTTCTTAATTTTGAGATATGGTCTTGCTAAATTACTAAGTGGCCCAGAGGCTAGGATTGAACTTGAGATGCTCCTGCCTCAGCCTCTCAGGATGCTGAGATTACAGGCCTGGCTGCTCAGGTCTCTTTCTAACTCTAACTTTCCTGAGGTCATGTGCCCCTGATTGTTTCCATTGGAGGAGATATGTCTAACTGCCTGGTAACTGCTCAACTTTGACTTTTTGTGGTGGTACTGTAGATTAATCTCAGAGCCCTCTCTCTGAGCACCTTTCACTTTTTATTTTTGAGATAGGATCTCACTAAGTCACTGACTTGCCCAGACTGGACCGGAGCTAATAATCTATCAGCCTCAGCCTCTCAGAGTCCTGGCATAGTAAGCATGCTTCATTATACCCAGCTTACCTCCTGATTTTTGAGAAAAGTGGTGGGAAGAGAGCAAGTTTTCAAGAAGTGACAGAAAAGGTGAGGGGTGAGGGGAAGGAGGCATAGCTACCTACTGTGATGTAGCCCCTATAGGCACAGAGAAAAGTCCCCACAGCCTCCAGGTATGTTAGTGAGTTTAATGATTCGTTAGGAGGTTCAGGTGTGCTTTTTGTGGGTGTCTGTGGACAGTTGCCTGAGTGCCTGTAGGGTCTGAGATTCCCTGAGGTCTGACCCTGAACCCAGCTCCTCAGGGACTCAATAAAAAGTCAGAGGTGAGAAAAGTGGGTATTAGTGTTCAACTATGACTTCCCAGGTTTCATGGCACAGGCCTGCAATCCCGGAACTCTGAAAGGCCGAGTCAGAAGGATTATAAGTGAGAGGCCATCCTGGGCATCCTTAGATTGGAGATACAGCTCAGTGCAAAGGGTTGGGCTTGGATCCCTAGTACCAAAAAACAAAACCGGCCAACCAAACAATAAACAGCCTCGTGCAAACTGCCTCTAAACTTGAGAATGTGCACATTTGCTGAGGTGGAAGGTGCAAACTCCTTTCTAGAAAATCTTCAGGAAATCAGAACTGTTCCATTCTGCTTGTGGCAACTACCAAGTGCTGGGTGTCCACTCAGATGTCATCCTAGAATTTCTGTGGGCTGCGGGGGCGGGGTGGGCATCTTGTCTCTAGAGGATGGATCTGCGCCTGCATCTGAGATGTTTTCAGGTAAATCAGTGCAGATAGCATTAAGCTATTTCAAAGCAGGGTAAATGTGATTTCCACACCTGTTCATTTTTAATTTCGATCTGTTTAAACGTTGAGGACCTTTCCATTGCTAATTTGTTACAGCAATATTAATGAACAGTTCTGCTTTATAGCAGCGAGGACTTGACTTCTTTTGCCTATGATGAACAGTATTAGCATGAGTTAAAAAAGAAAAACAGCCTGTAAAGTGGTCAGAAGCAGCTGGGGGTCACCTGGGTGCCCAGAACAGGGACGGAGAGGCTGTGCAAACACCCAACTCGTGTCCTGTGGTGTGGATGTTGATAATGTTATCACAGCTTGGGTCCCTCTGGTCTGCAGCTAATTCTAGGGACAAATTTCATGAAATGAGATCATGTATAGGAGCTCTGATCCCAGTGTACTGCAAAATGCCAAAACTTTAAAAAAAAGGTTCATTTCAATTACTTTATATATTCCCAGGGTTTCTTCTCCCTCCAAAGCAATAATAGCTGCAAGAGAACAGGATATAGGTTAGGGTACTAAGTAAGCATGCTGGGCCAGGGAAAATGGCTATGACCTGTACCTCTGGCATGATTTAGATGTTCCTAAAAAGACATCTAAAGAGCGTGGTCAAAGTAAATGTCCTTTGTGAGTAGTTTTTCAACGTATTTCTTCTCTTACTCTGAGGGAATAGTGCATTTTTGTTGCTTTGACTAAATCTTTATAGGCACTATAAGCCCCAACATGCCTGACACAAAATTTAAAAATTTTAAGCAAATTGTGGGTGAATGAGAAATCTACAAACAAGCCAATAAACTCCCCTGTTTTCTGGGTTATTGTGAGCATGGCCAGTTTCACTGCCTGAAACTATCATTATATGTAGTTTATTCTCTCTTCTCGTTGTTTCTCATGGGTAGGATATATTGAGAAATACGCCTCTGTTGTTGAACTCTTTTCATGCAAGAGGTAGAAACTAGAGACTAAGAATGAAAAGCAGGGCTTGTGATTTTTAACATTTTTCAGTGAGGCTGCTTTCAGGTAATGAATATTACATTCTCACACGGTCTTGTGCGGTTAGCCCAGGAGGGGTCTTGTACCAACTGCAGACAAAGGAAACACGAAGTTGGATTTGAGTTTGTATTGAGGTGTAGGGGCGCTGTCAATATCAACAGATACTTACAGAGTCCTGGCCAGCACAGCAAACTCCGTACATTTAAATCTGTTTTATGTTTTAAAGAACTTAATAAACACTTGGTTGTGTCACTAAGAGTTAGAACCTAAGAAACTGAAAGTGTAAGATAAGCTGGGTTCTGAGACACACCTTCAGGTACAGGAACAGTGAAAGTTAGATCCTGATGAAATCTCACCTGTGATTTACAGCTTTACTGAGCACATTATGGTCTTTCAGAGTCTTGACTGCAAATAATTCTGTACCAGGTCACTTTTACCATTGGAAAGCAATATTAGGCACTATGGAAAAAGTTGGTATTTGGAATTCTGAGAACAGTAACTGGGATCATGTATTGCAGATACATGGGGCACGTTTCTTCCTTGGAATCACCCTTGCTGTAGAGCTTGACCTGGTCCCCTTTGTGGGCCTGCACTTGGAGGCTGAGATCAGCCCACAGTTCCCAGACAGTGCGGGTCCCTGACTGGGAGTCAAATGCAGGCACTCATTGGAATTGCAGTTTCCCAACGTCTTCTTAAGAACCACTACATTTCCTCCTTTAGGCCACACAGGCGTGTTCAACATGCACAAGCTTCCTTAACTATTCCTAGGCACTGTCACATGTGAAATAGTTTTGTAGAAGGAAACTCCCATGAGAATGACTCAGACACATTGTTCGCAAGGCCCAGTCATTTGTTAAGCATTCAACAGAGCTCATCTCTTGTTGGCTTGTACGGAACTGACATGTGGCTCTCAGAGCCAGAATCTTGGTTTGTCCTGCAGATTTAACACAACCTGTGCAGAGCAGAACCTGGAGGTTTAGGCAGGGAATATTACACATTGGGCAGACAAGATTAGATCAGTACCTAAGTTCAAGAAATTGTGCCTGCATTCTGTCGCTGTCACCACATTCCCAAAGTGACCTTTGGAAGAGCTGTCATTGCTCAGTGGTGGTCTTGGGAATGGGCCTGTCCTTCATTGAGACTGTGGGTGACAGTTTTGGGAAGATTCTTGGTTTGCTGTGTTCGTGGCAGATGTTAGTAGAACAGTTAGTCAAGGGTCCCAAAAGGGCATGTCTTTAGAGACTAAAAATTCAAGTCATGGTGCCATTGAGACCAGAGGTCAGCCTGGAATAAATATATATATATAGAGAGGGGATCCACGGTGGATACATGAGTATTATGACGTGTAAGTAGAAGGGTTCCATAAAATACAGATAAGGGGAATCCATGAAGTATAGACAAGGGCTTCTGTGATGTTTAAGTGAGGAGAGATGAATAATAGACAGGAAAGCTGTGTGATGTTTGGGTTGGGGCTTATGTAGTGCACACGAGCGTGTCCTTGGTGTGTAGGCAGAAAGTCTAATTTTTTTTTTTTATTGGTACTAGGGATCTAGCCCAGGGCCTTTACATTGAGCTATATCTCCAGCCCAGTTTTATTTTTAAATTTTGAGACAGGGTCTTGCTAAGTTGCTAAATTGCAGAGGCAGGGCTAGAACTTGGAGTCCTCCAGCTTCAGCCCTCCAGAATGTGGTCTATGATGTACTGATGGGGATTCCATGATCTCTCTCTCGTTTTCTTTCTTTCTTTCTTTCTTTCTTTCTTTCTTTCTTTCTTTCTTTCTTTCTTTCTTTCTTTCAAAACAAGTTCTCTCTCTGTAGTCCAGACTGCTCCTGAGCTCTTTATGTAGCCTAGGCTGTCCTTGAACTCACCATAATCCTCCTGTCTTAGCCTCCTGAGTGCTGGAATTACAGGTGCATGCCACCACTCCCAGATAATTTTTATGCAGTGCAGGGGGATCAAACCCAGGGCCTTGTGCATGCTAGGCAAGTGCTTTAACCACTGAGCTATGCCCACAGCTCGGGGCTGTATGACACAGAGACACGGGCTTGATGATGCAGACAGGGGTTCTGTGGTGCATGGATGGAACTTCATGAGGTGTAGATGGGACTGTGTGATGCTTACAGATGGGGGATCCATGATTTGCAGAGTGGGATTTCGTGATACACCCAGACAGTGGTCCATGATGAACAGAGGAGGTATCTGTGACCTACAGGTGGGGCTCCTTGGTCTGTGGATGGGCAGTTCATGATGTGTAAACTCTAAGAGACACAGACAGAGTTCTTCACAGGATGAGATTTGGGCAGAGCAGGAAGGGGAAGCAGCATTAATGGAGATTCATGGAATTTTTTCCTTTCATTCCCCTCCCCCTGAACGCAGACCCTCAACCCAAACAGGATGTCAATTCCATAGAACTGTCTATGATTTTTAGTCCTGAGTTCCAGGATTGTGCCTGGCCTCCACCCAGCGGTGGGTGTGCATCTCAAGGGGGCCGAGGGGTGAGGATAATGAGCCCGTGGCACGGTGGTGGGCTCTGGTGTGATGAATGGCCCCGCCACCTCCGCGCGGCTCTGTGCCCTCCATCATCCAGTAGAAGTGGTTAGCAGACTGTCAAGGGAAAATAATTTAGCAGCCATGGCTTTAACTGATGTGCTGCATTCTGGGGTCAAATGACTATTACAAACTAGTAGCGCGGCCTGCTTTCTCCATCGTGAGAGCTCAGGGTTGACAACATGAACGAAGGAGGCCTCGTCCTCAGAATGCACTGGCATCCCTCAATTTCTCATGCAGGAAGCAGGAGAGGGGAGGCAGCAGGAGGGAAGACAGAGGAAGGATGCCACTGAACAGAAAACCCCAGGCCTGCCCGAGGGCCTGGGGAGGGTGCCAGGTTCTCTGGAAAGTGGTGTCCAGCTGGACAAGAGTGAAACAGTGATGGGTGGGAGACATTCTCAAATCACAGTGGAGGGCTTCTCATGGAAGGTATGCAAAAGAGATGCAAAAACACAAGCCTGCTGAGGTTATGCTGAAGGTCTGGGACAGGGGCCTGCTCTCTGCCAGCTCCTTGGGCCTCAGGGGCAAAGTGCTTGCATTGGTTTTTGGTGAGTTTGGAGTCCAGATAGTCGAGAAACAAAATAGGAAAGAGCAGAACAGGCAGATTTAACAGGGGCATAACTCAGTTGACCAACAAGCACAAGGCCCTGGGTTCGATTCTTCAGCACCACATAAACCGGTGTGGTGTCATACATAATCCCAGCACTTAGGAGGCTGGGCAAGGTTGCTGTAAATCAAGGCCACAGAGTGAGCTGTATAGTGAGTTCAGGACTGGTCTGGAGTACAGAGAGAGACCCTGTCTCAAAAAAAAAAAAAAATGATGGAGGTGTAAGAGAGAAGGGCCTCAGAATTTCTCTGTAGGAGATACAAAGGGAGAGGCAGAGAAACTATTTTTGCTTTTCTAGCACCTTATTTTTGCCTGAGTTGTGTACGTAGCCGAGGGTGAGTTGAATGGCAAGACATATGGAGATTGGGGCTTAGGTCCCTCCTACCTGCTCCTTAGAATGATCGCTGCATGTTCAATAAATGCTAACATTAAATGAGTGAGTAGGAATTAGAGATAGAGGAGAAGCAGCCACTGCCCTGTCCCTCTTCCTTGTCTACTAAGCAGGATATAGGCCTTGCCCCTTGCCCGTCTCATGCCTGCTTACAGTTCCATAAATATCAATTGGATGATTGCATACTGAAGACACCTCAGTCAGGACTGAAGGCGAGGGGCACCTGTGTGCACCCGGTGCCTGTGGGCAGCGTCTGACATTTGGGTGGTACCTGACATTCTTCAGCAGATTTATGATCTCCCAAGGCAACATAACGAATTCTGTCTATGTGTCGTGATGTAATGATGGTGGCATTAGCTTACAATTATTGAGTACTTACGCTGAATCCCGCACGGGGCTAAGTGCTTTTTAACTATGTAAAGTGTTTCTTTCCTTGATTGATGCCCCAAAATGAATAAAGATAATTTTCTGTGTCTCCTACATTAGTGATGCCCACCAATAATTCTCAAAATGATAAGAGAAAAGACAATTTGCATAAATAAGCAATTAGAAGACTTGGCAGAATAAGTTTTTTTTTTAAATGTCACCAGAATAGTTCCTGCAGCACAACAGTGATAAAGATGCTCCTGAAATGAGCAAAGAAAGTAAATTCACACAGGAGAGCCAAGCCGCCACTGTGCACAGGAAGGCCAGAGAGATGGTCCAGTTGGCTGAATTAAGCGACACTCTAGCCTCCAGTTCCAATTTGAGTCTCCTCTGCCTTGCAGCACAGGTTTCTCCCTGGGAACCTCGGCCTCTAGCAATGTTCTACCCAGGCCACCTCTGCTGGCCACGGAGCACTGGCTCCCCACGGGCCATCCTCCTCTGCGTGACTTCCCCAGCCTCTCTGGCTGGAAGCTTGACTCAGGCATCACACAACACTGTTTTCCTCTCACCCTTTTTTTCTACCTGCTGATAACGAAGGGCCTGGCAAGCAATGCTGGCCTTTCCTGCGGTGTGACCCTCTCATGGGGAACAGAAGGTCCTCCATCTATCTGGTCTCCACTTCTCTGTGATCCCCAGCTGCCCTCCCTGGTAGCTGGATTATCACTATTAAATTACCTGGCTTCATGCATCCCCTCATTACCTCTACTACGTTGGAGTGTGCACTCTCTGTCTCTTCCTCCTCCTCTTTACTCCTTCCCACTTTCCATGCCAGGAATGGAGGTCAGGACCTTCCCGACAGCTCCAACCCGGCCTGTATTAACACAGGGTCTGCTAAATCATGAAGTTGCCCAGTTTGGGCTGTGACTTGTGGGGTGTTCTCCTGCCATTTTTTACACACACATGACTTTTCTTTTTCTTTCTTTCTTTCTTCCTTCCTTCCTTCCTTCCTTCCTTCCTTCCTTCCTTCCTTCCTTCCTTTCTTTCTTTCTTTTTTTTTTTTTTTTTTTTTTTTTTTGGTGTGTGTGTCTTTCCCCGAAGTTTGGAAATTGCTCTCGACAAGGCCAGGGAAGGGAACATTGTCAAGAAAGAGTGCTGGGGGCTGCCCGCTGTCCAGGGCACCGAGAGGAGACGGGCCTGCCCCTCTGTCCCCCAGCTCACCTCCAGCCCGGCAACCGCGCATCGAGCAGGCGACTACCTGAGCAATCTCACCTGTGGCAAGAGGTGACTTTTACTCCGGCTGGGGGTGTGGTCGGGCAGGCGGATGTCGAAGAGGGCCTGCAGGGCGGCCTGGGCCGCCTGGCCCTTGGCCAGCTTCTTGCTGCGGCCGGAGCCCTCGAACGTCCTGCCGTCCACGCACACGGCCATGACAAAGCTCTTGGCGCGCGGCTGCTCTGCCGGCTCCGAGAGGCACACATAGCGCAGGCCAGAGCGCAACTGGTTCAGAACCACCACCGGATTCCTGTCGCCCAGGAGGTCCAGGGTGCGGCAGAGCAGTTGCCCGCGCCGGCAGGCGGTGGACAGCAGCTCGGGGCCCACGGGGCGGCGGCCCGCGAAGTCCACGCTGGGTGCCGGAGGCTCGAACCGCTTGAACAGGGTGTCGGGGAAGTCGGCCTGGTCCGAGGTGAAGTCCGGGCAGGGGCCGGTGCCACCGCCGCCCAGGGCCACGTGCGCCTGGCACGCGTTGGGGAACTGCACGAAGGACTTGAGGGCCAGCTCGGCCGCGCGCATCTTGGCTTTCTTCTTGGTGGGCCCGGTGCCCTCGAACGTGAGCCCGTTCACCTCCACGGCCACCGCAAAGACCGGCGCGTGCACCGGGCCGGTCTGCGACACCATCCTGTACTGCAGGCCCGGCTTCAGCTCATGCAGCTGCACCAGCGCGTTCTTGGGCGCCATGGACCACGACAGCTTCTTCCAGATCAGCTGCAGCTTGCAGAAGTGGCCCCCGTTCCCTTCCTCCAGGGGCCGTTTCCTTTTGACGCTGGGCGTGCCGCCTCGCGGGGCCCGGTCCCCCTGGGGCGGGGGTCTGGCCCCCAGATTGCTCACATTGCGGTTCTCCTTCACCTCCGCGCTGCTGGTACCTGGAGGGGAGAAGGCATTAGTCAGGACCCGGCACGGCAGGTCGCCACCGTTGGCAGGCGGTGTTACCACGGGCTGCATTGCAAAGCTCCTAGGCCATGCATAGGAGGCCCTGGCGTTGTCAGCGCCACGCACACATGGCCTGCCAGATGTGCTCTGATGGCCCGAGCGGGCTCCAGTAACCGGAGGAGGAAGGGACTCGTCACTGGGAAGCATGTTTGTTTGTTTGGAACTGGAGATCAAGCCCAGAGCCTTCACGTTAAGCTACAACCCAACCCATTTTCTCTTTTTGATTTTGGAACGGAGTCTCACCAAGTTGCTAAGTTTCTCAGGCTGGGCTCAAACTTTTGATCTTTCTGTCGCAGCCTCCTAGAATACTAGCATTACACGCTGGTGCCACTTGGACTAGCACTAGGCTAATCTTGAAGAGCTGTGACTGAGGGTGGCTGGGGAGGATGATGCTGGGCAAGGAGTGTGCCCTGCTCATGGCTTCCCTGTCTGCGGCTCTGAGGGTAAGCTAAGGGGCGGCACTGGCTCTGCTCTCTGGCAGTCATCCCCCATCCAAAACTAGACAAGTGGCTCTTCCTGCCCATGGGTTTTGGGCAACATCAAAGGTCATAGAGGGCTTTCTGGTGACGAAGGGCCTCCCCCCCAACCCGGTGCCAGGCCTCCAGGCATTGTGCCTGATACCTGAGGTTCCTCCCAAGACTGAGGAGCAGGGAGGGGAATGTGTATGCTGGGGGCTTTGACATTCAGCTTTAGAGTTTCTCAAAACCAGGGCTTCTCTTCTAAGTCCAGACATGAGAAAGGCCCATGTACGCTGGAGACCTCTGGGAGGGGACAGCTGGGAGCCACCTGCTGGGCATGGCAGCAGCCCTCCCTGCTGGCCCTGAGTGCTACCTATTTTGGCAAATACAGTTGCTTCAGGTGTTCCACAGGTTTGTAAGGTAGGCTGAGAGTTGAGACAGATATCACGTGGTTTGAGCTAGTTACTAGCTCAACCTCTATGGAAAGTGCCCTCTGGCCCCTGTCCTGGATGAAACAACGCACTGGTTTCCAGTCAAGGCCACGGGCATCAGGATGTGTCTTTGGTTCAATGTGGTTCTCAGGCCTCCCTGTCAGAATGACCCAGTTTCTGAACGGTTAGCACGGTTAGCATGTAGGCCAAGCTGTTCCTTAGAGGGTATGTGTGGGCACTCAAGAGGAAACACCCATATGGGGGTGGAACTAGGAGCCAGGGGTTCACTCCAGGCTCCTGAGCCGTGCCCCAGCTGTCCCCTGTGTGACCTTCTCCTCGGCAGCAGGGACCTTATCTGCTCCCGAGGTTCTTCCACTTTAACTAGATAGGTAAACATATGAGACAGACTGCTATGCTAAGGTTTACACCCACCTCCAATACTAGAGATGGAATTTGAGGTTTTTGCAGTGAGCTACATCCCCAATCTTTTTTTTTTTTTTTTTAAGACAGGTTCTTGCTAAGTTGCTAAACTGTGTAGGAAAGCCTACTGCCTCAGCCTCAGAGTGCTGGGATTTTAGTGCAGGAATTACATCCACCTATACCTGGATACAAAGGTGTTTTTAAGGATGCACCACTATGCATTGGTGGAGGTGAACGCTGAACACAAGCACAACACTTCTGGAAAGTATTTTGGGAATATCCAGTGAGAATCAGGAAACACACCTGATGCTTTAATTCTGCCCTGATGGCCATAGTCTACAGAAACCCTCATTCACAGAAACAGAGATTATCAAAGATTTTCATTACAGCGCGAATTTAGGCAAAATCAAAAATTCAGGGAATTTCTGAGTTCCTGCAGTTAGGGGCAATAATAAATCATATACAGAGTCCTATGTAGCATTTATACCAGGTAGACTGTATCTATATGCTTCAACGTAGATAAATTTTTAGAAATACGATGTTAGATGACTACATCAATTGACAAAATAATCTCTAACATAGGACATCAGTGGTATAAGTTGTCTATTTCTTATGGAAATATTCCTATATGGCACACCCATCGAGGCATGTATATAATAAAGGCATATTCTGACTTTTTCTGGGGAGAAAGAGAGGGAGACTCTATAATGTTTTTATTTATTTTGAAAGAAAAATCTAATGTAAATTTTGCAAAACTACTGTTTGTTAGCTACTAGTGGTGGGTGCATTTGGATCACTGTTTTCTGCTAAGACAATCTCAGTGGTGGTGGGTAACAATGTGATCTGTTGCAGACCCTCTTGCCCTTTGCTGGGGGCATGCTTCTGGAATGGCAAACGCTCCTATAAAATACTCTGGCAATCTGGTAGCGAGCCTTACGCAGGTCTGGGTTCTCTTACCCAGAAACTGGACTCAGCTGTGCTTCTTATTCTTCGGATCAATCCTGGGATTGAGGGTGGTGACAAGTAGGGCTGCCATTTTATAGGTGGGATGACTGAGGCTCAAAGAGGTGATGTAGCTGATTTATAAGAGTTGCATTGTTCATTGCCTGAGATGTGATTCACTCGTGGGAATCTCGTGTTTCCTTTATTTGTGCTTTGGCTGTGTTTTTAGGGACACTGAATAGTTGCATCATCTCCTTGGCTACTGTCTAGTAACACCATATTTTGAGACCTCTGGGGGATAATGACAAAGCTGAGGCCTCGGTCTTACCCACATGTGTCTGGTCTATGTCCTGGCAGAGACAGGTTTCTCTCTCTCTCTCTCTCTCTCTCTCTCTCTCTCTCTCTCTCTTTCTCTCTTTCTCTTTGTTCTTGCAAACTTCGGAGGGTTTTTGGCAGTGTTGAGTTTTTTCTTATTTAAGCAAGAAAAAACTTGAGGTGAATTTTACAACTATCCTGCGACTTAAAAACAGACATTGAGCGCCTGGCTGCTGGTTGACACAAAAACCCACATCCCTCACACTGGCTGAAAGCTATAATACAGGGTAAGACCTGCCTGCCTGAGCCCCCCACTCCCCACCCCTTAGTTTATGACATTGCTGTTGGAGAATAATAAAGGTAAAAAAGCACAATTTCCCAGCACAAAGATTGCCTTTGAGAATCAGATGTCTTTGAGAGAGGTATCCTGACAGGCAACAATGTTCTTTTCAGGCTGTGCGCTGCTGCCCCATCGGAGCTCAGAGTTAACCCACCGGCCATGTGGCCAAAACTATCGTCACATCTTTGTAAAGAAGCAGATGCAGCCCTGGCAAGATGGCCTAGTGGGGAGGCTCTGCTTTGAAGGAAATCCCAGCTTCTCACACATTCCAGTTTCTATATTGTGAAGTCCTTTTTATTCCTATTATCTCTATCACCCAGATTTCAAAAAACATTAAGTTTGGGGATGTAATATTATCCAAATCTGAACATTTTGTAAGCTCTAGGTGAAAACAATTCAATAGCTACTTATTTCAGGTAGAAATAATCACCTTTGAAGCAGAAAGTGCTGAATTGCAACTGTGCATGGTCATTATTATGCACTTTAGGTATACACACAGCAATGAACTCTACCATGGAGGGTATTTCAAGCCAAGGGGAATAGATCAGATAAACCATGTTCTTTTCTAAACTGAGGTTAAAAATGGAAAAAAGAACAAACAATACAATTCCCGAACTCCCACATCGGATTGCCTGGAAACTTGCTCGGAGCACTCTAATTTCTTATTGATTTCTTACAATGTGGGGATTGAGTAAAACCGTCTGTGTGATTAGAGCGGCGGCATATCAGATGACCTCTGCGGTGTCTCGGAGAAACCAAACTCACAAAACAATGCTTTTCTTTCTACCTCCCTGAAATTCCTTTCCTTCCACAGCTCTCCATAGCCCGTGATTATTGTAATTAAAATTGTTATGGCATAGATTGTGATTATCAGGTTGTAGTGTGAGAGTCCTTTTTCCAGGATACCTCTCAAGGGACCCTCTCCAAGGGGTTTGGGGTCAAGCAGATAAGAGATCAAAGACCCCGTAGCCCTTTAGGCCTGAGTGACCTTGTGCAAGTCCCTCTACCTAGGCAAACTGCCTTTTTCTAAAAACAGAAAATGAGAGTTTTAATAGCATTTGCCTTATAAGGTGGACAAGGATGAAGGAAGTTAGCATAGGTGGTGATTGCTTTGCGAAAGGCCTGCCATGGGAGACAGTCTGATGCATCTTCAAACTCTAGTGGGAAAAACAGTGCACACAGATGCTTCTCCCTTGCCTCATCCTGTCCAGAACTATTGTCTCTCTCTCTGCTTTTTTTGCCTGGTGGAATTTTTGGTCAATTTCCCTAGGAATTCCAGGGCACCCCAGAAAGAAGCGTGAGCAACTCACTTGTTTCTCTGGAGTCGTGTATCGGAGATCATGGTCTCCCCTCTGGAAAGCATCCGTCCTCTCCTACAGCTTCTCCACACAGACAAAACCCATGCCCTGTCTTTCTTTCCCATTGGTTAGCAAGGCAAATATTTATTTTCATCAAACTTCCCGGAACCTGTGAGAATCAGTGCACATGCAGGAAATAGCCCATCTTTTCTCTCTGGCCATTGGGGTCCACTGGGGGAAATAGAGCTACTTGTAATGCTTCTACTGTGACAGAGCCAGGGTTCTGGGGGAGGGTAAGTGACCCTCCCTTGCTCCAGTGCTAACCAGAGACACCCACAGTCCAGGTGCCAGGCTCCAGCCCGCATGGTGCCACAGCGATTCTCCACGAGCCCTTCACAGGCCTCCAACTCCGATTTTACACATTAACATCTTCCTCTTCCACATGGAAGGCATTAAATATGCTACACTCCTCTCCTCTGACCCAGGAAATTGTGCTCGTTTTTTTCTCCATTTAGCTAATAGGTTTCATATACTCGATTGTCATATATAATAATCCGCAGATAAAAAGTCAGGAGACCGAGAAATCTCTGAATTCTAAATATAGACTCGACAAGCTGCTCGTCAGTGCGCATGCTTGCCGGAGGGATCACTGCGCCCCGGACAGCGTCCACTTGCAATGACTACTGCATAGTTCCTTCCTGGCCCTGTCTTTTGGGTGCTGCCCTCAGGATCTGTGCACACACACTTGGACTATGCCTGCTCCTGTCCTTCTGCCATTGGGGAACTGCCCCCTTCTTCGTGTCACAAGCTTTTATCTCACTCTCTGAGTATTCCTGAGAGCACCGCTGTGTCCGTTGGCTGAGAGAGTCGATTCCAGGTGCCATTACCACACACACACACACACACACACACACACACACACACACACACACACACGCATGTATGCACACGTACACACATATCATATAACATGGAAAATGATGAACCTATTGCTTTTTCTGAGTGTAGTAAGCATTTCACTATATATTTGTATGTGCAGGTATCACATGCCACACCTTAAAATGTGCAATGAGAAAAGATATTACGAAGCCGGACTTGGTGGCACAAGTTTGTAATTCTAGCACTGTAGGAGGCTGAGGCAGGAGGTTTGCAAATTCCAGCCCAGTCAGGGCAACTTGGTGACTTAGTGAGACCCTGTCTCAAAATCAGAAATTTAAAGAAAAGTGAGCTGGGGGTGTAGCTCAGTGTCAGGGTCTGAGCTTGTTACCCAACATCAAACAAACAAAATAAAGATGACAAGTGGGTGCTTTGCATTGGTCTTGTGGAGCTGGGCTGGGGTCTGATCCTCTACGACTGGACAGGCTCTACTGGACTTTTCCCTGCTGGTGCTTTTTCATATCCGACCCACCATCACCCGAGGAGGCGCCATCTTCTCTTGGGGAGTGGTCTCCACATTCATGGTACAGATTGGTAAACTGGTATTGTGGTTTGGATCTGGAATGGTCCCCAAAAGTCTCATGTATTTGAATGTTGTAGATTGTCTATGGAACCATGTGCTGTTGGAAGATTGGGGCCTAGTCTGGAGGGGTGGATTACAGGCATGTAAGCTGGATTACAAGCATGTAAGGTGGATCACAGGCATGTAGTGGGGGCTCACTACACCTTCCCCACCTGGATCCAGGAGAGTCTGATCCCTGGGACAAGGCCTGGAAGGACATATAAGCTTCTTCCTGCCTTCCTTGGAGGACTGGTCTCAACTTGCCTTGAGTTGGCTTCCTGTTTGTAATATTGAGGAGCTGGCTCTGCCTCTCCTGCCCCTGAATGGACAGTGACCTTCTAAAACTGTGACTGAAAATAAACCTTTCCTCCCCTAAATTTATGGATATTGGGTATTGAGTCACAGCAATGAAAAACTAACCAAGAAAACCAGCTTGTTGGACTGTGGAGCCCAGGAGTGAATTCTACCCTTCCTGTGTGCTGACTCCAAGTCCTTGGCCATGATACCTGTACTTGGGTCACAACCAGAACCTACTGCACAGGCTCCTTGTGAGCACCAGGGGAGACAGTGTGGGTGAAGGGTTTAATGTGAACCATCCAATGTGCTTGCTGTTGGGATCATGGTTAATCATTTCCACTGGAGCCTCAGACAACCAATTCCCGTCCCCTTTGGTGAAGTGGGGAGGTCTGCCCCTGGGATTGTCCCAGAGATTCTGAAATCACAGGCTATGAGGGACCTGTGTGATAACACTGACTTGGTTCTGATAGTACACTTGTATACTTGGAGCAATTTAGATGATGGTTCATAATAAGATAGGAGAATTAGTAAATCCTTTAATTCCAGGCAGTGGCTCCTTCTCCCAAGCAATTATTATTCTTGCTGATCATAACTCACAGACGCATAGTATGTCACAGCTGGAAGCAGCTCTGCACAGAGCTGGACATCTCACAGGGCACGGGCCAGCGTCCCCCGGATCATGAAGCTCAGGATCACGAGTTGGAGCCCACTTGGGGCGGCTTAGTGACTTAGTGAGATGCTATCTCAAAATCAAAAGTAAAAATGGTCTGGGGATGCAGCTGAGTGTGACGACCCTGGGTCCAGTCCCCAGTGTCCCCCCTCCTCCCGTACAGAGATTCATTTAAAGGCTTCCTGTCCCCAGCCTCCCTGTCTGTGTCTGTCTGCCTGTCTCTTTCTCCCTGACTTTTCCCCTTGCCTATCATTGTCGTCATCTTATGTCATAGATTAAGGTACCTCAGAGTCACTAATGCAGGCCGGAAGTGATAACTTTTTTTTGTTTGTTTGTTTGAGACAGGATCTTGCTGTGTGGTTCAGGTTGGCTGTGAACTCACTATGGAGCCCAGGCTGGCATCAGACTTAGCAGTCCTCCTGCCTCAGCCTCCCAAGTGGTGGGAGTGCAAGCCATTAATGCTTAACTGAAGAAGGTTGCAGGAGGTAACAGTGCCTGAGCATGTGACAGTATGTGTGTGTGTGTGTGTGTGTGTGTGCATGCCCATGAGCACTTGTGTATGCACTGGCCTTGCAGGAGAAACTTAGGGAGGCAGAGCGGGGAATAGCATGCTATGGTGGCTCAGGGGGATGCGCAGAGCAGCTCCTACTCACCCCGCCTGCCCCACTGGGCTCACCCCACATTCCTTCTTCCTTGGAAAATCTTCTACAGAAACTCACTCCCAGTAATACCACTTGGGGGGGGACTGGAGTGCCCACAGTCACATGCAGTCCCCTCTGCTTTGTCATCCTGGCGAACTGCCTCGTTCTTTGAGGCATCTTGAAAAGAGACAGCCATGAACTGTGACTTCTGTAAGTTCTCTTCCAAGAGTGGCACGTGTCCTTTTGTTGTGGACATTAGGAAAAAAAAAAGGAAGGAGAATTGCTTCAAACTGTTAGATTCAGCACCACCACCGGAAGCAGTAACCGAACGATTGTGAGCAAGGTGAGGACAGACCCCCAGATGCTGAGAGAAACTGTCTGAGTCAAGGAGGCCTCTATTTGGGAAAATGGGAAGCAAAACGATCCCCTCTTGACTTCTCTCACACATGGATGGGTCCCCAAGCCTCGTGAGTATATTGTCTCCTTTGATGAAAGTGTCAGCAGATGCAGTGCTAAGTTTAAAGGTTTAATGCATAAAGGAATTGCATTTTTTTTGGAAAACCAGCAACATTTATATTGCCATAGCTGTGAGTAAACTTTTATTTTCCAAGTTAAATCTTTTTTTGGGGGGTGGGGAGGATTTGTGAGATTTAAAAGTGGAGGGACCAGGTGTGGGTGGGTGTCCTTGGATGGGACCTCATTGCCGTGGTTGGTGGAGGCATGTGTGTATCTCTGTGCTAGCTGTGGCTCTGTGTATGTGTCTTCTTCCCCCTGAAGCTCCCTTGCAGGCCGGCTTCCTTTGCGTGGTCATTATGCCCGTCCAGCTTTCCCTCCAGGGGTGGCACCATTGGGATCGTATGCATCACTAATAATGACACTGCTGTATTGGCGGGTCAGGAGGGCTCCAGAGAACTAGCCATCCAATGTACCACGCTACATTTGAAGCGATAATATTGTTCCTAGTGAAGGTTATTCAGCTGACAAGCAGCCCCAGTTTCTTTTTCTTTTCTTTTCTTTTTTTTTTTTTTGGAGGAGCTTTTTCTCTAGAAGGCACAGCCCAGTGGTAGGAGAATGGCACAGCCCTGGCTTCTCTAGCCACACAGGAGGAAGGGCTTGGTGCATATAGGGCGGGAAAGATTCCTGCATTCGAGGACGCATGGCAGGAGGGCCAGGCCGGGGTTTGCAGGAGGCAGTGTGGTCCAGGTGTTTGCTGATTTCACAGCGGTGCATCTGGTGGGGTAGCTGGCAAAGATGCTTCTACAAAAGCTCGCCATGCTTGAGCCCGGGAGGCAGGGAAGCATGTGTCCAGGATTCAAGGACAAGCAGAATTAGCAGGTAAGGAGATGTTCTCCACCACAGCGCCAAGGGCATAGGCGTGGGCTTCGCAACCTAAAAACCCGGGTCTCAGCCATTCCTTCTGGATTGAATCCCAAGTTCTGGGTGATGGTAGGCAGAGAGGGTGGAGCGAAGTGTAGGCAGACTCTGGCTCTTCCCTGTCGGAAGGAGAAGTGTTCAGAGCTAAAGGTGAATGGTAGGCTAGTCTTAGAACCAAGGCATTGACGTGCCTGGTGGCACACATCTATATTCCTAGATTTCTAGGAGGCTGAGACAAGAGAATCACAAGTTCAAGTTCAGCCTGGGAAGCTTAGAAACTGAGCAAGATCCTGCCTCACAATAAAATAAAATAAAATGAATAAACAAATAAGACTGCAGTATAGCTCAGTGTGAGGGCTCTGAGTTCAGTTCCCCATAACAAAACCCAAATCAAACAAAACCTTGATATTGGGTGTCTCTGGGCCTCAGCCCAGCCTTTTGGTGCTTGGCTAGAGGTGGGGCCTCCTGGACACCAATTCCCCGGTGCAGAGTGTGGGTGGGTGTGCCCCGTGCACATCCTAGCTACTTCTTCCTGCCACCCAGCTCAGCACCTTAAACCCAGGCACTCCCAGCTTCAGGCCAACGCAGTGACATGTGTCAGCTTTGGGGACCTGGGCAGCCACTGGGAAGCACAGCCGCTTCCCACAGGGACGAATCCACGGGCCAGGTGGGAGCTATCTCTTTGGTAGAGCAGCCGAGACACCCTAGCTCTACAAGATGAAAAAGCATAGGGTGTGAGGCTACAGCACAGGCTCATGTACATGCATGTGAACACATGCGTGCTTACTCATCATGCACACACACCACACAACCACATGTATGCATAAACACTATACATTCACAGTGTATTCCACAAATATGCGCAAATGCACTCTTCACGCACTCACCACATGCACATACTCATACTCTTCACTTAACACACATTCCATACACACACATCTTTTAAATTTTTTCCTCATTTTATTGATATGTATAAGTGCAAAATTTAAGGTTTACCATGAAGTTGAGCATTTTGTGCACATACGTACGTATCTTATCAAGATGACAAGGGCTTTCCCACTCTCCTCTTGTCCCTCCCCCACCCTCCTTTCCCTCCCTCCCCCACCCTACCCCCCTGTTTCACTTTGTTTTTTGTTTTAAGTTCCATAAGAGTTGTGCTCTGGGACTCTCATATCAGAGAGACCATTTGATGTTTCACCTTCTGCTTCTGACTCACTTCACTAAGCATGATGTTCTCACGTTCCTTCCATTTGCCTGTAAAAGCCTCTACACTGTTGGACTTTATAGATGCATAGTATTCCATTGTGTATAAATGTCACAGTTTGGCATGCACACATATCAATACAACATGTACTCAAACACTTATATACATGCCATACCACACACATGGACAGATACCACATACCATATACATACTACAGACATAGCCTTACCCCCCACATAACACAACCACACACAACATATAATCACCCACATGCATACATGCCATACCACATACATATAGACATGATATACCACATATTTACATGTGTCACATGAACATATACAAAGCTATTGACCATCCATACCAAACACACAACCACATACACAGACCACACACAATCCTAATAGAAAAATGCCTCATATGCACGTCTGCTACACATTACATTCATACATACACACATCATACAATGCAACCACACATGTGCCACATACAATGCACAAATGTCACATAACACACATTCACACACATACAGTGAACCCACTAATCACACATTACAGACATATACACCAGTTGTATCACATACACACACCCAACATCATAATATACCCACTCCCACACACATGTATACACACACACACACACACACACAGAACCTTTTTCCACTTTCCAGTGGCTTTTGGGTGGCACCCTTGTCACACTTCATCATTAATCTCGGAGGCAACTGCTGAGGCAAGCCCTGCAAGTTTAAAGGTTTGTCTTTGAACAGCCTATGAGGACAGTGTTTTCTAAGTAAACTCACAGCATGGGTACAGTTGTGGGCAAACTCATCTATTGATGGGAAATGAGATTTCCAAGTATTTCAAAAATATTTTGACTTATAATAAACAATTAAAAGTTATTTTTGTCTGTAATCTTCTACCCATTAACCAGCAGACAGAGTTTGGAGAAAGCAGCTCTAATTCCATGGCTTTGCTAACTTCGAGGGAGCATTCACGAGAGCCCATATCCTTGCCTCTTCTGAGGTCTGGAGGTTTGGTGACCGCCCCACTGTTGTACAACGAGCCACTGAGCTGAGATGTAGAAGCTGAGACTCGAGCCTGGGTATCCAGCCTGCATAGGTGCTCACTGTGCATCCAGATCACCTTGACCCAAACTGAGGCCCCCCGTCTCCTAACTCCGCGGGCACAGGGAGAGGGGCCCTGTGCTGTCTAGGGGGAGGGAGAAATCCTTTATGGGGTAAGACACTCTATACCCTCAGGACAGAATGGAGACTTTGCAAAGGCACGGGCTGCTTGTTTCTCATTGTAGTGAACTTCTACTCGCTATAGAAAAGAATTTCCTGCATTTCTGTAAGTTAAGAATCATTTCTTCATTTCCCCCAAACCTTCTATTCCTTGTTAACTACTTATTTCTTTCTCTTCTGAGAGTTACTAGGTGCAGCCAGGCTCCCAGCAGCTCCAGGTGGGAAAGATGAGGACATGGAGTTGGAGTTCCCTTCGTGGGTGACCCCAAATAGCTCTGCCCCTGAGTCAGATTTAGCACATGCTTGATACATGCCTTTCAGCTGGCTCTTTCCCTACTCAAGGTTTCTGCAGGAAATATCAATAGCTTGACTGGTGGGGGAAATTTTCCAATTCAGATTATAGGGGAGTAGAGGCTATTGCTTGTCAAGGTTTTGTTTCAGCCTGCAAGCCTTGCAGTGGAGGAGCCTTCTAGAGCTCTTGTCTTGGGCCAGGTGTAGCTCAGTGGTAGAGCCTTTGCCTGGCAGTGCAAGGCTCTGGGTTCCATCTCCAGCACTGCTAAAAAATCAAACGAACCAGCTAATCAGCCAACCAGCCAACCAATCAGCATACCCCCCCCCCCCATCTGGTTCCAGTTGACTCCTTCCCCTATCCACCATTACCTCTTCACCCCCTCTTAGAGGAAATGAGGTGATCCTAGCAGAAGATCACCCTACTTCTGACTTTTAATGACTCCATAACTTGGCCTTTGACTTCAGTTTCTAGTAGCATTAATAATTATATTGTCTGGAGAGAGGTGATACTAGTGTGATCCTTGGAAGTTGATGGAAGTGAATTACACTCTTGCAGGAATCCCTGCCACTGTTTATTCTGGGTCTACCCCACTGCATCAGCAATGCTAGAAATCACCAAGAAACACCTTCTTTTCTCCCCACCTCCCACAATAAGCACATGTTTAGCTCAGTATAGTTGAAAAGGTCGCTCATATATTAGGTGATATCAAAATACAAAGATGGTTCGACTCTGTGCAGGCCAAACACTTGCAGTATTACACACACACACACACACACACACACACACACACACACACACACACACCAGCTCTGGGGGCTCTTTACTGATCTGACTGCCCAGACCCCCTTCCCTAATTCGACTTTGTTTAAAATCAGGCACCTTGATGATATCACTTTGGCTTGACTCCAGTTTCATGCGCCAGAAATGTTTCAATAGGAAGGCTCTCAACCAGCTCTTTCTTTGTTAAAGAATTGTGCAAACCATGTTCTAAGAACTGTAATCATTCTTTTTTTTTGTTTGTTTAAGAAGAAAACAAAAGAAAGAGAAAAATAGATGGCCTAAGTGTAAGGCATCAGGTCAATTTCCTATAATCCCTGGGTTCTTAGTCACACAGACATTAGTGACGCCCTCCTGGTGATGTATACAGGTAAGAGGAATTCCCTGTGCTGATAAGATTGCAAATAAGCACAATGCCCTGAATGAGAATGGGATTTCAGGTAAAGGTGAGCTGCACTTGACGATGGGTGTCCAGTGAGAGGGGCCACAGGTAAAACTGAGAGTCCAGACAAGGACAGCGCGGCAGGCGAGGATGGGCCGCCAGTGGGAAGGGGCATCTGAGTGACGATTGATGCAGGTGAGGCGGATTTCTGTAAAGGTGGAACTGCCAAGAAGACAAGATTCTAGATGAGGATGAGACTCCAGTTAAGCATGAGACTTGGAATGCACTCGATATTACGGGTGAGTGTGGGAAGGCAGGTTAGGATAGGACCCAGTGTGCATGGGGATGCTCAGGTGAGCATGGGATGACAGGTGCATATGGGGACTGGGTGTAAGGATATGCAGGGTAGGGGCCAGGTTTCTTGGAGCCTCTTGCCTCTGGGAAGACCGGGAGTACCTCCTCAGGTCCTAGGGACTCAGCCCAGGGATGCAGTGAGCAGCACCTCCACACCCAGCAGGGGACCTTGCCGTACTTCGAGGGAAGGGGAGCTGCTTACTGAGATTGTCTTCATCCTCCGTGTTCGTGGTGCCAGGACTCAGGTACTTGAAGGGAGCGAGGAAAGTTGACAGTATGCTGACTTTGTCTGCAAAGAAAAGAACAGGAAATGCGGTTTTGACATGGAGTTTCAGAAAAGCTCAACGATCTCATATGTTCTTCTTACAGAGGGGCTGGACAAAGCAGGTGGAAAGGTCTTCTGGCTTTCAGACACTTCATTCTGGCTCAGTCTTCCATTGAATTTCTGACAGCATTTTTGTCAAATTCCTCTCTCCAAGCACTTTTAAACTTTATGATTCCATCTTTCTTCTCCTAGTCTTGGCATCTTTCCTGCTCTCGTTTCATGTCCCTCCAAACTCTGGGTGGTTGTCTCAGGGCAGCATCCACTTACCAGGTGGGTGGGCCAGAGCCACCACGTAAAGGTCATTTCACTGACAGGAGCTAAGGCAAGTAACGCCGTTCCATAACTGACATAGAACTGTGTAAATCAAGCCAAGGCTCTTTTTCCTCATGGGTGGAGAATTTGATGTTTGGACTTTAAAGCAAGTGAAGAGAAAAATGGCGGCTAAGTCACATGGTGGGTGTTTGAGTAGAAGCATAAAAGTGGAGAGAAGGAAGGAGGCAGAGGGCCTGAGCCGTCCCTTCCTGGGAGCAGGCAGGCGTCATTGACCCTGCGGGTGGAGGTTCAGGGACCACCGCTGTCCACAGCCTTGGTTAGCTGGTAAGCAAAGATGAGGCCAGCCGAGCGTCCCGGGTACTGGTCACTGGGTACGACATGGTTGGGAAGACAGGCCACACTGAGGAATGCCGCGCGAGACCAACAAAATGCGGTTTCCTCTGTGGCTTCTCTCCCTTAAGCAGAAAGGTGGAGGATAGTAGGTTGGAGGAAATAATGGGGTGGGAACAAAAAAAGTGAGCCAAAAAATTGTCACTCGTGTTTGTGATTTCTGTTGGCTAAATTAAACTACAGAAAGCGGGTGTCTTTGTCCACACTGAAACTGTTCCCCTGAGACACAGCCCTCCAGTAAATGGAGCCCTTCCGGGCTGGATTCCCACCAGCATGCTGATTTCCCTCAGATCTGCATGATTTGGTACATTTCAGTATGAACCTTAAGTGCATTTATTAAAAGATTATAGATGGAAATAGTAGCACTACTTACCCAATGTGATACAGTAGAGTTACTTAGATAGGGTCACACAATAGGTCATACATAAGGGCCTGAACTCTGTGTGTGTGTGTGTGTGTGTGTGTGTGTGTGTGTGTGTGTGTGTGTTTTGTTCGAGGGACTGAACCAATGGCCTTCCCACTTAGCTCTGTCCCCAGCCATTTCTATTTAAGTCTTTAACATTTGGTTTCATTTTGGGACTGAGTGTTACTAAATTTTTAAGTTGCCCAGGCTGAGCTCGAACTCACAATCCTCCTGCCTCAGCTTTCCACAGTGCTAAGCTTACAGCTGTGGGCCTGCCATGCCCACCTTCTGTTTAAGTTGCTTGAGGCATTGACCGTCAAGGGCCCATCTGCTTTCTTCTGGGAGGCTCTTTGCATCTCCTTCTGAAGCCACTCACACCTGAGGGCAGTGAGGTTCCTGTGTCCGAGGGCATCTGTTTCTGAGAGTAGGACGTGAGCTACCTTGATGTTGGCACTGTATCCCTTGTTCTGAGTGTGTGATTTCTCATGAAAGGGCTCACTGGTAATTTTATATACCCTTGGCCTTCAGGCATCTAGACCCAGTCTGAAAGTTGCTCTTTTTCTTCCTGAGCAGAGCCTCTTTTCTCTTTAGCCAAGCTTTCCAGAGGCTGGGAGAGTTCACATTGAAATTCATTCAGCAGCCTGTTAACAGCTGTTGTTTCCAGTAGGGACAGGCACCAATATAATGTTCACATAAAGAGAACAATAAATAACTCAAATATAACATGCCTGCTCCTTTTTCATTCTACCAAACAAGGAGAATAAACCCGTGGAAGGATTGGCTCTCCCTGAACTCTCACAGCCCAAGCTAATTTACTACAAGAGAATGAAATATCTTGCTTGAGTTATAATTTCATTAAGGGGAGTCCAATAATGTTACACAAAGAGTGTGAAGCTCAAACGATTTAGTCTGGAGGATCTCAAAATGAAATTACAGTTTTTTAATAAAGCAAAGCTACCAGCCAAACACCCACAAAAATACCCTAAACTATTTCAGAGCTCAACTTAGCAAAAATGTGAAATATTTAAAGACTATCTTACATCCATCAAAACTCTCCTTTTCTGGTGTTGCGAGATTTATCAAATAAAAACACGGGACACCCAGTTGAAATTGAGTTTCAGGTAAACACAAGAGATTATTTCTAATATACATACATTCTCAGTATTGTGTCTGATATGTAAACTGAGATGATTTATTGTCTATCTGAAATTTACTTTTAAGGCAAAGATTTGAATAGACATTTCTTTAAGGAAGACGTATTAGTGGTCAGTAAGCACACTACACACGTATCCAGTGGGTCATCAAGGAGATGCAATGAAGAGCTATTTCACACCCGTTAGGAGAGCTATTAAAAACAAAGTGGAAATAATATGTGGGTGAGTGGATACAGTCGAAGCTTGTACACTGCCGTGGGCACGTAATGGTCATGGATCCACCTGTAGGTTTATTCCCCGAAGAACTGAAACTCAAAGAGATATTTGTATATTCACCCTCAGAGTAGTATTCCTTACAATAGCCCGGATATGGAAGCTACTCAAGTGTGTGATAGCAGACAAATACATAAAGACAATGAGGTTTACCTATATGATGGAATATCATTTGTCTTTCAAAAAGAAGGGAGCCCTGCCATTTGTGACAGTGTGGTTGAAACTGGGGGGAGCTTTATGCTGAGAAAATCATGTCAGACCCAGAAAGACAAACGCTCTCTGCTCTCTCACAAATAAGGAGTCTAAAATATATAATTCATGGATGCAAAGAGGAGAACAGGGCTGGAGAAGTGAGAGGGTGGGCAGGTCTTGGCCAGAGGGCACAAACTTTCCTCAGTTGGAAGATGAATAGGTTGGAGCCTCTAAAGTACAGTGTGGTGACGCTAGTTAAGAATAATGTATTGTATACTTAAATTTGATAGAACAGCAGATTTTGTGCTTTTATCATGTACACATGCACACAGGTACACACACACATAATAGAAGCTATGGGTGTCTATGGATGTGTTAACTCATTTGATTATGATAGTTACTATGGAATCTATACATACCTTGAATTTTCATGTACATTTTTATGTATCCACTTTTATTGTGAATTAAATGAAATTAGTTAAATATTTGTGTATTAAAAAACAAAGTCACCAGGGCCAAATAATTTCAGATTTGGCTGGACCTTTTGTATTTCATGTGACAGCCCAGTTTATTCTGTGCTAACTTTTTGTTTCTCTGATGCCCTAGATTTTGAATTTCAGGGGCCAACTTAAATAAGGGAAAGTAAACAAACCACGATTAGGGAAGGGGAGTGGCTGCAGAAAAAGAGGAACTACGGGAAGGCAGCAGGGGCGGGAGTGTGGTGACGGCATGTTGTGCTCATATGTGGAACTGTCACAAAGAAGCCTGTTGCTTTAATATGCGCTAATTATTATAGCATGCACTAAATATGCACTAAAGAATATATGCACTAATTATTATAGTAAAATGAAAGCTAATCAAACCAAACTGATGAAAACGGGAAAGCAACAAAGTTGCTCACATTTATTTGCTGAGTAAACACACCTGAAATTCCAACTGTTAACTGCTATCATAGTTGCTTTATAAAAGAAAAATATCTTACATTACACTTGAGACATGTGTCTCCCAAAAGGCTCACTGTGTTGATGGTTTGGTGGCTGAGGAGGCTCTGGAAAGTGATTGGACACGAGGCTTCTGTTTTCAACAGCAGATTAAAAGCGGGAGGTGGGGTCTCATTGAATCGAGTGGATCAAGGGACAACATCTGATCTCTGGGTCCTTTCTTGTTGGCCTTTCCCTTTTTAATCTGCTTCCTGGCTGCCACCAGGTTGGATTTTTTTTTTTTTCCTGCAGTGCCCTTCCACCATGATGTTTCTGTCTCACCATGGGACTAAAACAATAGATCTGGCCAACCATGGGCTGAAACTTTTGAAGCGGCAAGCCACAGAAGTCGTTTCTGAGTATTTCATCACACTAATGGGAAGCCAACTAACACACTTCAGAAGCTCGTCTGACACACAACAGTTTCTAAGAATGGACTGATCATGTCTTCAAGATATTCTTAGAGAAGGAGATGATTACATTTTTATATGGAAAATTGCAACAAAAGTTATTTGGTATTTGATGTCATACTTTTCTTTCATCTGTTTGGCAGCTGTAGTCCATTGGGGTGATATGAGCGGGGCTCCAGAGACAGCTTAGTCTGTTTTATTTTGTGTATTTCACAGACATGTTTTATAAGTCTAGTTTCATACGGGTAGCTGATGAAGAATGGAGACTCTTTTGGGGTGCTTAGAGAAGCTGATCCACAGGCCTCCCCACAGTTCTGACTGCCTTCCACCCTCTGAATGGGAAGCCGTAAGAAGGAGGTTGTTGACAGGCCAGATTTTTTTCTAGAGAGAAGTCTGGAAGAGCATAGCTCAGCATGGCCAGCTCTCCAGCCATTTTTATCATTATCTCTGAAGCTCACGTCGAGATTAACTGACGTGAACCAGTTGGAAATTGAACTGAGGGAGATGGGACAACCCTGGTCTGTCTCTACTGTCTAGAGACATTTTTAGGAAATGTCTGACCACCATTAATCATGAAACAGCACGCCACTTATAATGTATTTCTTGAAATACTCCAGAACATTTGCATTGTAAACCTTATTAGTTGTTGCGGGATGAATGGCTTTGCCTTTATTGAAAATGATTGTATATAATTTGGGGGGCATGTGGGGAAGCATTTTCGAAGTGCAGATATCCTTTCCTGGAACTACATGAGATCATGAAGGGTGGTCAAAATCTGTAGGACAGAGGTTCTATAATTATTATTAAGTGTTATTTTGATGTTATAACAGTTTGGGAAAACTGCTGCACTCTCATAGGCTTAGAGATATACTTACTGGAACAACTTTTAGACATTCAAAAATTTCCTCATCCCCTTAGTTAGAAATTAAAATGTCCCAACTTAATGGTTTACTTACTGTTTCTTATTAACATTTTAGGGTGGGGATTACATTTGTCTATGATGAAAATTATTGTTTGTCTCCCTTGAAAAAAACCCACAAGGACAAACTAACAATTTTGATTTCAATATCAGAGATTCGTAAGTTCCTCAAAACCCTCTACAAGAGGACATGTGATATATTTACAACCTGCATTTGAAGTATCAACTGTTTACGTCATTCAGGGTAACTGCGCCTATTAAAGATGCTTGGTTTCATAGTTACTAGTTAACCTGGAGAATTTGTGGTGAGCTTTGCTTTCTTTGATGCACTTATTTCAGGTAGAGAAACTAAGCCTTTAAGCTGAATGACACACTTGAATGATGTAGAAGTACATGGGCACAGCCACCTTCCCAGCTGTCCCCAGCTTTCTTCCCTTTGTGTTTCATCTGTCATAGATTTAAAACCAGCAGAACAACATTATCTATGTTTCCAAGACCTTAAAAGGAAGCATAAGATGAATTATTTTCGATTCAAGAACAAAAAGCACTTGCATGTAGGGTGGGGTTAATATGTAGTAGGCAAATGATGTGGATTTTCTCCAGAAGCGATCGCTTACGATGTGTTCATGATCAAATGTGGTCAGAGTTTGCTAAAACCCAGGAAGAGAACATGCTTCATGTAACTAGGAAAACTCAGGTCTCTGCTTTTCCAGAGTCTGAGGCCACCGAGGAGAAGAGGGCGAATAACTTTCCAGTTTCATTTTACTACTCTCTTTCTGATGTACAAAGTCTCACAAAAGCTGCTGTGCACACACAAATGTTAAAAAGGTAAAATGTAATATAAAATTTGTTTGCTCAGGGTTAATTTGTCATAATATTTTAGGTATAACTAATGCTATGGGAATCATTATGTAGGTAGTAAATGCAATGTACAGGGTGTCCTGAAAGTCATCATAAATAATGAAAAATAGTTAAACTTTTGGAACACCCTGTATTTAGCTAATGAAGAGAAATTGTACAAGTGCCATCATCTTCATTATGAGCAGAAAACATTCGGGAGTGTTACATGATCCTACACCTACACCAGAGACCTAGAGAGAGAAGGTAGGAAGTGAATACACTTCTGGTTATGAAGAATTAGCTTGACCTTCACTACCTGTCTCACTTAAATGACAATAAAACTGGGCAAGAAGGTTGAAGCAAGGTTTTTTTTTTTCTCCCCAGAGGTTAGATAGCAGGTTGTAGATGCTTGTTTTCTCTGAGTCCCACCGTTTCCCAAGCTTCCCACCTTGAAACTTCTTCTAGTAAGAAAAGGTGAACCCGAAAACGAGCACAGCAATGTTGACGAGCTGAAGAGGGAAAGGCAAATATTTGTGCCACCGAGGTAGTGTAGAATTTGAAGGCAGACAGAAGAAGCACATAGAAGGAAAGGGCCCCAGGAAGCTGTGTGGAATTCTCTGATGTCTCTGATCAAGGCTGAGCTGCATGTGAACAAAGGGAGACTCTGTGGTCTGCTAGAGAGAAGCAGATGGCGATCTGGTGACTGAATGAAGGTTCAGGAGGCTGCATAGTACACAAAGTCAGGTATTCCGAATGGGCACAAGTTGGTATTCAGTGGGATTGTAGAAAGGTCGTGCTTAAGGCCAAGGAATACCCCGACCTGGAGTCAGGATTCCTCTAAACATGTCCCAACAGAGATTTAAAATAGTCTTTGAAATGGTCAAACTAATTGGTCAGTAATAAACTTCTCACGAGAAAAAAAGCCAAGAAACACTGCAAAATCCAGATTCTCAACAACACAGCATTCTCAGTGTGCAGAAAACAGTAGCAAAATAATAAAATTCTTAGCTATGGAAGAAAGCAGGAAAATATAATTCACAGTCAGAGAGAAATTCAGTTGAGATAAAAATACTCAGTGCTCTTGAAATTAGATGATAAGAACTTTAAATAGAGGTTGTAAGTACCTTTAAGAATTTAAAGAAAAATATGGATATTATGAGATGGGGAATATTAGTAGAGAAATAAATGCAAAGTTTAAAAATGAAACTAGAATCTTGAGCTGTAGAACTCTTGTATTTAAATTGAGAGATTTCCCTGGGTGAATTTAGTATCACTTTGGTCATTTGAGAAGAAAATATGTATAAATTTAAACACGGGTAAGTAGAGATTATCAAGACTGAAGCACAAGGAGAAAAAAATAGCAAATTAACAGTAACAGTTTCAGCGACTTGTTGGATAATATGAATATGACCATCAAACCCAACCACTGAAACCTAACAGCTCTGTGGACTCAATATGTTGGTTTGAAGGGTATAACAGATTACATTTTTTGCAGCTAACTTTCTGTATGCAAATACCATTTTGTTTCTAAATAATATCCAACTTTCTTTTTGCCAAATATGTTTATAGTTAGGATGTGAAATGTCCTCCAAAGACTCATGTTTTGCAAGCTTAGCTGGTGGCACTATTGGAAAACTTTGAAGACAGGGTCCAGTGGAGTCACAAGGGAATACTGGGGCTCCAGTCCCGTCTTCACTGCCTATTGACAAACCTTTCTTGGGTTCCTCACTATAGTGTTTCCTCAGCATAGGCCCAAAAGCAAGATGGCCAAGTGACAATGGACTGAGCCCTCTGAAACTGTGATTCAAAACAAATCCTTTCTCTTTATAAGTTTTTTTTTTTATGACAACTGTTTTGTTGCAGACACAGAAAGCTGACCAACACATATGTTAAAAAATCCTTTGGTGCATGCATGTCCATTATTTGGAAAACTCCTTTATGGAAAATAGCACATGAGCTGAATGTTTTAACAACAACAACAGCAGCAAAAAGACAGTTAATAAGATATCTAAAAATTCAATCTTATATGTTGCCTCCTAAGGAAGCACTAAATATTTTATAGGATGGGTTATTTAAAAGATACAGAAATTGAATCCTTTGGTTCTGTCCTTATTTCAAACTGAAAGCGAGGTTTTGTGCCTTTGCCGTCCCCCTTTGTAGCCACATGCATAGCCACATCTAGCACAGCTATCTTGAACAATTACATAACTGGGAAAGGAGGGTGACAGTTGGAGTCCACAGATCTCTGTTGGTACCCTTGGGCTATAATACTTCAGCCTCTTTTGTAAGTTCCCTTCTTATGTTTTCCTTTGGCCAAAACACACTCTGACAGATGGCCTCCCTCAAGCTTGACCCACTTTCTTTCATAACTGTATATTCTAATCAAATGCAGGTATGTCTTTCGATGGATGCAGATTCTGTCTAAGCACAAATGCAAAGCAGTGTGAACAGGTGGGCTACCCTGGGAAGCGAGGAAATAATTAACCTCCAAGCAGGCAGGAGAAAAAGAATAGCGATTTGGAGTAAAAGTAGAGGATTTATCTCACAGATTTTCAGGAACATGGACTTTTTTTTTTTAAACCATGTTTTCAAACTTCTTTCCTGTAGGCCACACAAGTCAGTTTTGGGTCCACACTGAGTTTTGTAAAATACAAGGAGGTTTAATTCTTTCTTTGGTGGTTGTAGAACCAGAGTCCATTCTGACAATTTCAGAGATGGAAAATTCATGGGTTTGGTCTTGAGAGCATTCAAGTAAGCGGGAGGAGCTGGGTGTGTGTAGAGCACACCAGAAATCCCAGCTGTGGGGGAGGTTGAGGCAGAGGAGGTGCAAGTTTCAGGTCAACCTGGGCAACATGGTGAGACCCTGTCTCAAAATAAAAAATGAAATGTGGGTGCTAAGGTCCTGAATTCAATCCCCAATACCACAAAACAAACAGAAACAGAAGGCCAGCCTTCTATAGGTAACAAGGTAACTAGTAGTAGTTACCCATAGCTGTGGGCTCAGGTGTGTCTTCCCAGGATTCATTTGTTGTATGGGGCTGAGTTTAGAGACATGGACCTTACAGAGGTCATGATGGCAAAATGACATCATTAGGGTGGGTCCTCACGTAAGCGGCCTGAAATCTTTAATAAAAGAGATTAGGATACAGAAACCACACAGACGGAAGATGGTGTGAGGACACAGGGAGAAGGTGGCCACCTGCAAGCCCAGAAGATAGGTCTCAGAAGGAACCAACCCTGCCTGCTCTCTCTTATCACATTTTGGCCTCCAGGAATTTGGGACAGTGAACCTCTGTTACTTGAGTTCCCTCTCGCTAGTGCTTTTTCTTGGTGGCCACAGCAAACTGGCATACTGGTTTGACAAAAAATTATTGACTGCAAATAATTGCACAGCTAAAGACATAATTTCAGATTCAGAGGTTAGGAGGGAATAGCACAGAAAGTCCTCGCCACATAATTGCTAAAATATCGACAAAGTTGATCTCACATTCTGCCTTCTAAAGAGCACTAAGTATTCTGTAGGATGGGTTATTAAAAAAAAAAATGTAAGTTGAACACTTTGAGTGTGTCCTTATCGCAAAATTGGGAATGCCACAGTAAATCCCCCTGTCAATACTGGGCCACAGCATGAGTAGGTTTGGAGTGGACAATGACAGCAGAGCTGTGAGCAGTCTCTCTGTGATCATTCTTAGCTTGAAGTGTGGATCACCTTCAAGCTAACTCTGGCTTATTTTTGGAAGCAGGAAAAAAGCCTAAATACAAATAAGCACACACCAGGTTGTTCTATATGCTGTTCCAGATGTGAACAGTGGGTACAGATACAGATGGTCTGACAAGTGATTGACAGGGGAACGTGAATGCAGGAAAGTCTATTTAAATAAGGAAAAATTCTGAAAGGTGTGTATTCACACTTTACTAGCAGAGACTCAGAGCTTGCCAAATGGTCTGCCACGGCATTCTGGGGCTTTGCAAAGTTCTAAACAATATTCTTATTTTACACTGTATTTTTGGGAATCGATACTTATAGAAATGAAGTGACGTCATCCTCGGCCTTTGAGTTCAGTATCCTCGGTGATGTCTGAGGTGTGGGAGCAACTGCGAGCTCCTTTCTTCTCTGTTGACATGCTGAACAAGTTGGGTTTAGTGGGCCTGGCCTGGTGGCCGCCTAGCCTGGATATAACTGTGAGCTGCCTTCTCTATTTGGGGCCCCTGAAAGGTCCCCTGCATTGAGGGATGATGCGATATGGACAGAGGCTGAGAGGTCAGCTGCCCTGCTGTTCAGACCTTGCACCCAGACAAGAGAGCAGGCAGCTTCGCTGGCAGATTTCATCCATCTAAAACCAATGGAATGGAAGCTCTCCATGGTTATAGCTTTGGCAAATGCCTCCTGCATCTACAGCCTGTGGATCCCCTGGCTATGCAGCTCCTCTGTTTATGCTAGTGACCACATTCTAGAATTATCTAGGTAGTCAGGAAAGTGTTTATACAGGTTTCATTGTACTCCTCAAGTTAGAAAAAAAGATGTGTTCTTGCTTTATCTAGCGCCACATACGCATACCAACTCTGAAACAAGCAGGCAGCCAACCTCATGGCTTAGAAATTATCCCTTGTCCTAATTTTGTGTTGCTGTAGGACATTTCCCAGCGGTTCTCATTCTTTGTGCTCTGAATTTGTTGGCTCTTATGTAGACCGGGGCAAAGTTATTGTCGGTTCCAAAGGTCTGAGCCTTTTAGAACAACTTTAAAATCTTACAGCTTCAATGTGTCCATCTTTGCCCGCTTAAGTTGTTATTTCCATTGGGGAGACATTTGCCAGATTTGAAGGAGTTCTTGGTCAAAGACAGCAGGTGGCTGAGGGTGATAGATTAAATTGTGGAGGTCTTTGGGGCTGGGATCAACAGCTTTTACTGCTCACTTGGCTCTCAGGACAAGGAAAAGTGTGAGTAAGTCTGCTAGAGGTGACTACATTGTGGTTATGTCAGGAATTCTGATTATCTGCTTAAAGCTAGGTGTTCTCATGAAATACAAAGAAAGCCTCATATAACTAGGTACTACGAGGAGTAGTTAGTGAACACAGCTATGGTGAGAAGGACAGTATTTAGCATAACTAGGGTTAATCTTATAGCAATCTTGAATTTCTTGTCCCTGTTGATGTTTCAGTGCTGTTAGTTCTTTATGGGCTTTGCACCTTTCTTTCTTTAATTAAAAAAAACTTTACATATCACATCCCTTTCCTCTTCCCACTCCTGCAACTCCCCCTACTTCCCCTTTCCCTTTCCTCAAAATTTATCTTATTTTCTTCCATCTCTCTTTTACTTTGTTTATGGGTTGGTTTTCTCATAGTAGAGAAATCATAGAATATTTAACCTTCTGTGTCTGATTCATTTTGCTAAACATAATGGTCTCAGGGTACATCCATCTTCCTGCAAATGGATCAAATTTGTCTTTCTTATGGCAGAGTAGTACTTCATTGTATAAATATATTTTTGATTTTTCCTCTCTTGTTGAACATATTGGCTTCTTCCAAGATTTAGTTACTATAAGTTGTGCTGCTATAAACATGGTTATACATACATCACTCTTGTGTGACGACTTCAACTCTTTTGGGAGGAGACTCAGAAGAGGTATTGCTGGGTCAAATGGAATAGCTATTGTAAGTTTGCCTATGACTTCCTTTCACCTCCTGTTTTTGAAGACACTTTATATGAAAATCCTCTTGCTCTACAATTTTAACACTATTTCTGTTTTATGAAAGCATTGCTCTAATTAGATTGCTCAGGAAGGTACCTCCTGCTTTTCTTATGCTAGAAGTTTCAATGTAAGTCGTCACTTGTACCAGCAATGGGGCAGCTTCATGGGTGTCCAGTTCACTGGGAGGCTGAGCTCTGACATGTGATTCTCTTAGACACAAGCTACCGCAGCTCTGTGACCCACATCTGCGTCCTGCCTTCTCCCACTTCTTCGCCTTTCCACCCCTTGCTCCATGATAGTGCAGTGTGGGCCACATCCCAGAAGCTAAGGAGGTGCACTGTCACTGTGCCAGATGGTGGCCAGGGTGGGCGTTGTGCAGATGTCCTCCCGCGTGCACGTATCCTTTTCTGTTCTACAGAGGATACCTCACTTGGGTGTAGATATTGGGTTTTGACCTCTGAGTGACATTGTGGTTGTGGTGAGCAGCATTTGCCCAGCTTTGCACAGCCTGTGCTCCGGGGACAGGGTGCAGTCACCTCAGTGTGTCTTGGTCTGCCCCAGTTTGTCCCGTCATTCCAGTGTGATCTTTAATAGCATCACTTCAACTCACATGTGTCCCCGTTTGGAAGATAAAGTGCAGGGCCAACCTACTTATGAACACAGGCCTCATTTGAAGGTGGCTAGCCTGAGGCAACTGCAGTCTTTAATCCCTGACTCCCTTGCAACTCCAAAGCCAGAGCCTTCCCTTCTTCCTAGACACTTTACCTGACTGTTTCACAGGCACTTCTGAGTCCATCTGCTCTGAACTGAATGAATGTCTAGCATGTCCAGTATTTTTCTGACCCACTTAATACCTCCTACCTGGGGTTCAAATTAGAAACCCTCGAGTCACTTTCCCTTATCTCTTTCCCTCACTCCATGTGTTAAGTGGGTTACCCAGTTCTCTAGAGTATAGCTTCCAGTCATTTTTGTCCGTTCCACAGCCAGCTATCACCATATTAGCTCTCATGGGAGTTTTGTAATAATCTCCCATCTATTATGTTTACAGGTTATATAGAGGCCTAGGGGTAAGAGCCAGTATGGAGCCCTTGGAACTGCAACGCATGTAGGTCCCCGTGGCTAGAGGGAGAGTCAAAGGTGGGCAGAGGCCAGAGAAGAACCAGAACAAGACCCTGCAGGGCTCCATGGCTGCATTATGTTGCTTAAAGCTGGGTCACCTTGGACATCTCGGAACCATCACAGGCGGAGCCACAAGCCAGTGGTGATGAGATCTGCAAACTCTACCTTGCATTTGTCACTTTCCTGTCTCTGGGACAAAATATACACCACTTGTACCTTGAAGGAGGAGAGGTTTATCTGGGGTCAGATTCTGGTTTATGGCTAGCGGGTGTTAGGGTTTGGATCTGGGATGTCCCTACCCCTGCCCCACAAGCTCATGTAGTTGTATGTTATGGATTATGTATGGATTTCACGTGTCGTTAGGAGGTGGGTCCTGGTCAGGAGGGGTGTATTCCTGAGGGTGTGAGGGAACGTGGACAGTGAGGCTCATTATTGAAGGTGTAGGGGATCAACTGAGGGTTGGCGTGGAAGGGTGTACTCCTGCCCTGGCTTCTCCCCATGCCCTGCTCCTTCCTCTTGAGATGCTGTGAGCAGCTGGTCTCCACCAGACCCTTCCCATCATTGCAGCTACACACGAACAGACTGACACCTCCTGAAACTGTGAGCTAAAATAAACCTCTCTTTCCTTAAGCTGTGGGAGTCAGGTATTGTGTTTCAGCAAGGAAAGTAACTAAGACAGCTGATTCCAAGGCAGAAACAGCACTGCAGAGGGGTGGGGCTGAGGAAGGGCGCTCAGATCGTGGCAACCAGGAAACAGAGAGTAAAGGGAGAAGCCTGAGTCAAGAGTGCACCCTTCAAGGTCACACCTTTGGGGGTCCACCTCCAGGCAGGCCTTACTCCTAACAGCAAATTCAGCCACTGACGTCATCAAAGGAAGAGTCCATCCATGAGTGTAGCATCCCGTGATCCAGTCGCCTCTGGATCCATGAGACTTTTGTGGAATATTGTTACAGCCAAACCTTGACATACTTCTAAAGGGAGTGAGCATGTGTGAATGCAGGAATTTCCCCCATCCAGGACATAGGGACACACAACAAAGGAACCCCGCACACAGATCCTGAGCAGTGCTTTCTGAATGTATTGCTCAGGGAAATCACGTGACAGCTAATCACAGTGTCTCAAAGTGAAAACCTAACTTGGAAGCCGGATCTTCAGCCTGGCTGTGAGTGAGCAACCTTGGCTGTTTCACGAGCGAGACTCACGCCTGAGCCCTTGCATGGTCCTGAAGGCACATCTTTGAAGACTCCACTTTACAAAGGTCCCAGTGGTCACTCAGTAAGAGACCAGCGACGTCATGATGCACTGAAGTCATTCCTGACCCTTGTCTCATCTTGATTTCCTCTCACACCTCACACTTGAGAGTTACCAGATGTCCCCAGAGTAGCCAGTTATTTCCTCTATGTGCCACTTCCTTAGCTGGACTGTCCCTTCCTGAGAGCTGGGGCCTGGGCTTGGCTGGCAGGCTGCCTGCTCAGGTCGTTTTGGGTTCCGATTCACAAGCTATCTGGCATTTGTCTGACTCCCTTGAAACGAATCTCGGTCCTCTTGTCCCTAAGTGCCAATCCTCACACCATGCTCACTGCCACCGCCGCCATTGCCATTACCATCTTCTGCCATGAGTTTGTCTTATAATGAAATGAGACAAGGACACAAAATGCATCGTGGCATCTGGCATACGATATATAAGGAATATATGATGTCAGTGATTACTGTGATATGATTTTTTTTTGAGACAGGGTCTTGCTCTGTACTTCAGCCTGCTTCTGTAGCCCAGGCTGGTTTGCCCCGAGCTCACAGCAGTTCTCTTGCCTCAGCCTCCTGAGTGCTTGGATTACAGGCACACACTAGCATACCTGGATAATTGTCACATGTAGTTCTGGGAAATCAAACCCAGGCGCAGGGCCTTCACGTGCTAGGCAAGTGCTCTAACTGCTGAGCTGCCTGTCCCCAGCCCCTGTAGCATGATTATTAAGACTGATGGGTCTCAATACATCTCACAGGCTACAATAATTCTCTTCTACTTATTGGACTTTCCGAAGATTTTTTTTTTTGACATGTGTGTTCCTTAAGGCAATCAGGTGCAGTATTTTTTTTTAATTTCACCTTTTTCATTTTTAAAAGATATTGAATTGAGCTGATTTGCAAACTAGCTGCAAGATCTTCCACCTCCTCCTGGGTCATCTTGTACTCCTTTGATTTCCTTACTCATGGTGTCAACATGTTCTTCAACATGACAGAAATTTGGTTCATTTTTCTTCTATGGACTAGATACTCTAATAAGTGAAAATGGGGCAATGATCAAATAAGTAATTGTTTAGAGAGTGGGTCACTGTGTGAGTAGCTGAATTACAAGTCTAAATTTAATTATTTTCCTTCAGACTTGGGCTCCCGGCTATTGTATGAAAACATTATTTATTATTTTTAACCTCCCTAATGGACTAGTCTAGTCATGAGTTCTGTCTCATGTGGCTGATTTATTCTCCCCAGGGCTGATCAGAACATGACGACAAGATCAAAGCAGCCCTTCGCTGTCCTCTCTGTGATGATCCACTCTGTCCTCTGGTGATGGGCACATATATTGACGAACATAGCCCTTTAGAGCTGGAGATGACCCCTTGCCTTCTTCCTCTAGCCCACTGGTAGCACCACCTGTCATTTCTCAAGTCTGTTCCCTGGTGAATTTGGGTGATTTGGGCCAAAGATGTAAACAGCCTGTCATTCATTCATTCCCTCACTCATCTCGTCAACCCAGATTTATGGGGGAACTTGCCACTCTGCTGGGTTTAAGGATACAGCCTCGATCTGCCCATTCTTGTGTTATTTCCTCCCCAGCCTCCGTCACCACTTCCAGAACTACATATTACACTAACGTGTTAGGTGTTCACCTCTCCCAATTAGAAAGCAAGCTTCGTGGGGTGGGGGTTTGTCTCCTTTGGCTATTGTTTTTGCGTCCCTTGTGTTTAGGACGTGGCTTGGCATAGAGCTGGTGTGCAGAAAGATTTTATGAAAGTCTGAATGGTGCTGGTGACATCTAATCTTTCGTGTTGTGCAGGGCTGTGTTTGTTACTTTTCCTGTCTAGACATAATACCTGACACCCTCAACTTAAGGAGGAGAGGTTTAATTTGGCTCATGTTTGTGGGAATACATGGCCAGCTGGCTCATAGTAACATTGTGGCATCAGGGAATGGGGAGAAAAATGCTTAGTTCATGGTGGCCAGGGAATAGTACCAGAGAAGAAGGGGCATGAGGCAAGGATGTCGGCCCCAAGGCTTCCAAGACCATTGCGACACATCCAGATTTGTGCTCCAGCTGTCTATCCGCTGGGCAGGTCCTGAAGCCAATCAAGTTGACACTCCCCGCTAACTGCCGCAGCTGGGGGTGAGGTAAGTCTGTCCCTTGTTCCCTCCTGCTCTTTGCTGTTGTGTGCTGACTCTTCTCTGCAGAATGAAGTTCTCATCACTTCTCCCTTGCAGAATCCCAACAAACATTCCTTTCCTCATGACCTAAATACGCCTCCTGTGCTTTTCCTAAAAGATTGTCAGAATCCCAATTCATGGATGTAGATAGGAAAGGAAAAAACATACTAATTTGCTATTTGTTTCCTTGAGGTATTTGAAATAGAATAAGGAATAATTAGTATACAGGCAGTTTTGATAGAATTTTGAGCATTTGCATAGATAGGAAAGAAGCTTTAATGTGTCTTCAGAGAGTCCTCAGCTCTTACACCTGTCTTGGCATGTGGTTGAGTGCCTCATTTTACCTGAAAGGCCAAGTATGTGTTTGTGGAGAAGACCTCTTTTCTGTTTGCATCAACATCATTTTGCATGCCTGCAAAAATACTGCTTCGTGGAAACAGGCCATTCTGTCTCCTGGGACTTGCTGGGACAGTAATTTGCTAGAAAAGCCTGGAATATGGTTGTTATGGTTTGGATCTGGCCTGGCCCCCAAAGGCCTCATGCATCTGGATGTTGTGGATTTCGAGCACGGTTTGGGGGTAGGGCCTCATGGGGGGGCGTGGCAGATCGTTGGGTGTGTGTGGGGGGAATTGCTGGGGGTGTGGCCTGGGGGGGATATAACCTTGCTCCATTTCTCCCTTGCCTGATTTTTCCTCTTGAGATGGCAGGGGCAGCTGTCCTCTGCCAGACCCTCCCTGCCATTGCCAGCTGCGCATGAGTGGACTGAGACCATCTGAGACTGATCTGAAATAAAACTTCTTAAGTTGTGGATGTTGGGTATGGTGCTCCAGTGACAAAAAAGTAAATAAAGAGTCATGAATATCAGCCAAGTACACTCAGTCTTTCCTCTGGAACAATCTTTCCTCCTCCAGCATGGATTTTGGCATATAGTAGGATCACAAAAGGTGTTTGTTAAATCCAAAAAAAAAGGAAAGAAAAAGAAAAGCGAAATATGGAAATGTGAATTAAAATGACTTAAGGATAGTCTTCCTCATATTTTGTTTGAGGTAAATGCCAATCTTCAGACACTAACAAAACATCTTGGCTTCGCACACATGATGTGGAGTAACAACCGGAACCGAATCCACTGTGTTTAAAGCGCCCCTTCCCCGATTTCTAAAGATTTTAATAGGATGATGTTTATAATGACTTTCTCCTCTCACAAATTTCCTTAACAACTAAATGAATAAAGAGGAACAATATTTTGCATCCCTGATGAGATCTTGCCTCCCAGGATTTGCAGACGAGACCATATGATGGAGTGGGTGGGCTCTAGACAAACGGGATTTAAGTGGAATTTTGATCAACAATCTCCTCCACCCCCTTTTTTTTCCGGCTGCTGGTTTTCATTACAACTCTGCATTTTTGTGCTTTGTGACTGAATTTCAGTCAGTTAGCAGGGTCATCTAACCCTGTTGCTTGCGGTCTTTCTGCCTTTCAGCTTTCTGTGAAGTTGTTAGGAATGCTCAGATAAAACAGGAAAAGTGTCACAAATATTCTGGAGAGAATCCTCATGCTGTGTGGAAAATTGCAACCACATAACCCTCTCCTGCATTTAGTTACTATAATGTTATTGGAAGGAAGGGGCCCAGGTCACCAGTAACTAAACAGGTGGTGGTGGTGACTGGAGATGGGTTGGAGGTGACTGAACAGGCAGTTTACGTGGGTTGCACCATCAGGTCAGTGTGTGGCAATTAAGAAAAAAACAATCAGAGAAAGAAAGTCCTGATAGGTGGCATCCTTAAAGAACATACTCAGTAGAGGAGCACACTGTGGGACCGTGCAGACGTGTACAGAGAATGCGCGGGGTTGGAACACCCCGCAGCACATTCCACATTTATTTCCAAGTTCTAAATTCAACCAGGTGTGTCCTACCTGTGGTCTGCCATGTTTTTTTCCCTTTGATTTCTTAAAAGTCAATAGTGAAACATTTTAGAAAGAAAGTGTTAGTGCTTAAATTAAATTATATATGTATTCTACAGGGGTCCAACACAGCTTCTCTTCCTTAAAACAAAACAGAAAACAGAACAAAGCAGAACCAAACCAAACCAAAAACACAAGCGAAGGCCACAAAATGGCTAGCTGCAGGTTGGGCACACATGCAAACACAACCCTGCTGAGAGGGGTGAGCTGTTTCTGTGGGTTTTGGTGGCTGGCACCGGGGACAAGGACAAATCGGAGGAGAAAGAACTCTACAGGTGTTGGCTAAGAGGAGCACAGGGACCACAGCTGCAGAGGAAGGGCAGCAGGGGAGGTGTATGGATCACATGACAGACCGGAAGCCTGGGACCCAACCTCTGCCCACATCTATCCCAGGTGCGGTCACCAGAGCAGCACAGGCCTCGGCGGGGACTTCTGCTTCTGGCCACAAGGACAAAGCCATCCCTTGGCTTGCAGTTCACAGCAGAACCTCAGCAGGGGTGTGAGGAACCAGGACGGTGTGGGCATCAGACTTAGCATCGCAGGGCCTTGGAGAGAAAGGCTATTTGCAGAGCGCAACACGTTGTGTTGTAAAATGTTAGTTTCTTATTACTTCCAGTGAATGGGAAAGTGAGTCCAGAGCGCCAGGCGGGAGATGGATTTTGTGGGAGATAGGCAGTGTGGGGCCGCTGTCTATTAGATTCCATGAAGATCAATCTGCGGCCTCGTTCAGCCTGGTAAAATTAGATCTGAAAGTATTTAATTTTGTTTCCAGAGTGTTTTTCCCATCCACTGCCTAGCTTGAGGACACGCAGTGATAAAACACCCTGAGTTATTACAGCTTCCGCCCGGCTGAGAATCACTCAGCATTGTGGGTTTTCCAGGGTACCCGTGGCCTGGGATAAGATGCCATCCTGGAAGAGATGACACTGTCACCTTCCTGGGATTCCGATGCTTGTTTTTTATGCTCTTACTTTGCATTCCACATGGTTCGGTAATAAAATGTGGCAAATGGATGTTTTTAATTTCAAGTGTGGATGTTTTGTTTTTGGAATTAGATGGTCAAAATTTTCTAGGAAAAAGTTATCTTGGGTACAAGGCTACTTCGAGGATGTGGTTGAGATGGCCATCCTGACCTGGGCCTGGAAATGACACTAAAAATCTAGGCAACGAGGAATTTATGATTGTTGCATTTTTATATCAGGTGTGCTCCATTATGGGGCTCTAATAAAAACTGAGAAATTGGAAAGGAGGGGAAACAAAGTCAGAGGATTCCGGGAACAGCTGGGCAGGGCTCTTCATCATAAGAAATATCTTACCCTGGCATCAGGGTTGAGGCCTTGACCATCTGGAGTTTGTGCAGCCCCGGGCACAGTGAGGGCTGGCATCACTGTACCCAACCCAGGTTGAAAAGAAAGTGCAGAGGCCCGCCTGGCCTGGTGACACAGGCCTGGTAACGTCAGCACTCTGGGAGATGAATGAGGCAGGAGGATTGCAAATTCGGGCTCACCTTGTGCAACTTAGTGACTTAATGAGACTCTGTCTCACAAACCGAAATAAAAATGGAGGGCTCCTTTGTTCTAACAGATGTGGCTATGGGAGAGAGAGAGGTCTGTGGGGTTTAGGCAAGATGATGCCATCTGAGCAACCACAAGGAAAGTGCTGATCTTGCACACAAGTCCTGCCAGTCACCACTGGTTAAGCACCATGGTGGGACCGTTATTGTACCATCCCTGGAACTTGGTAATGCAGTGGGGAGCAGCAACGAATCCCTTCCATCTCCAAGAAGGCTGGGCTCTTGGGGCTGCCAAGCTAACCCAGGGGCTGTCAATTCAAGGGTTGCCAGTGGGGAGGCAGGTGTGGCTCTTGGGCCTCCTAGTAATCCATCACAGCTTTCTTTCCACAAAGACCAGAGGCAGCTTAGAACCTTTCTCAACCCAAGGATCTACAGAGCCAAGGCCAAACGGTGGAAGATGGCATGCTGTGGAGACCAAAGTAAAATTTTAAGCCATTCCAGGAAATGAACTGTGCAGTAGTTTCATGGCCCCAAGTGGTATCTGAAATAAAAGTTTTGCAAGGATGTAATAAACTGGACTGGGCTGATAAGGATTTGGCTCCACTCCTCAGAGGTCACCTGTTTTCTGTGTATCTCACCATGTCTTACAGGTGATTGAGCCACTCAAGCAAACTGAAGTTTACTGTTTGTCTCTAGAAAGTTGCAAAAGGGGCTGGAAGAGCAGTTTCCAAAGTTTGCATTGTTCAATGAAAGTAGGTATTATAGCTAGAAAATTTTTCACAAGCAGATACACTCCCATAAAGCTGAATTCTATAAAATTAAACAGATTTCTTTGCTAAAGGGCTTTCTGGAGCTAGGGATTTGTAGTATGCTGATATAGTATGAAAACACCCCAGATAGACTGAGCATCTCTTGTGACCTTGGAAATGCCTTTCACCAGCATCTTGCAGAACTTCTGTTCCACGAGAGAAGCTTGAGAAGTGCTGACACACGGACCGTTCTAAGGCCAAGTCCAGTGTCTTTGGAATAGCCCTGGAGACATTTCCCAAGTCACGCAATGGAGAGATTTCTTTTAGCTTCAGGTTTCTGAGCTCCAGGGCAAGGCAGAAGAAACATTTTGCTACAACAGTCAATATTATTTGTGTGTGTGTGTGTGGGGGGGGTTCTAGAGAGGGATGAGATATAGCCTAAAATGTGATTTCTGATTCATTTGATCACTAGTAGCCAGTCTGTACATATTTACTGACAGTTACTTTGTGTCAGGCACATTCAACGTAATGAAGGGCCAGCAGAGAACAAAGTAGAGGGTATTTTACTAAGAAATTACATCATGAGGACTTTGGCCTCTTAGTATAGAAATATCATTTGCTTGAAAATTTGCGCAACTACATTTATGTCATTGTTATGGTTTGTTATGCCCCCCCAAAACTTTATGTATGTTGAAAGTGATTAGAATGTGGATGTTGATTGGATTTTGTGGATTGATTAATGTATGAATTTCACCTGCTATTAAGAGGCGGGGCTTGACTGAGAGGGGCAGACCACTGAAGGTGTGGTCTGGAGGGATACCCCCCGTCTCCATCTCCTTCCTGACCCTTCTGTTGGGATGGTATGAACAGGTTTCTTTTGGCTAGGCCTCCACCACGCCCTTCCATCATTACCAGCTGCCCTTGAGTGGAGTGAGACCTTCTGAAACTGTGAACTAAAATCAACCTTTTCTTCGTTAAGTAGTGGGTGTTGAATATTGTATCCTAGCAATGAGAAAGTAACAAAGACAGTCATTTGCATCAAACATGAATTACAAAGCATATTATGCATTCAAAGACATTTGGTGAAATGAACTAACATGGTGGAAGGGGCTCACATGCAAGGATCTGATGTGATGTGGGTCTGTCGGTGGGGACTCACGGTGGTCTTTGCCATATATCTATTCTTTTTCCAGTAAACAGACCCTCTCTTCCCTGAGGAGTCCCCATTCCTGACTTTCCGGGATATTGGGACAAGGCTAGCCCTCTCTTTCTCCAAAGGGAGCTTTGCTAACCTAATCAGTATAACTCTACCTTCTTGGTCAGAAGGGACCCCATAATTTGCAAAAATACAGAGTAAAATGAAAAGGTGGTGCTTTTGTTAAAAAAGTTAAATATTCAACTTGGCAGTCTCAGAGCATTCAGCTGAGAGTGAGGTCTCTCTAGGTGTGTGGCCACGCCTGATTCACATGCAGGGAGCCACATGCCTTGTATGGTGATTTTTCCATGGCTAAGCATAGACTTTAGTTAGGCCGTCAGGAACCAGATCCAGGACGCTTGAATGACAAATAGTTCTCTCTTACTGCTGGATGAAGTAACATTATGAGAGTGAATCTTCTCTGTTTGTCCTAAAGCTGCAGGAACTGGACGTTCCAGGCACTGGGTGTCACCACCGTAGAAGAGGAGAGAGTTGGAGGAAGAGGCAAGATGGCCTGCATTCTGTTCTTGCACCTGGACGATTCAGCTCTGGTACTCAGCTCCCCTGTTTCGTGAGTCAGCACTGCCTTTCTAGCACTTGCAACCCAACCTAATTTAACCTGCGTAACACTCATCACAAAACAATTGGAGTATTTCCTATGGCCTCAAGTCCTTCATTTTTAGAACGGTAATTCTAGTCTCTTTTTGAGCCATTGTAAACATTCTGTCTCAGTTTTTGTTCCCTCCCACCCCTGCTGCATGGGGGTAGCACAGAAGGATCGCCTGGCATGGGCTGCAAGCTGAAATACTGTGCTGAGATGCCCGAGTACCTGCCTGGTGTCCACAAGGTGTGGGCTGCTGATGTGCTTTTGAAAGAATGTTTTGCCACTCTACTTGGGAGGGGGGATTCTCAGCTGTTCTCACGGATTCATGCTGGAATGAGCAGACTTGGCTGCTACATGGGCCATGCTAAATGGAGAAGAATGTTTGAAGAGCACAGAGCTTTTACCAAAATGCAGACACCACAGCAGCCCACTCTTCTAAGGGAGCAAACAGCAGCCCGGTATGTGGACCCATGAGGAGGTTACTGAGCAGCCGTTCTCAGAGCGGCAGACTGGAAGGCACTCAGCGTGCAACAAGCCGTCTTGCCTCTCTTATCCTCACACTGAAGTACTGGGGAGCACGTCGTTCCCCGGGATTCTGGAATACCCTTAGCTCAGCTTTGTTGTGGCAGTTGCTGCAGTGTCTTCTGGCACCCTCCTACCTCAATGCAGAAAGGTGGCTGGCTCAGACTGTGTCATTTGGGTTTGCTCGTAGCTTTCTGTCACACTGATACTGAGCAGATGTCCAGATGTGGCAGCCATGAGGAGTTGTTTCATGACCCCAATGGCTCAGGTGTGCAAGGGGCTGGTTGCCTTTAGGGCTCCCAGTGAACTGGGATTGGGGTCTCTGTGAGGTCTGGCTTGTGCTGGCTCATTTCCTAGAAGCCCCACACTGATGTGAAATAACTTCCAGCCGAGGGACTCATGCTGCCTCAGTGTTTTCTTAATGATAAGCCGTAGAGGGCCCCATTGCTTATTTAATTAAAACGCGGCCCCAAAGGAGGAGCATCAAGCACGCATGCGCGCGCGCATGTGTGTGTGTGTGTATGTGTGTAGGAAAATGCTGCCAGGAGCTGCCTTTGGGCTGCAGCCAGGTAGAAAGATGGAGCACGGGGTAGTGTGAGTTTGAAAGGTCTGTGTAGAGAACCCTGCTGAATGTCCCCTTCTGGGGACTGTCAAACTTTGGGGGACATATTCCTAATCTTGCTGCGCAGGTCATGCCATCAGAAGCCACAGTGGGGTGACATGCATTACAGTAGGTGCTGACAGTGTGCCCCTCAGTGTCTAGTAGGCAGCCTGGTTGTCATCATCCTACTGATTTTTTATGGTTTCCCAATAAAGCCACAACATGAGCATCATTGTGGGTAATTTGGGATGCGTGGCACTTTTCAGGGCACCGGCTCCACCCTTTCAAGTTAGTGGAAATGCGCTGTTGTACAGCTGGTGTCGTTTTTATTGTCCATTGCTGATTGTCACGTCTATTGATACGACAGTGGAGTTCCGCAGGTGCTACAGCGATTACTTGCATGTGCATTGGCTGAATCCATGTCCAGCAAACTCTTATCTTCTCCTGCTCATGTAGAGCTACTGAAGGCTCCTGCGAAAGGGGAAGCCAGGTTGTTAAAGGTTGTGCTTTTCCTTGTTTGATCAGCAATGAAATCCATGGCCCTAGAGGACGCTAACATGAGCGCCATTGTGCCAGAGTGATGAGCAGTGGTTTTCAAGTTGTGAAGTGGGAGCTGGGCCGAAGTATTGTAGTGTGATCTTTCTTATTTCGTAGAAGCAGTGAATCAACTCCTGGGGAGCTCTTATTTTCTGTTGTTCTTTTAGTTTAGATCATTTAAGGATGTGTAGGTTGTTTAGGTAGAAGACTTCTATGTCCTTTCTTGCTCACATTAAGTCTCAGGTGAAAACTTCCCACAGAAATTTCCTGTTGTCCAAGCCCAAAAGGGGACCATTCTCCAGGGTCTCTGTGATCCCTATAGACAGCTTCTAAGCCATGGTCTTATGTGGGGTGTGGTCAACAGCTAATGATAGGGGCAGTCAGGAAGCCTCATGTCTCAGGACATGATTCTCTTCATACCTCATGGTGGTAGCTGGCAATAGTAGGCACAGTGCTAACAAGTAAATATTTATTACATACTGACTATGTTTCAAGAAAAAGGTATAAAGCATTCATTTACATCTGTTACCTCCATGGGTGGTTATGCCACCTCTGCTACAAGTAGCTACAGTTATTCTCCTTTTTTAATCAATAAGGAGATGGGATTAATTTATTTTCACATTTTTGTTGTCTGACCCTATTTGAGATATCCACAAATGAGGGGTTTCATGATTCGATATTATCCTTGGGGTATATATCTCATAACATGCCCACATACTCACAAACCCCATGGAGCCTTTGAGGAACTATGCGCCAAACTAAGTCTGCCGAGTATGCCCTTTGCCTGTAGACTGGCTACACGTTCTTTCCAAGCCTGTTTGCCCTGCCATGACAGAGAAACAGATTTTTGAAATTGCACCCAGGAATTGGCTGAGTGAGCAGCAGATCTTGATGCCACTCTGGGTCTCAGAGTCCAGCTGCCGTCACTGTCACTGCTATATCAATTAGCTGATGCATGCTGTTGCCTTACATGTGTCAGACCCTTCCCAGGTGCTCACACATGGAGCTGAAAGACACGCCTCACTCCCAGAACACCCACTGTCAATAAATCTGTCTACAGTGACCCGAAGAGTCACTTTGCTATTGCCTGTGCTCTGCTTTGGCCCTGTAACTGTGTGTGTGATCCCTGGTGAGGGGAAGATGAGCACGTGGCCTTGTGGCTGGTGAGCTGGTGGCTGCGTGCCACAGAGGCCATCGTCCACAAGTGTCTCCTTTCTCCTTTTTCATCTCTGCAGCTTCTCTGTGTGGATGCTCTTGGTTCGTAGAAACAAACTTGGCTTTGGCTTTTCCTCCCATGGACTGATGGGTCTTTCAAAACTTTGAGAGAAGTCTCAGATAATCTAATTTTCAGGCCAGCTTGGCATAGCACAAGTAAAGCTGTTGGAAAGTCTACACATGTTTAGAGAAAAGAATGCAAAAGGCATTAGGTTCCATTGTCTTAAAAAAGAAAGGCTCTCACCAGCTGGTGACTTCTGCAGAAGGCACATGCTGTGCCTAACTCTCAGTCACTTTTTTGTTGCTGGGACAACACAGTACTCAACATTGACAACTTGGGGGAGGGAAAGTTTATTTTAGTTCACAGTTTCAGATGGTCTCAGTCCATCTATTGGCAACTGCCGATGGTTGAAGCACACGTTAGAGGCCTGGCTGGACACAAGCGGTTTATGGCACAGCGACAGGAAATTGAGAGTGAGGAAGGGCGGGGCTAGCATGTATCTTCCTAAAGATCCACCACTTCTGGTCAAGCCCCTGTGATGTGCCCCTTCTGACCAGGCCCTGCCTCTTACATCAGAAGAAACCAATGGATTAATTTCCATGACTAAATCCTCTTCCCTATATGAAGCTTTCTGGGGGACATTCCAGATCCGCCCATCCCAGCTCAGTCTGGGATGAGGAGATCATGCTCCTGTTTCTTCCCACATTCCCTGACTTGGGGCCTGGCTGCTGCTTCATTCTGGGACTGACTGATGGCTCATGGATGTTCTCATTTAGCAGATGATGAGTGGGGGGAGGTGAAAGAGGGAAGAGGAGATGCCCCACAGAACAGTGGAGCAACCCCGTGCCCTCCAGAAGAAACCCTCCTCAGGCCAGCCGGCAGCCGGGGCGGCCAAGTCCTGCAGGAGGTAGCTTTGTTTCTGGTTGTGCTGCTGTATAGAGTCAGCAGCCATAAAACCCATTTATTTTTTATAACCTTGCATTAAGTTAAATGTGTTCTTTTATACAAGCACTTACAAAGTCCACTAAATATCCTCCAACAGCTCCCTTATTCCCTGATGTGGTAACGAGGCCAGCCCAAAACTCAGGGGATCTCCACGTCGATTTGCTGTTTCTATGACATGGCTGATTGGCCTAGCTGCAGAACATCATTGAGTTTTAATTGTCTCTCTTTCCACTCGTGCCTTTCCTGGAAGCCTGGAAGACAGCCCGTGGTCATGTGGCACCTGGGGGTTTATCTGTGTCTTCTACAAGGGCCACTGAAGGGGAGCCTAGAACCGAAGCCTCCTGCCACCTCCAAGGGGGAGTGTTCCTCACTGGACAGCAGCTGCTGTTCCCAGTAGCTTGTGTCAGCTACTGAGGAGGAGTCTCCAGAACTACCCCCAGCTCCCATGGGTGCCTGTCATTCAGCCCCTGGCCTTTTTCCCCACAGAGCTGGACTTCCCTTAGAAAATAATTTTAGTTTAGCAGAGAACTGGAGACTTGGGGAGGCTGGTTACAAAAGGGAAGGGAGCCAGTAGATTAAAGTATGTTCCAAAGTTTCAGAGGCCTGAGCCTGGAATCGGCTTGGTTGTGGCCTCCATCTTCTTGGCTTTGTCAAGAAAGGACTTTCCTGGGGCATCCGAGAGTCCAGATCCTGTCTGATAAGGGAGGAGGATTCTGAGAGTGTCCCACTGTGGTTCAGAACGTGGCTTCTTCTCTCCACCTCCCTAACCACAGGCCCACCCTGACGCTGTTTGAGTGACTCCTGCCCGCCCAGCCCTTGGGGCAGAGGCCTCCTTTCTTTAGGCGGGATGTACTTTGAAGCAGAGGTCCCCAAGGCCCAGGCCGTGGACAGGGTAGCACAAGGAGAACAAGCAGAGATAAGCAGCAGGCCAGCCTGGGAAACTTGGTCTGTATTTACATCCACAGCCCACTGGTTGCGTTATCGCCAGGGCTCCACCTCCCGGCGGCCTTCGATTCTCACCGTAGCATGAGCCCTCCTGTGAACCTTGCACACAAAGAAGCTGGGTTGTGCGTTCCTTATCGGAACCTAATACTCCATGATCTAAGGTGGAGATGAGCTGGTGATGCCAGAGTCGTCCCTCCCTCGTACCCTTCCCTACCGGAGTCCATGGAAAAATTGTTTTCTACAACACCTGTCCCTGGAGTAAAAAAACTGGGGGACTCCTGCTCTAAAAGATGATTCTTGGGTGGTGTTAGTGGGTGGAGAGACTCTTAAGTGAGAAATGAGAACATCGAACTCCATTTAAATCACGATCCAAGCTTTAGACGGCCTCCAAAATGAATGTCTTATATTGCAGAAAATACAAAAATACACATTTAAAAAATTTTGAATCTCCTCTAGCCTCAGCTTCTAATCATTTTGCACTATATTTTATACTGTGTTGTTTTGAGAACGATAGTAGATACATTCAGATTGATTTAATTTGTAAATACATGAGTGATTGCACTATTTTTAATAAAACTGTAATCTTACTTTACACGGTTTTATAATCTTGATGTTTTTTTCCCACTTGATATATTGTGAACATTTTTCATTATCTAAAATATTTTTTGAAAGCAGATTTTAAATGTCTGCCTGGTGCATTGTCTTGGAAATATATGCCAAAATATGGTTGTCCATTCTCATATTGTCAGATCTGGGATGCTTCCAATGCTTTTTTTTAAAAAAAAACTTTTTTCCCCCCACATTTTATTGATATCTATATGTCCAAAATTCAAGGTTTACAATGGAGTTGAGCATTCTGTGCACATACGTATCTTGTCAAGGTGACAAGGGCTTTCCCACTCTCCTTTTGTCTCTTCCTCCTCCCCCACCCTTTCTTAGAAATGGAATGGCTGGGTCGAGAGAACACAACACATAATTTCAATGCTGTTGATAACCAAAATTAAATAATTTTTAGAAAGGTGTACCAAGTCACCTGAGCCCCTGGTGAGCATGAAGGGGCCGATCTGACTTAGCCCTCACTGCGCATGAAGGATATTACTTTAAGACGTCATAATCCACTTGAAATGAAAAGCTCTGTCTTCTGTTGAGCCTGCTCGTCTTTGTATGTGGGTGGCCATTTACCTTTCCCGCAGGGTGAGTGTGGACTGTCTGCTCCTTGATCTCCCGCTCTCACAGGGTCCTCTGCATGGTCACCCCTCACCTCAGTGGCCTGAGACAGGGCTGGGCACACCCCCGAAGCTGGGGAGTGTGTCTCAGGAGCCCCCGGGACTGTGGGTGGGGTCTGAGACTCGGCCTGCCTAGGACCTGAATGCCTCTCCAGGCTTAGAGGATGAGAATGACGGACTCAGGTCCTCATTGTTGGTCTTTACGGGAGACTAGCACCTGTGCGGTTGGTTTGCCTAGGAAGACATGTCGCGTCCCTCCTCTCAGAAGTGCTGGGTCCTCCGTGGTGAGTCAGCGACTGCTCAGAAGAAGCTATGCCAGCTGAGCTGCCCTGTGAGACTGAGTCAGCCTCTTCTCTCAGTCACCTCAACGTGAGACACACCAGTACCCTGTTAGCAATGAGCAGCGCACCCCCAGAGGCTGGAGAGGCTTCTCTGCATCCCTTACACGGGTCCCTGGTGTGCCCCGCCTGCCAGTGTGTGACCCACTGAACAGTGGCTTCTCTCTTCCTGCTGTGTCAGTGTGTTTTGCGACCTCGTTGGGATCTGAAGCTGAACAGTTTTTTCTCTCTTCAGATGCCACCTGGACCCTACCGGCAGCAGTCACTGTCAGTGCTGGGGCCTGAACTTGCCTCCGCTTCCTGACAGAACACCAAGGAGAGAAGGCTCAGACTGAGGGTTTTCTTGAACTGAGCTTACGCGTAACTACATTTCCTGAGAGTGAATTAAGAACAGAAAGCAGTTTACTCCTTTTTTTATTCATGCATGTGATTGACACATCAATTAAGGTTAAATGCTTGCTTGCATTAAGTAGAAAATACAAGATCTAGAAATACTAACTTTTTAGAAAGATGGTTGAAATTTAGGGTGTTCATGGTGAGGCCCTAAAGACCAGACAAGCATCAGCTCTGATCTTTTCCTACATACCGGGGTTGAAGCCAGAGTCCCTACCTTCAAACTCTACCTTGCTTCACTTCCACGGAGCAGCCAACATGGGCTTTGACTCACCACAGAGATAGGCAGATCATCTGTAAACATGAACTGCACACACTGGTTTGCAGCTGGCCCGATTCTCTACCTGAACCTCTGCTTGATGTCTGAGAGCTTTGCTCGACCCTGTTGGCGAGCACGCTTCTTTTCCCTCCAAACCCAATCAGCTGGGGCTTCTCCCTCTCAAGCAGCTACTCCTGTTCCCTCTCTTAGCTTCTGGCTTGCTGTGGATGCGGAAGTCCTGTCCTGGGTCTTCACCACGTGCTGCTGCCAGGAGCCACCCTCCCTGTCTGGTTCCGAGAGGGAGGCTGCTTCCTGCTCTGCTCTCTGCCGCCCTTGGAACAAGATCATGACTGTCCGTCATTGTTCTTAGCTGCCTTGTCTCTCTGGGCCTTGGGGCAGCTTGGTTCCATTCCAGGCCTCTCTAGGCCTACAGAGACCAGGATTCTTGCCTCAGGCCACTGCTGGTTCTCAAAGACGCTTGTGCCATTCACCTGTCTGCCCTAGGCTGCCCAGATGTGTCTATGAGGATGTGCCGAGTCTCTCTGGTCCAGATGAGACAGAGCGATCTTCCTACGATTGTGCTGGGAGACCAACTCGGCCACTCAGCCTGGCTTCCCCTTCCTGCCCCCTTGAGGCTGGCTAATAGTAGGGTCGGAAAAAACCAGGACTTCCTGAGGCAACACTTTCCTAAGTATTAACCAACCTACAGCTAGAACCACCATGGTCTGAATTTGAAGACAAGAATTTCAGACTTTTCAGATAACTTTCTGATGGTGTCCCTAGGCCAGAATGCCCTTCTTAAATAAAACAACTGTGCCTCACATGCAGGCGTTGGGTCTTAGGTGGGAACGGGGGATGGGTGACCAAGCCATGTGGCTGTCCTGTCGCTGTGGCCTCAGGAGATGCACAGCATGCTGGGGAATAAACTCCATCTGTGCGTTGTGGATAGACCCAGGCAGGCTGCCATGACCATTTAGGGAGGCATCATCCGCAAGTTGTGCAGAGTGCCAGGTATGCAGCAAGTGTCACTTAAGAGCTTGGCCGGTACACATGATTCTGCAGCAAAATCCATTCCTTATTTTAATGCGTTTCCAGCTGAAACTTGAAGCTGTCAACTGATAGCTGTGTGCGTACTTTTCTGTGTGTAAACACCTCAAAGCAATAGTTTAAAACTTCGACCCAGAACTGACTTAGAAACCTCCTTGAGAAGTTGTACCCATCTAGAGAACCCAGGAGACCTCACACATTCCCACCCCGTCACCTTTCTTTCTCCCCTCTAGTCAGCTTGCCAGGAATCTTGCAGAGGGTGTTTGTTGTTTGGGAGGTTTCCAGATACTTCAGGGTACGTGTTGTACAATGAAGGAAGCAACTGAGATGCTTGTCCCTGCCAAGGGCTTCCTCCCGTCACAAGCCTCACTTATAAACTTCTCTCATCTGGCTCAGTGTGGACTAAGAGAGGCTCAGGACATCCCTGGGCACCCCAGGAGCCGATGAGAAGATACCTTAGTTCTGAGGCAACTCCCAGGTCTTTAAAAGTAAGCTTAAGGAGATTCTGGCTTCCCTGCTCTGTTTCCTGTATTGCCACAGTGAGAAGAGCAGATAAAAGTGTGCTAAAAGGATATTTTATTTACTAGGTGGGCTTTAAAAGATTTGTAAATGCAGGTTTAATTTAAAGTCAAGCTTTAGCTACATGGACTTGGGACTTTGCATTAGTTTTACAAACAGTTCCCCATCTTATTTGAAAGCTATTGCATCCATAAATTCAAAAAAGTCCAAACTGGTAGAAAATACTTCTTTCATGCTGACACCTAAAAGAAAATATAGTTCTCATGTTTGCTAGGATGTGGGTTACATAGAACTTAATGTGTTCAATGCAAGAGCAGAAGTGGGATTCCGAGAGTAGCAGGTCATACAACCAGAGTGACGGACAGTGGCCAGGGGTGGGAGGGTGGAGATCGGGGTGGACTTCAGAGAAACGTAAGGCATGGCTTGGAGATGTATTGCCCTCTCTACAGCTAGAGCCACCTGTGCTGTGTGGCTCAGGGTAAACTATGTCAGTCTCCAAATCTCAGTTTTTCTCCCCTTTATTAAAAGAAGTAAGTACTTCATAAAGGTTGCCGTGAGTATTACAGAAAGCAATCCGTGTATGCAGTATTTGGGGCTTATTTTTGTAACTTCAGCCCATCACGTATTTCTCTGACCTCCCTCTCTTTCCCTCAGCCTAGCTGAGAGAAGACTCAAGCATTATCTCGTGGCCAGATCCTCCAGAGTCCTGGTGCCACAGGGAACTTTGCACAGCTGCTTCTGAGCACAGGATCCATGGATACCTTGGAGAGAATAGCCGAGAAGAGTCTAGAATGGATCAGAATCCTGGATATTATAGAATAATCTAGAATTAGCCTTACCCTCCCACCCTGAAAGAAATGAGGCATTAGAATCAAGCTGGGTGTCTGATTGCCTGGGACAGGTGATAGGGTCTCGCGGACTGGCCTGGACAGTGGGAATCCCACTAAAAACAAAGAGAAATGACGGTTCCACCTAGTGTCTCATCACCAGTCCCAAATACAGATGCACTGCGCTATGGACAGAATTTGTGCTGTCTTTCAGAACCAGAGCCTCGAGTCCTAGTTAGGAGAGTTCTAGGAAAGTAAAGTTCTCTTTTGAGTTCTTCCTGCTCAGTTGTGTTCCTAAATTTATCTTACCTCATGCTGGGACTTAGTAATAACCCAGGCAACATTAGCCACTCCTCTTATATTCATTCAAAATAACAAAAAACCATAGCTGAATTGTGTGCAGTCCTTAGCTCTGATCCAACGCACTGCTCAGTTTAGATGTTTCCGAGAAGGGCCTTGTGATCAGTCCCATTCCGCAGAGAAGGCTCCTGTGGCACTGTAAGTTCAGCTGTGTAGCCAATAAGTCACCCTCTGCAGGGTCAGTGTCCCCTCCTTGCTAAATGACATTTAGCTTAGTTCTTACGAAGCTCTCAGGCTGAGGGCTGAGGGTGCTTGTGGGCGCAAGGACAAATGCATCTCTTTGAATTTTTATTTTTTTTTGGTCAAAATCCAACTTGTGTTCAGTGAAAGCTGATTTTCAAATTATGCAGTCAGTTTTGCCAAGATGGCTAGAAATGTTTAGCAATATTCAATAAATGTTGGAAATGAGTTCAGTTAAGTAGGATAAAGAGCTCTTTGTTTGGAGAGTATGAGTCACGTTGGTTTCTAGTCACTAAAGCCCAAGAAGCCACATCAGATACACGTTATGTGTTAGGTCAATGGAATAGGAGCACTGGGGGACATAATTTTGTCCCCAGGGCACTTTTGCATGTCTGGAGATATTTTGACTGTCACGACTATGGGGTGAGGGATGCCCCTGACACTGAGTAGGTGGGGGCCAGGATGCTACTCAGTGCTCTATAGGAGTGGTTCCCAACATTTCTGGAGCCAAGGACTGAGTGATCTCAGGGAAGATAATTTTCCCACACGTGGTGGGTGAGAGGGGATGGCATTCACATCTTCCGCTCAGTTCCACCTCAGATCATCAGGCGTTAGATTCCCACATGGCACACACTTTAGGTTCCTCACTTGCCCAGCTCACAGTCGGGTTTGAATCCAGTGCTATTATTGATCCACCAGGAGATGGAGCTCGGGGGGTAATGTACGTGGTGGAGAGTGGTTGTAAATACATCTGAAGCTTCAGTTGCTCACCTGCAACTCCCTTCCTGCTGGGTAACCTGGTTTCTAACAGGCCTGTAGACTGGTACCAGTCTGTGGCTGGTGGTTGGGCGCCCTGTTCTGCAGTGCTTCGAATGACCCCGAGAAAACACACGGACTGAGAGAGGGATGTAAAGACCTCAGTGCTCACAGTTTGAGGATGGGCCTCTTTTGCTTGTCCCAGGGGTTCCCGTGCCAGTTTCTGCAAATACTGAGCTCGCTAGCAACAGTCCTGTCTTTGTGTCCCTTTGTCCTGTACTATATTAGTCACTTTTTCATCACTGATGCCCACAGCTTAAAGGTGGAGAGATTATTTGGCTATAGGATTTCAGAGGATAACTTCTATAGACTGCTGAGTACAAGACAGAGGGGGCATGATGGAAAGGCTGGCTCAGAGGACGGCTACTCACTCCACAGCAGCCAGGGGGGGAGAGGGGAGGAGCTGGGGACAAGAACACACCCTTCTACGTCATGCCACTAGTGACTCACCCCTGAACAGGACCTACCTCTCATTAGCACATTTAGATGAATGCACAGATGACTATACCGCTCTATGATCCAACTACCTTCCGAGCACATGAGACTTTTGTGGGGTAGTTTAGATCTAAGCCATAACCCGCACCAATCTACCCTGAACTCCGTGGCCGCAGGGCTTCCCTTCTGGACATCAGGGATATATTTTGTCATTAGAAGATTGTGTCAACTTCCCTTTGGTCTCATCTCTGGGCTTGGACAAGAGTTTTCTTCCTCAGGATCCTGTCGGATCACTGTGGAATACATGTTAGTATGTCTTTGTGTAAGAGTGAAACCTGCTGGGAGTCATCCTGTCTCTCTGCCTGTCAGATGTGGGGGCCTCTGTAAGCTGGTGAGTACTGCAGAACAATCAGGGTCATCACAAGCATGACCATAGTGTGTTAGTAAACTGCCTCTGAAAATCATCCCTGTGGGTCTGCGAAATTCTCCTGAGAATTTTAAGACTGCTGAGAGCATCCCTGAACCTCCAGGGAAACACTCTAGATTTGAACTTAAGACTCGAGCTTTACTATCTATCAAGGACCTTGGCTTTGGTCTTGTCCTAGTTCCAGGACCACCTCCCATCCTCAGTGGCTGAGCTGCCAGTGTAGCTTAGAGCCTCTGGCTAGGACAGAGCCTCTGCCTTCTTCCCTGGCTGGAAATATACAAAGTATCAGGCACTAAGGAGATGCCCGAAATCCTGATTGTTATCAAGTTAAGGTTTTCTTCAAGGTTGCACCGAAACAATTGCAATAGTATCCAAAAGGAGAAATAGAAAGTCTGTGCTGAAAAGGAGTTCTTGGAAATATCTACCTTGTATCTCGAGTAGATAATTCTCAGTATATGTAATGTGGGACTTCGAACTGCAAGCCCTGAGCCTGAACATGGTGTGTGGAGAACAGCACCAATTAGGCCAAAGTGTCTCATACCCAGGTTTCTGGCTAGTTTTAGGTAAAGAATAATATACAATAGTGATTTTTAAGTACAATGAACACTTCAGATTTCTAGAACCATATCAAGTCCCCCCAAATTTCTGCAGACCACTTAGGAAATAAGAATATTTGTCTTAATTTTGACTGAATCTCTTGGAAAAATTTCTTTTCCCACTGTGTGTGTGTTTGTACTGTGAACAGCCAGATATGGCCAGGACCCCTTTTGTACGTTGACTGCCTACCTGGAGCAGTAGATCTGGTTCAAATTGTGGTACCAAGAGAATGAACATTTAGGCAAAGTCAGTTTTCAGAAGATGAAAACAGAAACAGGTGTTCACAGATGGAGGAAAGGTGTAAAGTGACTCGTCATTTGCTAACTAAGCATTTTACTTTTCTGGTGCCTGTGGATCTACTCCTCATTTAATCAATCATTGCGATTTAGAATTTAGTGCATGGGAGTGGAGCCTGTCGTACAGTTATTATTTTTTTAATCAAATCATGTCAAGATAAAAAGTTTATCTTGGCTGTGATCCAAACATACCAAGTTACAGGAAAAGCATTGAAGGCCCAGGAAGCATGGGACACGTGAACAGTGGTGTGGTGAGCTCGGTGATGAGGTTGGTGCTGGGGACCTGCTGGAGGAGGAAGGGTGACATAGCAGAGTCTGTGTGCACATGGTTTTGTTAATGTCTCATTATGTTTCTAAGCGGCTCTTGTTATACAGCTGCGTAAATTACATTGTCCAAGGTTATTCCTCGGATAACCTGCTGGCGACGGTGACTTTTCTCTCTCCTCTAGTCACATGGATCCAAATGCTAACTAAGTGCTAAGTGCTTGTTAGCTTTCCCCATTTCATTGGAAAGATTCATTAGCACCCACATCTCTGGGTCTGTGCTTTAGGAGTCTTTAGATTAAAGATGAATCAAAGTGATTCAGTTCTGTAAGTTCTGGACTAGAAACCAGGGTCTCTCTGGACACCATCCAAGTGCAAAATGTAGCACAAATTGCCTTTAAAAATTAATAATTCACCAAATTTATGGGTGAAGCCTCGTCTGGCTTGAGAAGATAAGTAAAATAAATATTGTAAAGTCAATTTTTAATAATCTGTGGCATGGAATTTAAGCACAAGAGAAAACATATAGCAATTAGGCAGGCACATTCAGTGCATGATTAAAAATGAATAATAATATTTAAAAGGCCCATACCTCACCTGCTAGCAGGAAATATCATTTAAAGTTCTAATCTAGTACATAACACAGCTCACACCATTTCTTTGTTTAATGAGCTCCTGCCTTGTGATTTTTATGTCTGAGCAGTTACTTTTATAAGTATTTCTCCATCGATAGCTGTGTGTAAGGCTGACAAAGAGTAGCGCAGGCAGATATTTGATGGGGGATTGTCAAGCCGGTGCAGTCACTGAAAATAATATAATTAGATCCTTCACTGGGCTGGTAACCAGTGGCTGGGTGTATTTATCTAATTACTGAGACAGTGCATTTACATCTGGGGGGATTTTATTATAAGAGGTTTATAAACTTGGAATAGAGGTTGATCTTCTGTCTCTATGTACTGAAGAGAAGCTGGCCCCTGGGCTATTGTTTTTCATGATGCAGAATAAAATCACTGATGGATGATGGCAGGTCCTCATCTTCCAGAAAGGGGAATCGAAGTGAAGGGCCGAGGAAGTGAAATAGCCTGACTGAAAAAAATATATATAGAGAGTGTGGTGTTCTCAGAGTGTGGATAAGAACCAGACACCACACACACACACACACACACACACACACACACACACACACACACACACGGGTGCGTGCGCGCGCGCATGCACACAGAGCTTGGGATAGAGATTGTAGAAGAATAAAGCACAGGGGAAGATAATATAATTCAGAAGGACCGTATCAGTTTACACCTCCCTGGCCCAACAATGAACTGGATTGCTGTCTTAAGGAATGTTTCCAAGAGTTTGCATTACACACACACACCTTTAAAAAATCAGCAACAGGGATGAGATGAACCATTCTAGGTGAAACTGAAGGGCTGTTGTCAGCTCTGCCTTGTGGAGATCTTTCTGTGCTCTGATAACCTTACACCTCCATCTTCCCCTCAGTTAATCCCCA
>PVKB01001780.1:0-218690 GCA_004027205.1 Ctenodactylus gundi
TCTTGTCAAGGTGACAAGGACTTTCCCACTCTCCTTTTGTCCCACCCCCTACCCACCCTTCTCTCCCTCCCACCCTACCCCCCTGTTTCACTTTCTTTTTCATTTTAAGTTCCATGAGATAGTTGTGATCTGGGTCTCTCATATCAGAGAGACCATTCAACGTTTCACCTTCTGCTTCTGACTCACTTCACTAAGCATGATGTTCTCAAGTTTCTTCCATTTGCCTGCAAAAGCCTCCAAGCTGTTGGACTTTATAGATGCACGGTATTCCATTGTGTATAAATACCACAGTTTGCGTATCCACTGGTCTGTTGATGGGTATTTTGGTTACTTCCATATTTTAGCTATTGTTAGTTGTGCTGCTATGAACATGACTATACGTGTATCTCTGTTATACCTTTTAAAATGCTTCTTTCTATTTTCACTTTTTAGCTTGAGACAGTCTTATGTCATTGCCCAGGTTGGGCTTAAACTTGGGGTGCCCCCCCTCAGCCTCCCAAAGTGCAGGGATTGCAGGACTCTGGGAAAAGGCCATTGCACCCAAGTCCAATGTTCATTAAAAAAAATTCTCTAGGTAAACATGATAGAATAAAAGGTAATCCGCACAGTACCTTAGAACAAATTAAAAATTCAAAATCCTTTTGGGCTGAGGATGTAGCTCAGTGGCAGAGCTCTTGCCTGGCACACTCAATGCCCTGGGTTCAAACCCAGGTACCAAAAAGGAAAAAAAAAATCAAAATCCTTTTAAATTAGCATGTGTTAATTTACTAGCACATGGCTCAATATGTCTGTGCTGCTCCTTTATTTATTTATTTATTTATTTATTTATTTATTTTTGGAGAAATATCTTGCTTTCTTGGCTCTCTATGGGCCCCACGTGATGATCACCTTGAGTGAGCTCTTCATGCCCCCATCCCACTCCAATACTTCTTCCCCCAGCGTCACATCCCAGGGAAGGTCTCCCTCTGCCGCCCCCCCCCCCCCCCCCAACACCCGGCAGTCCATCTTGTCTGGCCCTCAATCCTGACATCCTTGCCTACACATTCATGTGTGACTCTCCTCATCGGACAGAGCAAATTAGGCCCTTCTGGTTTGATATAACTGGATAAAATTTTATGGCATGCTGTGATTGTAAATATGCGTTCTCTCCTTCACAGCCTGGGAAGGCTGGAGGGCCATTCCATCTTAATTGAGTAATTTCCTTCTTAGATCTTCAAAGGCAGGGTTGCTGCATCAAAAGCACCTCAGTGCAGGGCCTCTGGTGCCAGCTGGTTTTAAAATGTTGGCAATTTCAAGAGAACCCAGGACCTCATTCATGGACCGAATCTTTGAGGATTTAAAAACACTTTTTGTGTGTGTGTAGTTGCTTTGAAACAAGAGATTTTAGTCCACTTTGCCAACCTATTTTAAGAAGAAAATATTTGGCTCAAAGGTCTGTTTTGTTTCCATTTTCTCCCTCATTTTTTTTTCTGTTTTATGCACAAAGCACTTCTTGAAATTCCAACAAATTTCAAAGCCATATGTTAATATACCAAATAAATTTATTCTAGTTCATTTTCAGCATGCAAAATGTATTTGGATATAGATGTGCCAACACACACACACACACACACACACACACACACACACACGCACATGCACATTAACACACGACTTAAATCTCAAAGACAATGGGTCAATTCTTTGAGTCCATAAATTGCACTAATTAAATATGCAACATGCTGCTGTCATGTTACAGAGAACCGTTAAAATAAATAAAGTAAGGAAATTCATTTCAGAATAAAAGCCGTGATGTAAAACTACACAGGAAACAACCTTTTGCCCAAAGCACCCCGAACCCATCCAAAACAGAAGAAAGGCAATAAGACTGTGGTGCAAGGAGAAGGAGGTAGGCAGCGGTGGGGAGTAGCAGTGGACGCCGCTCTCGCCACTGCAGAATCCGCGCAGCAAATTGCTGTGCTTTAAGGAGAAGCAGCAATCAGCCCCGATTGAAATATCCCTGAATGCAGTTATAATGACATTCCTCTTCTCCCTCTTGTGTCTGGCACGACAGGCCATCATCAGAAACGTGCACCATCATGCAGGGTACACCTTCGAAAGCCAGGGACATCACTGCGTAGGACCCTGAGACCAAGAGCCTTTGGCATGGATGAGGCAAAGGCATGGGGCTGGTTTCCTGGCACGTTTCCAGTTCAGTAACACAGCCTCTCAGGCTTAGAGTGGCTCCACACTTGGCTAAATACTCCAGGGTTGCCGACTTGAAAAGAGGGAGAGGGTTTTTGTGGAAAAAGCAGAGGGCATGAAGGGATGAAGATAACAGGGGGAGAAGGGGCAAGGAAAATGAAAGTAAGATGGTGAAGGACATGAACTGATTCCCCGAGCTGAGTGAAATTATTATGCATCACAAAGTATATACTGATAAAATGAATGATTTAGGGAAAAACATAAAACAGACTAAGTAAAATTCTTAGTATTTTTGAATAAAGGGTCATGCATTTCTTCATCTCATACTAGGCCCTAAAAATTATGTAGCCAATCCTACTTGTACCAAATACAGCTCATTAATGATGAACCTATTTCATCCTTGGCTTCCCTGGCCTTTAATCTGTAGTGGAGAATTAGAAACGACAAATGCAGCAACACTGTCCAATTCCGTGAGGACAGCCCTACCCTTGCCAAAGGACCTGTGTCTGCAGCTGTGGTCTCCAGTCTGGCATCAAAGACACACCGGGGCTGTTCTTGGTGCTTCTGTTGATTGAGTTGAGCTACAGAATACCTATAGGGAGTCTCATCAAATGTGATGTGGTGTGGAAAGCCACAGCACGTCCTGGTAGAGAAGAACTAGAGGAAAGAATCCTTTTTTTGGCAAAAAAAAAAGATATGAGACAACCTAGAAGAGCAAATGTGATGCTGGTAAGTTATGAATGATGGTGTTTGCTTCTCTGGCTCTTTTCATCGATGTTTATGAGAGGCCTATGGACTTAGTGAAAGCCCCTTTTTGTTTCCTTCCAGGTTCTAGACACCGCAGTCTTTGGTGGGCAAATCTTCATTTAACAGTGAAATGGGCCCACATCTGGTAGCTATTTTATTTAGGTAGTTTATTTTATTTTATGGATTTTTTTTTTTTTTTTTTTTTTTTTTTTTTTGCTAGTAGGGATTGAACACAGGGTCTCCACACTGAGTTACATCCTCAGATCTTTGGGTTTTTTTTTTTTTGATTTTTGATTTTTGGGACAAGGTCTCAAAAGTCATTAGGTTGCTCCATCTGTGTTTGAACTTGTGATCCTTCTGCCTCAGCCTCCCAAAGTGCTGGAATTACAACCTGTGCTGCTGGGGCAGCTTCTGATAGCTATTCTAAAGAAATAGCACAGAAAAGCCTTAGAAAATGGTATCAAAAGAAGATGACTGCCCACAGCTGGAATATAGAGAAGTGCTTCAGAAGTTTCCTTTTTGATTTGTGAAAGGAAAAATTAAACTGAGTTCTTTCCTGGAAACTATGACTGCTGGCAGAGTGAAGTGAGGAACAGGTGACTTGGGAAAGAGAGGTAATAGAGAGGGGGTCAGGTAGCCTCAGATTTGAAGTGTGCCAGCTGCCTTGGGGGTCATGTTCTAGTGTGTAGAGAGAGAAAGGGGGTACTGATGACCAGTTCTTCAAAGAACATCCAGCTGTTCACGCTTCTGAGCTGAAAATAAGAGTCTTATGCCAGAGGCTACAACTTTCTTCTCGAACAGTCTTCCTGAAGTCAGTGATTCTTTTACTATATTCAAAATCTATTGAACCAGGTGTGGTGGCATCACCTGTTATCCTAGTTGCCTGGGAGGCTGAGGCAGGAGGTTGGTAAGTTAGAGTCCAGCCTTTGCAATGTCAAGAATTAGCAAGATCCTGTCTCAAATAAACAAGAAAAATAAGTTGGGGATGTAGCTTAGTGTAAAGACCCTGAGTTTAATCTCTAGTAATGCAGAAAATATCTATCTATCTATCTATCTATCTATCTATCTATCTATCAATTAAAAAGACAGATCCCGATTCTTAGTAGGGTCAGAATAGCTCTGCCTGATTGATCCTGCAAACAGTAACGTGGGATGAAATTGTTCACAGGGCTCAGGGCCTAGAGGTGTGGGTGGCAGGTGCCCTAGATTACAGAAAGTCAGACGATAGTTTAGCACCTGGGCTTTCCTGTACCTGAAGCCTCTGGCAGATGAACTGAACTCAAACTCTGCTCCATGGAACATGAAAAATAGTAGAAGCTCAGCTGCTTTGGCTCAAATTCCAGCTCCACGTTCCCTGAACCTGACCCAGTGTAATTCTAGATGAATGAACGCGCTTTACTGTATGACTTAGTCTCATTTTGGACACAGCCATAAGACACATAATTTTGCTCAACAACAGACCACATATACAACTTAGGTCCCATAAGGTTATCGTGAAGCTGGAAAATCCTTACTAATTATGTCATACTTATCTTAATTTCACAGCATAACACAATTCATGTTTAAACTGATGATGAGGTAAATAAACCAAGTGCACAGGTCGTTGTATCAAAATTATAGCTAACACAATTAGATGCCTATACAACCTGTTCATTTACTATATTATGCTTTTACTAATATTTTAGAGTTCCTTTTTCCGTTCCTCCCAAATAAAACAGTGTGGACTGTACTCAGTGACATAGGGCTATAGTCCTAGATTTCAGGGAAGCTGAGGCAGGAAGATCTTAAGTTTGGCTCCAGCCTGGGCAGGAATGAGCCTCTTTCTCAAAAATCAAAAACAAAAAAGTAGACTGTGATCAGTCTTCCCCCAGTCCCCCCAAAGAAATAGAGAAATAAAGTCAACACAAAGCAATGTGCTCTGTCACACCAGCAGCAGCTCCTGGCTATCAAGTCCCTCCATTGTACCAGGATGCCATGGCCTGTTATTAACTTATACTCCGGAGGGTTGTACCAATATGCTCTGTGATGTTGACACAATGAGGACACTTAGTGATGCCCATCTTGAAACACGTTCACTGTTAGCTGATATTTGACTATATTTGCAAGTAAAATATGGATAATGCAGTAACAATTCATACCATTCCCATAAGGATCCAGTGGAAAACAATATATATCAACAATACACATCGAAATATATACAGCTATATATATATATATATATATATATATATATATATATATATATATGTGTGTGTGTGTGTGTGTGTGTGTGTGTGTGTGTGTGTGTGTATAACTTAAAAATATGACTGGCACATAATAAACATTTCATGAATAAAGATGTCGTGCAGGTCTTCCTTATTCTCTTTCCATACCACAGGTTTAGATATTTAACATTGATATTTACAATCATAAGATCAAAGGGGTGAGCCCAAGGTCCGTGTTCTTATTCTTGTCAAGCAAGGTTGAGAAAAACTCCCTTCCCCAATCATTTATCCTTTTGAGATACATATTGTATTACTTGGGGTCCCTGACCTATCTAGAAACTGGGCATCTTATCAAGCCTGTAGGATCAGCTGGACCATTCTTTTTATTAGCCAAAGTAAAACATGGCAAAATGGCCAATAGATAGTGTCCTGGTTAGAATAGGCCACTGAATGTCTGCTTTGGCTGTAGTCGTGTTCATTCTGCCTATGAGGAAATGGGAGTATTGTTTTTTCAGGTTCACACAGATTACATAACTGTATAAAAGCTCTTACCTTTTTGATTCACCTGATGGTAGGAGGAACAAACAAACAAGCAAAACAGAAGAACAAGAAAGAGTCCAGATTTTCAAATTAAAAAAAATAAAAAAACTCATTTTTTTCTGTATTGAAAAATTTTGTGAGAAAGAAACAAATGAAGTTTTAAACCGCAAACCTTTGGAGCAGTACTTTCTTTATACTACCAATGGCATCTCTAGAGCTCACAAGATAAAAGGAATAGAAAGTAAATATCCTTGACAATATAGCGAGAGAATATTAAATGTTCTATGTTTAGCCTGTCGTGATTGTGAAGAAACCCACCTCAATCTGCCAGAAGGTGGCTTGAGCTTCCAACACACTATTTCACGTTTTGAAATGCATTGGCTCTGTGGCTTCCCAAGGAAATTTAAAAGATGTGAGATTGCTTTAAATTCTTTGAAAGAATTTAAAAATTAAGCCCTTTGGCCTTTCTTGTCACATGAACTTAAATAAAGAGGCAGCTTGGGAAGAGCAGAAAGGGCACCTGATATTGGAGTAAGACAGATGGTCCTCCTTGCCCACCATGGGCCTTCAAACCAATAATTTACCTACCCCAATCTTCCTTGTCTTCATCTAAAGACAAGAAAAACTCCTGGAGTTTTTGTGACTGCTAGAAATAACATATCATACATAATACAAAATGCACCGGAATCAATAACCAACAAACTCGGGTAGGTGCCTAACAAACAGGAAGTTGCTGTTCCTATCATTACTGCTACTGTTATTATTATTGTTATTTTATCATCATTATTTTCATTGTTGCCATCATAGTTATGTCACGGTACTAGCCAGTCTATAAACTCATAGCTAACACAGCTACTATTTTCAAGGACTAGCTGTCTAAAATAGAACCAATACAAAAGAATATGCAATATATTAGTGGTGTCATTCTGTATCTGAAGTGTTTCCATTACGGAAGATGGGAGGAGGAGGCCATGAACTGCCTTGGCTGTGTGTTTCACTTAAGCTAAGTGCTAATGCACTGACATTGGCAGCAGGAGAGGTGGGCCTGCCAACCTGTGGGGTTTCTAAAAGGGAGTGCTGGCATAGTGGGAATTCAGATACAGACATGGATGCAAATGACCTTGTAGCAGGCATTGCGGCTACTCCAGGGCGCTTGATGTATTTATAGTTCAAAGCTGGCCTGAAAGGCAATAGGAAAATGACTTAATGGTACCTCCTCAGCCTTAAGCAGGGCTTGCATTTTCACCTGGAGAGAGCTGTGGGCAAAATCCCAGGCAGCCTAATAGCTCAGCCACGCCAAGGGAGTGTGGGGAGGTTTCAGGTCCTCACCAGGAAGCTGCTGCTCTCCACCACAGCCTGTGTGCCTTTGTTTGCTTGTGTCCATTTCTTTTTTCTTTCTCTTGCTGAGATATCAGGCAGCCTAGCAACCCTGGGGACGCCCTTGAGTCGTGATCCAGCCCTGTACCTGAGCCACTTGGAGAGGATCCAGGAGGGAACAACTGCAGTGACAACTGCAGTAGGACCCATGAGGAAAGACTAAAGAAGAAAGTTAATCAGGTAGTCAGGAAAGGTTCAGGGTAACTGGTCTTGAGTGTACCAGTTGGATTCTCAGAGAACGCAAAGCAATTATTTGCTCTCTGTAAAGAAAACAGAGCAAGGAATAAAACCCCAGCAAAAAAGCTCAGGCTCACCCTTTTGGGTTCACTTTTCCCCAACCCAAATTGGTCTCTCAACACTCTTGGTGCTAAGCTGTCTGTTTACAGAAGTAGAAGGAGGAAGCAAAGACTCTGAGAGGTGGCGAAGTGAAGTTCAATGAGAAGCCGGCCTTGCTCCTCCACCCGCTGCAGTGTCCACAGCTCTCCTGGTCCAGCCCTAGCAGGGAGTTTGTGTTTATCACCTTCATAGCAACCTTTGCCTTGATTGCATTCAAAGTAGAATCATGTTAAAATCTGCAAAGACCAATGAGGTAATAGAAAATGAGGTCACCCCATCATTAAATAAAGAGTCTAAGTCACTTTATGACCAACATTGACATGCACCTCACTTTGCTGGCTTCTATCTGTGGAAGCTTCCATTTGTGGAAACCAGTGTTGCCCAGGAATTAGAACAATCAGCAGCTCAGAGAAAACTTGGGTCATGATACCGCTGTATCCTGAGCTGACCTCCATAGCTCATCAGGCAATACCATCTGGGGTAAGAGGAGGTGATCTCTGCCACAGCACAAACTGATTCACTGAGGACCCTGTGGCTATAGCAGATCTCAGCCTGTCCACTCCTAAATTTGTGAACAGAAGGGACAATGTCATTTTCAGTCACTACTCTGCTTCACTGACTTGAGTTTTCATGATATTCACCCAGTGTCACATTCCATAGATCAAAATGGTGATTCTTTGCTGCTTGGATTAATGTAGAGTGAAGTTGTGAAGTCACTGAAAGGCACTTTGTAATTTCCACTCACTCCAGACTTCACTTCCTTCCCTTCCACAACTTCTGAGACCTGTCAAATTAAAATGAATCAAATAAGCACACAGAGTTGTGGGAGCAAGAAAACCAGTCCATATGAAAGATCTCTCTAGAGTAGACCTTGAAAACCTGAATGAAAGTATTCTGCTGATTAGCCCACACACTGTAGTCAAGACTCTGAGTTCCATTCCCTAGTACCACATAACGCCAGGCGTGGTGGCACACCCCTGTAATCCCAGCATTTAGGAGGCTGAGGCAGGAGGATTGCCATAAGTCCAAGGCCATTCTGGGCTACATGTGAGTTCAGGACCAGCCTGGGCTACAGAACAACACCCTGTCTTAAAACAAAACAAAACAAAACAAAACAGAACAAACAAACAAAAAACCCAAGAACAAAAACCAGTGAGAATTGGATGGCACAGGGTGACTCCACATAAACCAGGTGTGTTAGTGCGTGTCTGTGACACCGGCTCTTGGGAGGCTGAGGCAAGGACATTGCCTGGACTTCAAGGTCAACAAAGGCTACCCAGTGAGTTTGCGACTAGCCTAGACTACAGATCAAGACCTTATTCAAAAAAAATAATAAGTTGTAACTCTGATATTCATTCAGTAGAAATGAGAATAACTGAGTTTATCATCTTATAATTTATTTTTTTTTTTGGAGTACACAGCAAAAAATTCTGAAGGCAGACAAATACAAACAAGCTGCTAAATTGAACAAAGAGCAAAAGAACTGTCCTTGATGATTCCAAGCTTAGTGTTTTACTGTGATTCCTAGAAAGGTGCTTGAAGAAATAATCAAGCTATCAATTTGCAATTTTCTATGAAAAATAAAAAGATCTTGGCTCGCAACCACCACAGCATTGTGAAGATCAAATTGTCCAGACTAATTTCATTTCTTTCTGTGCCACAGCAATAGGCCAGGGTGATAAAGGGGAAAAGCAATATTTGCAGTCTACCTGGGCTTCAGCTGGCGTTTTGATTCTGATCTCATTTTACACGGCCTTCTTATTAACAAGTTATGGGAAATAAGCTAATTCCAAGATCTTGTTCAAAAGGCTATTCCCAGAGACCAAAATGAAAGGAAGGAAGGGGAGAAAAGGGGAGAATATTCTGTTTAGACACAGGCTGAAAGTCCTTGTACAAATTCAGTTCGATTTGCGTGGGACTGGAAAACTTAGTTCTTTAAGAGAAAATATTTGCTTGTTTTCCATGAATACAAGAAGATGGATGGAATTCTGGGTAGGAAACAGGGTAGCATGCTAGGATTACAACTAGCCAAATGTATAAATATATTGTTGCAGTTACCTTTTAGTTGCTTTGACAGAATACTTGACATGCACAAATCTGGGGAGGAAAGGTTTACTTTAAGTCACAGCTTCAGAAGGTGATGGTCCTTTCATGGGTGGCCAGCAGCAGTGGAAGGACACAGTACAGGAAATAGCTCTTTACAACTTTGCAACATATCAAGTCTCTGAAGGAAGGCAGGAAGGAGTATCCAATTGCAGTGATCTGCCCCTTCTGGATTTAGCCTCAGTGTTCCATTCCTTCCAGGTTTGAGCCTCCATCACACACCTGTAATCCAACCCACGCACCTGCATATCAGGTCCCAATCTCCCAACAGCACATGGTTAATTTGTACGGCACATCGATAACCTGTAAAATCCAAACACATGAAGCTTTTGGGGAACATTCCAAATTCAAACCACAATACAAATTAAGTAACTTTCTTGGAATGACTTGAAGGAGGCTAAGAAAGCCTGTCGTCCTAGACAGCATCATCATTAGCTACTGGATGAAATAGGAATTTCCACCATTAGAAAAAAGCAGTAAAATTCAGCAAGTCACTTACGAGAAATAAACACCATGTATGGCCTGGCCTATTACAGATAATTTCTTACAAGAGTTCTGCATGAGTCAGACACCATCCTCTTCACTCCACAAAGAGGAAACTGAGGCTTGGAGGGCCAGAATCGCATGATTAATCAATAGCAGAACCAGTATTTGGAGCTGAGCTAGTCAACTTCAGATCCCATGCTCTTTATAGCATACCACAAAAAGGAGCAATCCTTCGAGCTAATCTTTCTTATATTACGAAGAAATTTGATGTTTCTAGTGTTGGCTGCTTCTTTCTACTTTCATAAATAATTTTCAGAATTGCTTCAGAAATCTGGAAGCAAAGGAGTAAAATAAGGAAGATGAAAGTACAAGAGTTAGTAAGTGGGGCCTTTCCACCAAATATAGGATAAGATATGATTTGGAACACTAAGAACACCAAAGAAAAGCTCCTGAAAATTGTTTCTTGGTCAGCACATACAGCACATATAGCACATATCATAATACAACAATAGAATTGTAATTACCTTAAACTCCAATAGTACAGAAAACACAGAAAGGTCCCTTTTCTCAAAACACATATGTGTATACAAGCACAGATATCATACTCAAACATGAATAGATTCAATGTTGGGCAGCCTTAGGATGGTCTAAAACTTTAGAGATCCTTTTTGCCCCTTGTTCATTTGAAAGAAAACAAAAGACTGATCAAGAGAGATGAATTTCTAAACGCACTCAGTGCTAGATCTCCTGACTTCAATGGACAAGTCCCCATGTCTGGAAATGCTAAGATTTCTTTGTAGGTTAGGTTCACGCCCTTCTTAATTAATGACATTGGTTGATAGTTTCCTTTGGGAACTTTTGGCTAATTTAACACGAAATTTTTTTTAGCTTAAAATACAAGATAAAGCTAGATCCTAGAAAGCCATTTGTAGGAAATATCTCCTGTTTTTGATTTTCTAAGATCCATTCTTTCTCTTCTTACCCTCAGTAAAGACATGCTGATTTCACTGAGACTGGCCTCCTCCCTGTTCACAGAAGAGTGGAGAATTTTGGCCACAAAAACCATTCTCTTGACCCTACCTGGTATTTGCACTTAAGAGCTTATGACTCAACTCAACAAATGAGATGCAGAAAAAATATTTGGCAGAGATTTCTGGGAAAGAAGATTCCACATACTTTAAAGAGTGACGGCCATCTTTTTCTGGATAGGATGGATTGGAAAAGTGTGTTCTAGAATCAGCAGGGCCACTTTTGTTATTATAGTGGGATTCCAGCCTGAGGATAAACTGAATGCACAAAGAAGAGAAACAGGGAAACAGAGTGCTGCTAGAATCAGGAAGCTCAGTATGAAATTACATCAGAAGACACAAAGGAAATTGAACCATTAAGTCCTATAAGAACTGCTTCTCTCCCCATAGAACATATGCTCATTTAGGGCAAGGGGAATCAATTATGGAAAGGACGATGATCAAGGCATGATCATGTATTCTCAAGGGCTTGGTACAAATTTTAGGAGTTTAAGAGAAGCAAATTGATGGGAAAAGTCCTTTCAATGGAAAGTTATAGGGAAAACTTTGATAGAAAGTAAGATTTGAGATATGTATATTAAAATAATGGTGCTGATGTGCACGTGGATTCTATCTACTGTGCCTGAAATCTGGAAACCGAGCAGAAAAGCCCAGTTTGGGGGAAAACATGTTCCCTGTTGTAAATGTTTTCTTGTGAAAGGCTTTCATTTGGGAGAGTGTTCTACAAGTGGGGTGCCTACATCAGTAGCAGGACCAGTATCTGGCCTAAGCCTGACCTACAGATTCAGAAACTGGTGATGTACACTCAAAATTGACAATCGCTGATTTCAAAGATTCTTAAAGAATTTTTAGCCTGGAAAGTACAGACTGAATATCTGTGTTTCCCAAAATGTATATGTTGAAATCCTGGCTCCCTAATGATGCCATTAGGCTCGTGACCTTGGAGAGGTGACAGGATTGTGAGGGTGGAACCTTATGAATGTTATTAGGACCCTTTACAAATATACCCTAAATCCCAGCACTCTGGGAGTCTGAGCCAGGAGGAGCTCAAATGTGAGCTCAGTTTGGGCAACTTAGGCACTTAGCTAGACTCTGTTTCAAAATAAAAAATAAAAATTAAGAAAGGCTGAGATATAAGTTAAGATGAAGGCCTTGGATTCAAACCCCAGAATGGATGGGGGAACCAAAATCCAAACACATACATACGCATACACCCCAGAAATCCTTTGCTTCTTCTACCAGGTGAAGGCATGGAGAGAAGCTAGCCATCTATGAACCAGAAAACAGGCCCCCTCAGCAGACATAGAATTTGCCAGTCTTGTTCTTGGAGTTACAGGTCTACAGAATTATGAGAATCAAATCCCTGTCCTTTACAAGCCAGGCTGTAGCCTTTTGTTGTGATAGCTTGAAAAGGCTAAGATACTAGGTGTCACAAACTTGGATAGGGACAAGAATTCCATTTTGATGTTCACTAACTTGTAACCAAAATCTAGCATTTCCCGACACTACAAAGTGTGGCTATGTAGTGGACCGTGTCTCCAATTGAGATACACTAGAGATACACTCATGTATCATGTTAGGGGTTGTGGATATCTTAAATTACCACTGCCATTCATTGCTACTTTGAAATTATGGTCGTTATGAAGCCCGTTGCCAGGTATCGTTAACATCGTAAAGAAACACAGATCTTACTGAATCCAAAATTATAAAAAATATTTTGATAACTCTATTAAATGTAATAGATTTACTTCCCAAATCTCTAGTATATTTTCTGCATTGGAACACTAATCCTAGGAAGAGGACCAGAGACTTTATCGGGCCTATGAGGGGAGGCATGACAGTGCAAACCTCTGAAGAGCAGTTGGACTGGTCTCTCTTTCTCTGTCCCTCACTATTCCAAGTAGGGCCAGAGATGGTGATCTGAGAGGTGACAATTTCACAACCTGCAAGGAAAGCTCAGTCCAACCCCTCTCCTCTCTGCTCAATCAGCCAGTGCTCAGGGCTGCACGCCAGTGTGCACTCTGCCACGCCCTTAGCGCCCCAGTGCTTCCGCCCAGCCTTGGTTCATGAGTGTGTCTGCCTCACTCTGAGCGGAAGGCCCCAGGAAGCCCACCTGGGCCCACAACTAAGGCCACATTTCTAATCCAGCTGTGACTACTCACAGATTCTTATTTTGATCTCTGTTGTCTGCTCTGTTTCTGTTTCTTCTTCTCTTCTTCCCACTCCAAAATAGATCCCACGGTGATAACTCGGGTGGCCTGAAACTCCTGGACTCAAAACGTCCTCTGGTTTTAGTCACTGAAGCTGCCAGAACTACCTGTGCAGGCCAATGCATCCAGCAGATACTATTTGGTACTTGGATCCGAATTCTCAGATACACAGAAAAGTGCCATGTTTTAGACTTTTGAAAGTAAACCAGAGTATAAGTCTATCTCCGTCTTTTGATTTTTCTTCCAGGAATTCACTACAGTGAAGGCGGCAATGCAGAAAAATCAGACTGGCCCATCTCCACTCAGGAAGTTTCTTAAATGTTTCTTAAGTAACATGGGTAGACAAAAACTGGGAGCAAGGTACTTTGCTTTCTCATTTGACTTAGAATAGAGCTGTCAGGTCTCTTTTGGGTCATTGTCCTTTAAGGGAAGAGGAAAATATGAGGTGATAATAGTCAATATAATTCTACACTTTTTCCTTCTGTTTTGGCATCTCTCTCTTAGTATTCTATTATACTTTCTGTTCAGGATCCACAAAAGTTTAGTGTGTCTGGCCTCGTGTGTTTTCTGAGGTACCTTGTGTCAGTTGCACTACATGAGTGATATTGTCACTCAATAATACAAAGAAGAAAAATAAGGCTTTGGTAGATGAATTTCCTTGAGACCAAATTGTATAGCTAAAAAAACCCACCAAAGCTGGTACTTGAGGCCCAGTCTTAAGTCAAAAGTTGTGAAATTTCTGGTAAAAAGCTTTGGTGATAAGGATTCTCTATCCAAAGCATCTCAGCCCAACCTGTCTTGATGGAGGTAGCTGGAAGGGCACAGAAGAGCTTCAATGCACAGACTTAAGGTGAACCTGAATTTCCAAGGGGGATATTCCTTTTTTTTTCTTTATGTCCTAGTGAATACTTGTGATTCTTACTTTAGACAGCTATTTTTCTAATGCAATAATAATATTTCTGCAGATGGCATGTAGCCCTTTCAGGATGCTGACTGGAAGGACTGATACACTTGTCAGATCTCCCCCTTTTGATGAAAAGCGAAGGCTGGAGGGACCAAGCAGCTGTCACACTTATCCACTCACTAGGAGCAAGAATCTTCAGGAAAGACACCTACTTCTGGTGGTCATTTCTGCTCAGTGTTAAGATAAAGTGTCTAGAATCTGGACATAGAAAAAATAATTACAAAACAGATTGGTAAATAAGGCCAGAATTGGGCTTGCCAAGCACAGGACAGACCTTGCTTCGTTAGGGTACTTAAGGAGTAAGAATCGCTGTGTTCAGCAACACTTGTCCGGGGCCATCCTTGGCATGGAGGTGTCGGACACGATCTGTACTTGTGCTCAGTAGTGTGAAGGGAACTCCGCTTCGAGGCTAATATTGTAATAACTATTATCTGAGACACGGAAGGAAAGGCAGTTCAGAATATAATCTTTCATGCTTTTTGTTGTTCAGCTAAAAATAAAAGTCTTGCTGAAGAGAGTTTTAAATGAATTTCTTCATTTCTCTCACAATTAATTTTTGTGCAGCCCAATTGCAATTTGCATTTCAGATACTTTTACCCTGACCCGGGCTCTGTGAGTTTGCGAGGTACCGGCAGAGGGCAGTGCTGAGCTGAAGCTGGTGCTGGCACTTTGCTTCTGACTCTAAAATTGTGCTTGTTATTAAATGAAATCTTAAGGCTAAGTTAGCCACAGAGGAAATTAAACTGCTAATTATGTGTGCATAAACCACTAAAAATGAGTCCGGTTGTTCCTCAAGATTTCAGAAACACCCACTTCTCTTTGGCTTTAAAATAAGTAATTATTCCTGGAAATAGTTATCTATTAACCATCGTAGAAAAAAAAAATTAAAAATCTTGTAGAGCTATCTGTTTGTATAGGTTCACTTCCTAACTAAATAAACAATGGATTGGTGGTTGTAGCCCAGTGTTTTTTAAAAATCAATCATGTCAATATCTTTAACTGAGGAGTTCACAATCAGTTATACAGTGCAGAGTACTAAAGGATTAGCAAAGTAACTGTAGTATTTTTAGAGCCCTTTCTCAAAAAAAAACCAAGGTTTCTGTGATGGCCAACATTTGGAAGATTTGAGAGGAGCTGATTCTGACTTGGGGAGGGAACAATGGTGCGCTAAATACATGTGTGCCGTTAGAAGGTGATGTCATTGTGAGGTCAGCTTGGTGACCTGAAAAAAAATCTAGGCCTGTAAGGGCTAGGAGCCATCAGTGAAGGGGCAGGACCATGTCAGAGTCCCACTGCTGTTCCTGTGCCGTGCTCCTCGGCTTCCTAGCTGCCTACGTGTGACCAGATGAGCAAAAGTAACAAAAATATAAACAGAAGCTGACAGTGAATGTCAATGTTATGGTGAATAATTTGAACAGTCCCCATGGCTCAGGTGCTTCTGTTTGCAGACAACTGCTTATTTCTCTTTCATAGGCCCTTACTAGTCGCGTGTGTTCTCAGGAACGAGCCCTATCACTTGAGCGCTTTTTAGAAATGCAGAATCTCCACCTGCTAAGTGGGATTCTGGCTTTTAACAAGCCTGTATAACTGGATGCCATTGTGCTCTCATATTTGAGTAGCACCATTTTGAGTTTTCATGTTTGGTAATTTGCTGTCTCTGAAAGGGGCACCCCTCCTGCTTTTAGCACAGAGATACTTCGTAAAGCTTTGAATCATTCATTTAGGATCAATTAAAGGAAGCCTTTGTGGTTGCAGTTGTTTTCCTCTTTGAAAAAATATAAAGCCTTTTAAAAATCTGCAATGGATAGTTTTTTTTCCAAGCTGGTTTCTGACTAGACCTAAACCGTTGGCCCGGCACGACTGAAAGAGAATCCTGGAAGAAGTAGCAAGCACACAACTCCGAGGTCGCAGCATCTGCATAAACGTAGTCCTACGGAGGAGGATGGGCACAGTCACCAGTTCACTGTTCTTTCCACGGACTCATCTCTTAACTCTATTCCATGAGTTTTATGAATTGTAGGAAAAGATAAGACTGACTTATTTTATTTATATAATAAGATCTATGAAACTACGGAAGTGTTTCACCCCCCTCTTTCTGGAGCAACAAGGGCAGCATGCTGAGGTCAGCCAATCAGAGTAAGGAGGCTTTCCTGCTTGGCAAACGAGATTAATCTAAATCAAATACTTTCCACATTGGCAATTTTAACTAATTCCCTCAGGAAAGTACAAGAGATATGTGCAGCACTACAGTCTGCGCAAACCTCCCGGTAAGGCAAGGCAAGTAATACCTTTCAAGCTTGTTAATGTCTTATCCTGCTGGGTTCTACAACCTGCTCAAAGAGTAGCTGCGAGTCCTGAACCCAACATCACAAAGAAATGCAGCTTTCAGGAAGGCAGCGTAAAAGACTTGGCTACACAGCGGATGGCTTTATTCTGTGGTGATAGCTCCCACTGCCTTGATTAAATTGCTCTGCACATTGTCTTTCTGCTTCTGTCCCGGTAATCGAAGCATCTCAACTGCCAAGATTCCAGAGCTGTGTGCTGAGATACTCAAGCTGCAGATGAACGAGGCGTTCTTCCTCCCCAGAATCTACTCCTATTCCCCACTGAGCCGTGCACAAGGATGGCAGGACAGGTGGGGTTGGTGGAGTGCCTCCAGGTGGGCCCCAGCTCCAGAGAGGGACATCTTCCTCTGGGGCAGGACCCGGGAGCACCTGAGCTCCTCAGCAGGAGGAGCTCCCTTGATCTCATCCCTGGCCTTCTTGGGTAACCTCTCCCTTCCACCTACGGCAAAAGGCAAGGTCTTGCTTCAAGTAGGCCCGGTTGTCTTGGTGTATCAAACAGATGCTGCAGGACAGGCAATATTTTTTGCTTTGCTTCGGGAACACTGACCCAGTCAGCACTCTTTCCGGAATTTCTCCCAAAATTTGTCATGGAAATAAATTGTCAACCATAAAGTGTCTCTCACCTAGAATCGGGTGTTTATCATGAGCCTTTGAAGATTTTTGTTTGTTGTGTTTTCTTTGTTCTATTTTGTTGTTCAAGACAGCTTGATTAAAGATAACTTACATACAGTCAAATCCTTCCTACACGTGGGTGTTTCATGCATTGATGAGTGACTGTTACCAGCGTCAAGATGCAGGCTTTTTTCATTACCCCAAAGGTTGTTCATACCCTATCGTCATAAGCACTATAAATAGAAAACACTAATCTGTTTCAACATAAGGCAACTTAGAGGGCAGTTCTAGAGTCAGATAAGCTCCACCCCCTTGCTGTTGCTTCTCTGGAATATATTACTTCATTTAGACTGCAGTTTTCTTGTCTATTAAATGGCATTAGTGGCAATCAGCAGCAGTTGTTGAATACCACATTATGTACTAATTTGTTTAAATCATTGAGCTGCTACCCTACTGATGTAATAACTAATTTTCATCATTCTTGTTACTTTCCACTTTCTAATTAAACTTACTGATCCTAAATGCCACATATTTTAATCCCCACAATATCTTTCACAGCACATAATAGCTATCTGGAACGCACACACACATGCTCATATATCAAGGGAACAACGAACATGCTACTGAGGAAAAAACAAACTCCTTTTGTTATATCATTACCACCTATATAGTTGTTTGCATATGGCTTATGTTATTTGTATGCATGTTTTGAAAATTTATAGGAATGGCCGACTTTTGATATTCTTTTACATTTTTTCCCACTTAGTAGTATAATTTCTCTAAACTTATCCATTATTTTACTATTACATTGTATTCAATTTCACGTTTAAGTCAGTCAATCCTGTCTGTTATTCAGAAATGGTGTTTCCAGGCTTTCGCTGCACAAATGTACAAATACCACACTAAATAGGTCCGAAACTCATGAGGTGAGGGAGGGGGTCTTCACTGGGGAGAAAGGCAGAGAGAAGAAAGGAGACCTACAGGACAATAGCTGAGGTCATAAAGTATACTGAAAAGAAAAATAGCTCAAGATTAGTGTAAGTAGCATTTTTGGGGTTGATTTATTCATCCTGGGTAAAAAAGTTGCTGAATTTTCCTTTTTTTTGGTATTCTATTTTATTTCTTCTTCAATAGAAAATCAAATATAAGAAATAATCACAAAAATAGCAATGAACATTATTGTCCTAGAATATATAACCTATCCAGTGGTACTGAATGTTCTCTTGGATTTTTCATAAATAATTTTTTTTCCTCATAACCAAGATATTTGTGATGCAATCCTATCCACTTTGGCACTAAGAAGCGAAGAGTCAAGATTCTCTCCCTGGTAGGTCCCATTTCTCCATCAATTTCCAGGTTCTGCCAGGATTTCCTGTAAGAATCCAATTGTAGTTTTTTCCTGCTGTTCATGTTTTTGTTGTGGTTAGAGACACAAGTCTTGTGCGGTCAGAAACATGCACGGAGCCCAAAAATAACTAGATGAGGTTTGTTAGTTAAAAAGGAAAGGGTTATGAGGCACCTAGCAACTCACCTCATCCAAGCCTCTGTCAGCAGGACTTAGCTAATATGGGGCACAGAGGGAAAAAGCATGCCTTCGCCTTCATTTTACTCATATTTTACAACATAAAGGAAAACTTGGCTGCGGACAGGAAACAGCTAAGCTAGTTGTGAGGCTTATCCCATTCTTTCATTTTAATGACTTTCTCTGGTATTTAATCCCATCATCCCCTTCTTCTGTGACAACACTTATTAGTATGCACTTCAGATAGCTGAGAAAACAAACAATGCTGTCCAAATACAGCTCACACCCAGCTAGCTCCAGGCCCAGGTGGCAAGAGAGCGTGTTCCCCTGCCCCCTTGTGGCTTGGTTACAGAATTCCTGCTGTGGTCACCCCATGGCTCATTACCCTGACTCTCCCACGCCAGGGAGCGGGAGGGCTACCCTTCTGCTCTGCCGCTCATGCACAATAGACGGACGTTTTATAAATCACCTGGCTTTATCTTGCTGAGAGCAATTGCTTCGAGGGAACTGTGGTCTCCAAAATGCTCCCGATCTAAATGACTTGAGAAGAGATGGACTTCAAGCCAAGAATACATTTCTGTGGGAAACGGCTAGGGTACAAATACGCTTGAGCTGTGTACACAGACATTATGGCTGAGCCTGTAGGTGCCTTAGAAAAGTCATGACTTTGGAAAACAAGCCTTCCTCTAGAGTCTGTCACATACTCAAGATAAACCTGCTTATGGGGACAACCAATAGGGATTTTGTGACCAATGAGGTTGCATCCATCAGAGAACATCTGCTGGATGAGATTTTGAGCTGAATGACATGCAGAAGGCCACATAGGGTGACACAACTTGCTGTCATTAAGAAGTGAATGGTTGTTTTTTTTTTTTTTTATAGTAAGCAAGGAGCAAAGATTTCATGGCCCCACTAGCATGAATACTGTCAAGAACAGGCAGAGAAGAGAGCAAGCCAGGGTGGTAAACAAGTTCCAAACTGACTGTGCTGAAAATTAGTCAAGTGTGATTACTATTTAGTTTTTAAAAATGTGCTTAAAAATTCCTATTTGCCAACAGTAGGTTACAAAGGCAACCGCTACCTATGGATGAGAAAGTAACGTATATTGGGTTATTTCCACTTTACAGACAGAAAAGCTGAGTCGTGAACGAATTTAAAAATTTCTGTTGCAGATCTCAAATATATCATTCACACAACAGGAAACAGCAACTTGTACCTTAGATAAGAATCCTTGTCTCTACAACAGGCATTCTGTCTGCAACAGTAATGAGCTGCTTCCCTGATTCCTAACACACCACATGTGCCTTCGTCACTTGTCCTTCTGGGCTGCTGGAGGCACCAGGTCACTGTGTCACAATACAATGTCAAAATGTCACAATAATATTAGCTGAGTGATGAGAACAGGGATCCAAGCCAAGAGGTAGAGACACACATCGACATTTTTGTCATAAAGCGTATAGATGGCATTATTTCTCATATCAGAATTCAGAAAAGGTGCTTGCGAAAAACATAGAAATTTAAAAAATAAAAATGATTTCCTAGCCCTCACCTGGGAAAATGGCTTATCAACTATTTGCTGGCCTTAGTTTTCCATTAGTCATTTTTGCTTTGTTTATTATGGTTTGAAAATTGTAAATTAAGGATACAACTACACTTTTCAACATATAGAGCAGATAATGTTTCTCAGTAATTGCAGCTCTTGATTTCTCTATCAAGGTATCAGTAGTTAGATAGGCAATAATGTTATGGGTGAAATCCGTGCTATTTCCTTTTACCAAATTAGGCAAAAAGAGCTAAGAAAGCCATATTACATGCCTGTGTTCGGTGAGGGACAGATCTCACGCTTGGTGGTAGGTGCTTGAGATTATAGTGAACCTGGAAACGTCCAACACTTGCCAGCTCTCCTCAAGTTGTAGCAGGTCAGAACAGTGATCCTGGTGCAAAGAAATCCACTGGGCTGCAAGTGTTATAAAAGCTTCTCATATGCCTTTCCGTGTAGCACATACTGCCCGATAATGATCACAGATATCTATTTTACTGACTAATGCATTTACTATGCTATATTTTATCATTATTTTCACAGTCCTTTTGCTAATTAAAGAATTTACTTTTAAGTTAGCACACTGTCTGATACAAGCCTCACACATGTCCTGTTCACCATGTTTGCTGTTTGCATCATTTTCTATTGTGTTTGATTTAATTTTATATCTCTTTGTGTGTGTGTGTGTGTGTGTGTGTGTGTGTGTGTGTGTGTGTGTGTGTGTGTGTAATCTAGATGTTTAGAAGGATATACCATCCAGGTTAGTATAAGTAAACTCTGATGATTTTATTACAAAATATCCTAATGACACACTTCTCAGAATGTATCACTGTCGTTAATCGATATCTGACAGTATATGAAAACATGTATTAGTACATCTCATGAGAATACTTTAGAGTGAAATAAAACACTAGGATGTTCCACAACTCTTTGAATATATTCTTTTCTTTTTCTGAATTAAAATAGATTTTCCTGATAAAGTTGATGGGGTGCATAGATTGACAGATATAGATACACAGATGGTATATATGTATTTTCATTCTTAGTTTTTCCCAATCCCTTTCTCTCCTACCATCTTGCTACTTGCCTGGTGGTGCCCTAGCCAGGTGCTCTGTCCTTCTTCCATCCCACAGGACTGCCTTGTTAGGTTTACATGACAATCGGCTCTTTAAAAATGAAGGATAGTCAATCAAGGGCCTGGTTAAATGTGGCTCATTTGAATATATAGAAGTCACTACCAATGGTCAAGTAGCTTTTCTCCCATGGATATGATGACTTACGTATTGAGAAGAGTTGCCCTTGAATTTTGTGATGTTCCTGAAGGCACGTCAGTAGAAGAGAACAAAATTGACAGTAGTGATAGATATTAACTTATTTTTATGTTATAAAAACATACTTGTATATTACTAAGATAGAAAGTAATTCCTCATATGATTGAAATGACTAATAAGTGCCTGTGCTTATTTCTAGTTATATTCAAACTAAGAATTTGGAGAAGCAAAGATTATAAAATACTAGCTTTAAAACATAATGTTAGTTTTGGCAGCCATGAAGACCTACCACTCAGATAAAAGAACATAATTGACTGCCAGCCCCTTCTGCGGCCTCTCTGGACCAACCATCATATTTACACCAAAGCCACACTTTGCTCAGATTACTTTAAGCAAATGACTGAGCATAGAGTAGACAGAGGCAAGTCTACTCCAGTGACAGGAAGAGCTCAGCAACTTTGGCTCAGAGACCCGCCATCATTCTGACCAACTTGTTTTTGGAGCTAACTGAACTGCAGTCTCTGTTTCTACTCACTCTGTTCCCTTCCTTTCCTCTCTTCTGTAGATGTCAGACCTGATCGGAGTCTCTGAGAAGGCTGTGTCTCTCTGCTTCCTTTTCTTCTATCTTCCCATCTTCTGTTATTCTTTCCTCTGATAAATCTTTCCTTTCTAATTCTGTCTTGACCTCTGCCTCCTCACAGAATCGAAATAGCTCACTATGCTTCACTGAAAACAATAATCAGTCTGTGTTTTTTCCATTCCACTACCAAACACAAACACAAGTGCACAGACATGCCACACACACACACACACACACACACACACACACACACACACACACACACACTCGCTGGTATATTATTCACATTTTTTCCATACTATCTTCTTCTTGACCACCAGAACTGCGTTCTCCTGAGTCTCATTCTCTTTGAATGGTGACAACCACCAATGTATCCTTTAGATAAGGTGACCATTTGACATTTCAGTCATATATGGTATCTCTTGTTACTACAATGCTTCAAACAGAACCGTGCCAAAGAATCTCAAAGATTCTGAGGAGGACAGCTAATTACAGAAATTTCAGTACCTAGCCAGATAATGTTGGGGACAGAGGCCTCTCAAACCACTTCCTATACGTACACATCTGCTGCAGTCACTTCCATAAAATGGTGAGGTCATCGTTCACCTCTTCCCTTTCTCTCTGCTCCTGCCACCACAGCAATGATGGACTCCAGGAGAGTCTTCCCTCCCCCACAAATATATCATGATAATGTCATTATCTGCCACCTAAAAGAAGAAGAGTTATATTTGTTTGATGATATGGGAGAAACTGGAGGCTACTCAGTGATGCACTATAATTTAATATACACACGGCATACTCTTCTGGTTCCACTCAAGTATATATAAGAGACAAAAATGAAGAAATAGACAAAAATTCCATGTCTATAAAGCCATGGGCAACTATGAACATGATATAGTGACTATTTTTTGAAATAAATTTTATTCAGTTAAACTATCTGAATTCAAGCTAATATAGAAAATAAGCTGATACCTATGCAGTAAGTACAGTAAAAGTGCTCCTGAAGCCAGGCAAGGTAGCTGGCTGGCTCTGTTCATTTATGTAATGGCAGATCAATTGGTCTATCCTCAGCCACTGAGGGGTTCAGGCAGAAAGATCCTGAGTTCAAGTTCAGCCTGTTGAACTACAAAGTAAGTTCAAGGCTTTCTAGACTACATAGTGAGGCCCTATCTCAACAAAGTATCAAAATAAAACAAAAAAGAAAAGAAAAACAAACTCTCTTGAAGACTGAAACATATATTACTGTTTGTGGCAGCTAAAATGGTACTGTTCTTTTTTTATCGGAATATTCAAGGTATCTCAAAAAAGCTAATTATAATCATTTGAAACTATGTAACACTTCAAGTAAGACTTAATATTCTTTCTAATTGCCTCTATAACTAGCTTCAATTAACTTATTTACTTGCTCTCCCACTTATTAAATTTGGAATGAAACTTTACCACTCACATTTGGATAATCAGTATAGCAATTGGAAGAATAATAAAAGGTAAACATGGAAGTGGCCATTTCTTCCTAGCATGTCACTTGTTTTCCTTTCTTTCTTTCTTTCTTTTTTTTTTTTTAGATAGTGTCTCACTCTGTAGTCCAGGCTAATCCTGAACTCACTATGTAGCCCATGCTGGCCTAGAGCTAAAGGCAATACTCCTGCCTCAGCTTCTGCAGTGCTGGGATTAAAGGCATGCACCACCAGGCCAAGCTATTACACGGTAGTGGGGGACAAAGCCTCCCACTTACAGACAAGTGCTCTAATCACTGAGCTATGCCCCCTGCCCTCTAGTGTACCATTTTAAACACTGGAGTTACACATTGATTATGCAAGCTAACGGTAGGTTTATTGGTGGGGTGATTGCACACTTGATCTCCAGTATTTAATTCATCCATTTTATCCTCTCTGTGCATGAATTTTTAACTCAGAAAGAACACCTTTGGGATGATGGCAGTGGGTAAGAAACTAAATGTAATAGCTTCCCATTGCTGAGGGGAAGAAAATTCCAAGTTTATAGCTTTTTCAAATCTTATTAAAATATGAACTCACTGTATTATTTGATATTGTATTTCTGCTATCTTCCCACACTTACTATATACAGCAATCAAGTTCAGATAATTCACTCTTAGAGGATGGAGTGGGTGCACACTGGCCCCTCCGAGCCTTTTTTTTTTTCATCCAGTTCTGGGTTTGAACTCAGGTCCCTGTACACATCAGGCAAGTACTCTACCACTGAGCTATATCCCAAGCCCTGAGCCTTTTTTATACTCTTCTGTGAAAAATTCATTAAGATACAGCCCAGGTCTTAAGATGCAACCAATTCTTACTCTGCTTTTTGATGATGTCTTCCTTGACTATTCAAGCAGGGACTGACCACTGTACCCTGACAAGAAAGCTGGCACAGCACAGGTTGATTACAAGCGCGGATTCTAGAACTTAACTCTGGTTTGAAATCCCAGTTTTGCTTCTGTGTGTTTGAACAAGCTACCTAGCCTTTCTGAGCCTCAATATTCTTATATAATATGTGGGAAAACCGTTTCAAAAATATTTGTTTCAAAATTAAATTAGATAATTTATTTTCACTCTATTTATGACTTTGATATGATATAGATTTATCCCAGATGGTCTTATAATTATTTATTTATAAGATTTGTCTCTTCCAGTCATTCATAACTTTTTTGAAGTTGCGGGTTATGTGAAATTGTTTTTTTTTTAAATCTTTCTCTACCAGTTATGTATTAGTGGTGAATGTTCAATGATGGTTCTTTTTTTCTGTTTTTCTGGTCTGGTTCTATTTATTTAATTGTTTGTTTACTTTTTGGTAAATAGATGAAACAGAGTGAATAAATTTTAACCTATGTATTAGCTCTCATAAGAGTTAATTTCATTTGAGATAAGCACAATCATGTAAGAACAGCAAATATGATATGCAGATGAGTAACAAATTCTTACGGGCAACCAATAGGACATTCGCAGTCATGATTTATGGATTATACCTTAGAGAAGATTCCGTTTTTCTGATCTCTATGTTGGTAGCCTACTGAGAGCCAGAAATCTGCCTGCCTGCCATCTATCTATCTATCTATCTATCTATCTATCCATCTATCTATCTATCATCTATCTACCTATCTACCCTCCTACCCACCTACCAGTTTTGCAGCATTGGGGATTGGGCCAGGGCCTTGCTCATGTTAGCCAAGCACTCCATCACTAAGCTATTTACAGAGCCCTTTATTCTTTAGTTTTTATTTTGAGATAAGATCTCACTAAGTGCTCAGACTGGCCTTGCATTTGTAATCTTATCTCATTCCCCCCTCCCCCCCAACAGGGATTATAGGCATGTACCACCAGGTGTTCTATTTTAATAAAAAGAATTTCAGGTAGCTCTTAAGGGCCACAGGTTCCATTCCGTGAGAAAAGGACACCAAAGCAGGTTGTCAACCAAGGGGATTTCCAGGAGCCCTGTGATCTGGAGAAGTGTGTGAAATCCACTTGACAGCTCTGGCCAGAGGCTGAGTCTTGTCAGGCTAACAGTGCTGGTCTCCTTCCAGACTTCTGTGTATTGCACCAAACAAAAATCTGCCTCGCTCCTTTGAATTTACACCTGGATACCGATTTTGTATGTTGTCTGCATTATTACCTAAACTGTACTAACGTAATTTAAATATGAATCCAAACCCACATGTACATGCATTTCTTTCTAGGTGTGACTGACATGTAAAGGTCGGAAAAAGCTTATATAATTATCACATGTATATCTGTTTATCCAAGAGAAGCATATCTTTAATTCAGTCATGCAAATTAATAATAAAATAGATTTTGAGATAAATTTTGCTGAAGTTCTTCAGAACGATTTCCTTTGGGATAGAAAATTGCTACTGTATCCCTAGATTCTTTACTTTCTCTTTCCTTTCTGTCTTCTGTGGCAAGAAGGAACGAATGACTTCCTATGGAATCTCTGTACCCTCAAGTGATAATCAGGGCTCTGCTAAAGAACAGAGTCCAAGATATGAAAAGTAAGAAGAAATCCTCATAGTGTATGTTAGCTGTTATTTGAAGTAGCAGCTATTTTTTAAAATGCAGATTGGATTATAAAATTACATCATTAGTTGACCATTAGCAGTAAAATTTGTGCGGACATGCATCGGTTCTCTAAATCTATGCTTTAGGTAAGACCTGCCATATTTTCTGATACACAGGTTTCAAAAAGAATATTTGTTTTCATGCCATTTTCATAATTTTCCTGATATATATGTGGATTAAGCTATACTCTTTGTTATGGTTTGTGTTAGGTTTGCATCACTATGGAAAATACTGAAGAAAATGGAGAAAATTGTACATTTGACACATAGTTTTGGAGATTTCGGTGCATGAGCAGTTGGTTTTGTGGCTTTGGACAAGGCAGAACACCACAGTGGAAGGATAACATGAAGAGAAACCACTTCAGGGCCAGGACATGAAAGAGAGTGATGAAGAGATCAGGGTCCTGTAATCCTCTTCGAGGCCATGTCCCCGTCACTGGAAGTAGGTCCCATCTCCTGAAACTTCCTCCACCTCCCACTAATACCATGCTGTGGCCTCAGTCTTTACCATGTGGACCTTTGGGGAAAACATAAACTCCAAACCATAGCATGGCTCATTTCAATCCTCCTGAGAAGACCTAAAAGCAAGTGTTCCTCTATTTATTTTATATACATGCATATGGTGTAAAGCTGACACATTGTAAATCTCTAATTTAAAATTTTTGTTTGCTTATACATAAAAGAGAAAAGGTGCTAGATAATGTATATCCCAAAGTTCTAGCTTTCTAAACCACTTAATATATTGTATGGAAATCTCTTTGTCACCTGTATGTTTCTTCAGAGCTGGACTTCCTCACAAATCAGCCTTTACGGTCTAAGGTTTTAATTGCTATATTCTACTGTCTTTGAAACAGACTCATAAAATATATATACTATAAAAGGAAATTAGATGGGAAGAATGTTCTTGTAAGTCTACTCATTCAATAAATAAATAAATGTTGATCTTGTACTTAGTCTGTCCAGTTATTCCACCAGCCCTTGCTAGGATCTCAAAGCTGAAAGGGAGAAACTTCTGCTCTAAAAGTATTCACAGCCTTTTTGGGAGGAGTGATTCAATTTGGTGAGAATTACACTACAGGTTCGACCAAGCAAAAATGAAAGCAGCTTCAAAGAGTCCCAGGCTTACTCAGGTAGCTCTGGGACTGCTTGGCAGGTGAAGTGAAGGACTCTCCTGGAGGGTGAGCAGAAACTTTCCAAGTACCAAGACTTGGAGCATTCCAACAGGAGCCCAGCAGAGGGAGAGGGGTGGATGCAAGAAACACCAAGGCTGATGTGCTGGAGGGAATTGAGAGTGATAGCCCAAACAGAAGGTGAGCAGAAACGGCTCGTGGTTTACCCAAAGTGCCATGCTCATGTTGACATGTGCTGTTCGTGGCATGCAGATGGAAAAGCAGGGCCTACTAGTCACGTGTCACAACAGCCTCGCCTCTTGATTTGAGCAGCTCAAGATAAAGGCACGTTCATACATCTGTCAAAATGTTAGTTTCCTTCTGTATACTCAGTGTTCTTCCTCAGACATTTCACTTTCAGTTCCTTACATTATTTCTGTAAAGAAACTTTAATTAATTGTGTCAGTAATTTTGGGTTGACCAACTAAAAGAAAAAGAAAAAAAATCTGGCTTCATGTTGACAGTAAAGATGATAGATGCTCCCCTCCTGTGTGAATAGTTTTACCAGGCATGATTGATTTAATAATAGGTAGGTTTCATTTTAATACTAGTAACAATTGGGGGAAGATTTGGCAAGGAGAATAAGAGAGCGGTACTCTATAGCAGGTATTTAACGAAGACAGCCTGAAAATCAATATTAATCCTTTTCTGGCAGCTGAAAATTTCAGACAATTTAAGCAGACGAATGGACCATAATGTCAGTCAGTAGTATTAGTCTATTCATTGGCTGACTCTTGCAGTAAATGAGAACTGTTGTTGATTAAAAATCCATTCCAGGGACACCACTGCACATGCTAAACAGTTCTTATTTTTCTTGGAGGCCAGAAAATGTTTCTCCTTTTGCCTTTTCGGGTCTTTCTTTATCCCATCAATTTCCAAGTAGAGCTGAACTACCTCTGTGGGCAAAATTCTTACAAGCCTTTTTAAGCTCCAGGGCTGTCTGTTTACCATTTACCATCATCAATAGCTTCATGAAGAAACATCCCCCCCACCCCACCCCACTCCAAAACCAAAAATGATCATCTTCTACACACAGCATGTTCAATCCAAAGCTGCAGTAGCTACAGAGACAAGTCTTGTAAAACAAACACAATTGAGCAGGGCTTTGTCATGGGATTTCTTGTCCTTCTACCCTGCAAAATTATTCTTTTTATTGGTATGTATTTGTGACAGATGATAATTAAACTTGGAGGAGTAGTATATGCATTGCACTGTAATCATTTCTTCTTCCCTTCCCATCCTCCCTTAGCTCCTCTTCCCCATTTCCTCTTCCCTGTCTACAAAATCTGTTTCCCTGCTTCTTACCATTATCTTACATTTTGTTCTTTTATTCATTCATAAAATGGGTGTCTCATACTAGAAAAAGAATGTGGTATTTAACCTTCGGACTTATTTTGCTAAGCATGATGGTCTCAAGGTGCATCCATTTCCCTACAAATATCTCAGATTTATCTTCATGGCATAGCATCAAGCCGTTGAGTATATATGTCCCATTTTCTTTATCCATTCATCTATTGATGACACACTGGCTGCTTCCAAGATTCAGTTTCTGAGTTGTACTGCTGTAAACATGGATATGTAAATATCACTATAATATGCCATATTTAACCCTTTTGGAAAGATACCCAAGAGAGATATAGTTGGGGCAAATGGAATTTCTGTGTTCAGTTTTTAGAGAAATCACATTATCATTTTCCTTAGTAGTTGTACCAGTTCACAACCCCACCAAGGATGTAAAAATTTTCCTTTTCCTCCACAGACTTCCAGTACTTGTTTTTTTCTTGAGTTCTTAGGAACAGCCATTCTTGTTTGAGTAAGATGAAATCTCAGTGTTTGATCTATATTTCTCTAGTGGCTAAAGATGCTGAGCATTGTTAAATGTATTTATTTGCCGTTTGTATTTATTTTAAGGAGAAGTGTCTATTCGTTACAATGGCCTGTTTTGATTGGGTCTTTCATCTGGGGAAGCCAGTTCTTTGTGTATTCTAGATATTAGTCCTCCGTCAGAGGACGAGCTAGCAGAACACATTTCTAATTTCATAGGTTCCGGTCTCACTCTGTTGACTGTAGATCGGGTCATGACTCCAGTGCATTTGGGAGAATCTACAGGAATAGGGCTTCAGTTATATGTGAGGCTTTCTAGAGTGGTAGAATACTTAGGAAATTCGACTCCGATCTAGTTAGTTTTCCAGGAAACACAGGGAAGCACAGACATTTTCAGTAGCTTTTCCCTCTTCCTAACATCCGGTTAACAGAAAGACATGCCTAACATCTCCAAAACATTGTGACTGCGGGAAGGCATAGAAGGGGTTAAGATTATGCATGCAAATGGCAAATGAGCTGCTTGTTTTAACTCCCTTGGTTGGTAAAGATCTAGATAATTGCAAAAGATTTTCTGAGATAAGATTTTCTTTTAGGTAAGAAAGTAAGAGAGGGAACTATGCACAATGTAATATTATATGGGACTCAAATATTAGAATGAAGTGAGATATTTTAAATTTATGACAGAAGCTGACCCTTGGAGTTAGACTCCAACTTCACATCCCAGAAATGGAGTACTGCGCTCTCTCTCTCTCTCTCTCTCTCTCTCTCTCTCTCTCTCTCTCTCTCTCTCTCTCTGTGTGTGTGTGTGTGTGTGTGTGTGTGTGCATAAAGAACAAAGTAAAATTTTCAGTTAGGAAAGCTTATACAAATAGATAGAAGTCCAATCACTAGATGGGGGCTTGATTAACCACAAATGACCTACAACATGGGCCTGCTGTTAAGGGATTTAAAAAAGAAGGGGAAGTGAAAGGAATTTTACTTGTAATCTTTGATATAAAGCAGGGACAAAGGTAGAGGCACTGCATCATGACCTTGACATTCACAGCCCTTTAGAGCTTGGTATTCTTTTACTGTGTTAGCTGAGGTCACTGGGACTCCAACTGGTAACATCATGAGTGACCAATGTAACAGGAAGAAATTCAGATGTATCTAACTTCAAAGCTCTACACTTTTCGATGCGACATGCAACGCTCTTAATATTTTAGCATATGATCAAGGTAAAACAGATCAAGAAACCTCCTTGCTGTCCCCTTCTTTCACACCTCATATTCAAACTTTTTGGCCATGTCTACACATTTATATATAGAATTCAATGACCTCTCTTTCCTCCTGCTATTATGCTGCTGCAAGCCATCAGTATTTCTTCTCTGGATTATGCAATACCCTCTTAGCCGGCCTCTCTGTGTCTACCCTTGCCCTCATCTCATCTGGCTTGACACAGAAGTTTGAACGAACCTTTTAAAATGTCAGATCAAATCACTCCTGTGTTCAAAATTACCCAGTGGCTCCCTACTTCACTCAAAGTAAAAGGCCATTAAAGTTCACCAAAAATGGTGGAGTGGGGAACTCCAGGGCTCCGTCCCTCCACAAAAGCAGCTAATAAACTGGCAGAAGCTATCAGAATCAACTTCTAAAGAATTCTGGAATCCAGTCAACCACATAATGCAGAATAGTTTCATTGCCCTAAAAGTCTCTGAGCTCTGCCCACTTGTCTCTCCTTCCCCTATAGCCCCTTGTACTCAATTTTAGTCATTTGCTTAAATTTCAACTGTTCTCTGTATATTTTAAATAATAGTACTTTATGTAGTAGAACTTCTGCAAATATTTTCTTTCAGCCTGTGATTTATCTCCTTGTCATTGGCTTTGATACCAGGTTTTTAATTTTAATAAAGTCCAATTTACCAGCTATGCCTTTCACGGATCATGCCTTGTTATAGCTGAAGAATCAACACCAAACCCAATATCAACTAGACATTTTTCTAAGTTTTCTTTTAAAATTTTTTCAATTTTGCATTTAGGTCTAGCATATATTCTGAGCTCATTTTTAAAAATATGTAAGATCTGTGTCTCGATTCAATTTTTATGTGTGGATATAAGGTGCTTCAGGATTATTTGTTAGAAAGATCATCCTTTTTTCCACGTGACTGCTTTCTTCTCTTTTGTTAAAAATCAAGTAACTATTAATACTTTTATGTGGACCTGTTTCTGGATTCTCCATCTTACTCTACTGATCTAGTTTTTGTATTCTTTTGTCAATTAGACAATTTTTAAGTTATTATAGCTTTACAGTAAATCTGAAAGTTAAGTAGAATTAGTTTTTCTATTTTTTTTCCTTCAATGTTACATTGAACTCTGGTTCGTCTTTTCAGCAGGTAGAACTTAATTGTATGAGTAGTACGTCTAAAGAGAGACATGATCATTCACCCCAAGTACACAAGCCAGAAACAATTGTTCTTGGACACGTCTCTCCCTTTCTACCCACGTTCATCCATCATTGAGTTCTGTTGCTCTCACTACCTACATGTCTCGTGAATGAACATTTCTTAGTTTCCACTTAATTTTAGCTGGCACTAGTGTCACAGGGGAATATAGTTGTTTATAATCACCTTTTCTAACCTCTTATTCCTTCCTTCCTTTCAATTCATCTCTCATACTTCAGGGCAAGCAAGATTTTTCAAAGTGTGTCCAGTTATCTTCACAGTGGCCTCCAATTCTTCACAGAAATAAATCTTAAATATGGTCCTAAAGTTCCTATAGCACCTGACTCTTTCTCTCTGTTCTCATTTGGAGTCATCTTTTTATCCTTCTATCTCTAAAGAAATGAACTTTTCTTTTTGTATATATTAGGTATGGTCAAACTATATAGTAAATGTTTAAATGTAATATGACTATTATATTAAAAGACATGATGTTCAACATCTAGCCATAAGAGAGATGCAAATCAAAACAATGCTAAGATACCATCTCATTCCAGAGAGAATAGCCTACATCAACAAGTCAAATAGCAATCAGTGGTGTTGAGGCTGTGGGGAGAAAGGAACCCGCCTGCACTGCTTGTGGGAATGTAAATTCGTACAACCACTCTGGAAAGCAGCATGAAGGTCTCTCAAAAGACTAGAAATAAATATCTCTTTTGATCCAGCGACACCCCTCCTGGGAATGTATCCAAAAGAGGCCAAAACAACACATAACAGAGATACGTGTGTATACCATGTTCATAGCAGCACAACTAACAATAGCTAAAGTATGGAAGTCATCAAAATACTCATCAACAGACCAGTGGATACACAAATTGTGTTATTTATACACAATGGAATACTATGCATCAATGAAGTCCAACAGTGTGGAGGCCTTTATGGGCAAATGGAAGAAACTTGAGAACATCAGGCTTAGTGAAGTAAGTCAGAAGCGGAAGGCGAAACGTTGAATGGTCTCTCTGATAGGAGAGTCCCAGATCACAACTCTTATGGAACTTAAAACAAAAAACAAAGTGAAACAGGGGGGGTTGGGTGGGGGAGGAAGAGAAGGAGAGTGGGAAAGCCCTTGTCACCTTGACATGATATATATGTGCACAAAATGCTTAACTTCATTGTGAACCTTAAATTTTGCACTTATACATATCAATAAAATGGGAAAAAAAGACACATCACTATTAACCCTCCTCAAAAATCCTCACCTCCCCTCTTTATACACATTAATTCCGTTGCCCTTGCTACTCTGCAAAGCATTCTAAAAGCCCTTTTGTGAATATTTTTTGAGGAGTGATTTAAAAAATGCAGTGATCACTGCTACTGAGTTCCAGTCAACAAAAACTGAGACTCGTGGAAACATCATGGTGTGCCCTTGTCCACCGTGATCACTACATTGGCACTTTGCAGCTTCTGGCTTTCCCCCCAAATCAAATTAGCATGTAAGATAAACATTTCAAATTGACTCAGGATAGCAAAGTAGCCTTAACTGTGCAACTAAAGACATTCTCAAAAGAGGATTGATTGAAACTGTTTCATAAAATGGCAAGAACAATAGGATAAGTGTATTCAGAAAGAGGGAGATTAATAAAATATGAGTATAAAGAACTTCGTTGTATTTTTGATCATATTTCACACTGTATCTACTGTTCATCACTCTTTAGATTTCAGCTGTAAGTGTCATTTTTCATGAAAATACTTCTCTTTGTTCATCTGACCATCAGATGCTACAATCCACAACACTATCCATGGTCATGGCTCTTCACGTGCTTTCTCTGTGGCACTCATCTGTAAAGAAATTTCTTCATGTGTGTTGTGATGTTGTATTTGCATAATTGCTTACATGATATGCTCTTTTCCCATTTCATCTGAAAATGTAAGAGCGCAGAAGCACTTCGTTTTGTTTACTGTGTCATATCCCGTATTTGACTCTCAAATACAAATATGTTATTGGAAGCATATAATTTACATGTAAAGTACTTAGAACCTGGCCTGGCCTGCAGCAATTGCTTAGCAAGAATAAGTCTAATAATACTATTGGATCATCATCAGATCTCACCAATTTCTGGAAGGAAGTCTAGGCATGTGAAAAGAATCTGGTGGGTTGGTGGGAGGTTAAAGACCTGATAAAGGAGATTCCTAAACATGTGGTTCAAGATTCTTGATAAAATTCATAACAGATACAAAATGTGAGATAAAAACTTTAAATGGAAGCATCCAACACAGCAAAAAGACATAAAACGCTCTGAGTCAGTGAGATGTATGTCAATGTGACTGACTCCACACCCCGTGGCTGGAAGGCTGGGGTTGCTGACACACCGCCCTGTCCTTTACAGACTCAGTTCAGAACCTGGGTGGGTCCCAGACTGTAGATGTCAGGCATCAGTGACTCACTCCTTTGCTTCTGGGAGAGGCAGTGAACACACCTAATTATAGGCTTGTAACTACCAAATCATCTGGAGAACTGCGGCAATTATCCAAAGAGTTTAAGCAGAACTGGTTCTTAAACTCCCACTTTTTCCTTGTCTATTTCAGGGAATTACTTTTCTTTTAAACATAGGGCAGTTTCCTACATTGTTCTCTACTCTGAAGTATCAGTGGACATTACATGGGACAAAACACTTCTCTGGAAAATATTGCATTAAATAGAATTAAGCACGCTTCATGATTGCAAGACTTCAGAGTTTTTATGTGCACTGATCCTTTGATAATGGAACGTAGAATTTGCCAAACCTATTTAACCATGAAAGTTTTGTTTTGTTTCCACTTTTCTTTTCTGTTTTTTTTTTTTTAAAGTAAGGGGTTTAGCTAGACTGACACCTCAAGGAACTCATTTTGAAAAATGCTGATCTAGATATTTCTCTTCCTTAGTTTGCATGGGGCCAGATCAAAAAATCTAGCAGTTCCTGCTACAATGCAGTCATAACTGCTTAATGAAGAAGATACAGTCTGAGAAACGTGACTTTAAGTGACTTTGGCATGATATGAACACCACAAAACACACTTTCACAAAACTCGATGATGGAGGTCAACCACTCAACCTGGCCTCTTGATGCAATTAGAGATGAAGCAAACCCAAGACATAGCAGGGGGCTCTCTATAAGCAGCATACTGCTTTACAGTGAACCTTTTTCCTATGGATAGAAAGCATGTACACTGAAATGACAATAAAAAGTCCAGTATGGCAAAAATATACCCGGATACAATAGTCATTCTTTGTCATTATGAAGTATTATGCATCACACAAGTTTGTAGGTACTATACTTAGATACTGACCAGCAGTGAAGTACATTGGTTTACAGCAGTATCACCAAGCAGGTGTGACATGCCTTGTGCTATGACGCTCAAATGGCTGTGAATGTCACTGGACAATAGGAATTTTTCAGCTCCGTTATAATTTTATGGGACCACCATCACACATGTGCCCTGTCATTGACCAAAATGTCACCGTGCAATGCAAAAAAACAGTGTGATGTGAAGGTGGGATCACCAGCCCTAGGTGCCACAAAATTCAACAAGTGTCTATAGTTAACCTGGACTTATCATTAAATGGCTTTATCTTGGGCCAGCCACTTTGTTTGGGTGATTTTTGTCTATAAAGGGAAGCTTTAACTCGGTTGCTTTTACATGTTCTTCCTCATAAACAATCTGAAATTCCTTGGGGCTTAAATTGTGTTATGAAACTCCTAACATTTAATATAACTTCTAAATATATTACATAGAGATTAATCATTCTATTCATTTTTTCCAAAATTAAAAAATATTTCATCCCCTCTTTGATTTCAGATCTCTTGCTTATCATACAGGTAAATTATATTGTATTCTGGGTTTCTTTTGATTTCATGTGAAATTTTAGGATTGTTTTTTCAAGTTTTGTGAAAATACTGGTATTTTGATAGGGATTGCATTGAATCTGTGTATCAAGTTTTGGCAATAAGACCATTTTGGCAATATTAATTTGCCTTTTCAAAAACAGAGAATGTCTTCCCATTTTCAAAAGTCCTTTTCAAATTTTGTCAGCATAATATAGTTTTTATTGTAGAGAACCTTCACTTCTTTGGTTAGTTTTTTTCCTAGCTATTTAATTTTTAAGGGGCTATTCAGAATGGGATTATTATTCTCAAGTTTTTCTCAATAATTTCATTGTTAGAATAGAGGACTCCTATTGATTTTTTGTATTAATTTTGTAACCTGTAATTTGGTTGAATTTGCTAATTATTTCTAAAACTCCTGGTAGAGTTTGGGGGGCTTCTATGTAAAGAATCATGTCATCTGCAAATAAGAATAATTTACCTTCCTTTTTTTCCAAAACATATTCCCTTTATTACATTCTCTTATCTGATTGCTCTGGATAGAGTTTTGAATACCATCTTGAATAAGAATAATGAAAGTGGACAGCCTTGTCTCATTTATGACTTAAGAAAAATGCTTTAAATTTTCCCCATTTAGTTTAATATTGGCAAAAGATTTGGTACAAATGGCTTATTTCAGTTTGAGGTAAAGTTCTTCTACACCTGTTTTCACCAGAGTCTTTGTCATGAATGGGTGTTGAATTTTGTCAAAGGCTTTTTCTGCATCTATTGAGATGATTGTGTGATTTTCGCCTTTGCTTTTGTTCATGTGATATAGTAATTTACTTACACGTATTGAACCATCCTTGTATCTTTGGGAAAGACCTAGAAACCCAAAGGAACACTGAGCAAAAACACAAAAGCACTTGAAATAATAATTCTGGACCTCATGTTACATTACAAAGCAACTATTATATATATATATATATATATATATATATATATATATATATATATATATACACACAGAGACTACTATATGTACTCTTAGCTATCTGATCTTCAGCAAAGGGGCCCAAAACATACACTGGATAAAAGGAAAACCTCTTCAACAAATTGCACTGGGAGAACTGGCTATCCATATGGAGAAGAATGAATGTAGACTCACAACTATCACCATGTACTAAAATTAAATCAAAGTGGATCAAAGACTTAGGTATTAAAACAGAAACAGTGAATCTCCTGGAGGAAAAAATAGATACACTCTTGAAGATATAAGTGGAGGCAGAGACTTTCTCAGACGGATACCTGATGCAAAAGAAATAGCTCCCAAAATCACAGCAGGGATTATTTCAAGTTAAAAAGGTGTGCACACCAAAAGAAATAAATCAACAGAGTGAAGAGAAAGCCAACTGTGTGGGAAATATTATTTTCCCACCTCCATCTTGGACAGGGTGCTAAGAACTAGAATATAAAAAGAATTGAAGAAAAATAGATCCCTCACAACAAAGACTCAATTAAAAGTGGGCAATTAAAATGAGTAGACAGTTCTCAGAAGAAGTACAAATGGCCAACAAGCAAAATGGAAAAAAAAAAATCCACTCAGTATCCTTAGCCATTAGAAAAATATAAATCAAAACAACACTGAGATATCATCTTACTCCAGTCAGAGTGTCTTGTATTGAAAACTCAAAAAGTAAAAGATGCTGTTGAGGTTGCAAGGGAAACAGAACCCTGTTATATTGCCGGTGAGACTGTAAACAAGTACAATCACATGCAAAGCAATATAAAGATTCTTGCGATTATTTCCAAAAGAGTTCAAACAATACATAACAGAGATATAGGTATACTCATGTTCATAGCAGCACAACTAATAATAGCTAAAATATGGAAGGCACCAAAATACCCATCAACACACCAGTGGATACACAAACTGTGGTATTTACACACAATGGAATACTATGCATCTATAAAGTCCAACAGCGTGGAGGCTTTTGCAGGCAAATGGAAGAAACTTGGGAACACCACGCTTAGTGAAGTGAGTCAGAAGCAGAAGGTGAAACATCGAATGGTCTCTCTGATATGAGAAACCCAGATCACAACTCTTATGGAACTTAAAACGAAAAACAAAGAGAAACAGGGGGGTAGGGCAGGGAGGGAGGAAGGGGTGTGTAGGGGGAGGGACAAAAAGAGAGTGGGAAAGTCCTTGTCACCTTGACAAGATATGTATGTGTACAGAATGCTCAACTTCATTGTAAACCTTAAATTTTTCGCTTAAACTTATCAATAAAATGGGGGGGTGGATTTCTCAAAAAGACTAAAAATAACATCCCATTTGACCCGGTGTAGTTCTGGTTACCTTTCCAGAGAGTTAAGAGCACCATATAACAGAGATTCGTGCATATGCACATTTATAGCAGCATAACCAACAATAACTAAATTATGGAAGATGCTAAAATATCCATTAATAGACCAATGGATAAAGAAAATGTAACACACACACACACATACACACACACACACACACACACACACACACACACACACAATGGAGTACTACTTTGCCATAAAGACAGATATATTTGAGTCATTTGTAGGTAAATGGATACAACTTGAGTTCATTATGCCTAGTGAATTGAATCAGATTCAAAGATTAAATCTCACTGGTCTCACACATATGAGAAGCCTAGAGCATAAATAAATAATCGATTAAAAAAGGTGAGGTATTGGGTGTCGGGGGGAAGAGAGGGAAGTGGGAGGATGGAAAAGGCGGGGAAGGGAAAGTGAAGTTGAGCGATATGTATGTGCACAAAATTCTCATTTTTAGTGCAATCATTGTGCATTGCAAATACATATTTAGAAAAAATGAAAGAAAAACAAATACATTATTTTATACATTTTGGTGTGCATGTTCCTAATTTGTTGCAATATTTTGGTGCACCATTATCGCACTATCTAATTACCAAGATATTTTAATTGGTTTGCACGCAGTCTGACGGTCGAAATGTTAGCAACAATAAGAAAAACAGTAGCAGTAGGAAAATGAATGGTTCATACTGCTAATGGAATGATTTGAATGTAAACTACATGTCTCCTATTTTCTAGTTCATATTCTGGAAGGAAGAAGCAGTTGGGAGGCCCTTTGTAGAGTGCAATAATTGACCAGAAAGTTACTGAATTAAAATATGTCATTTGTGTTGTCCTAATACCAGGCACACTGGGTAAACTAAGTCAGCACGTTTGTGTCTGCATCATCCTTATTGCCTACATAACCAGCTTTTCATTACTTGACTGATTACCTTTATCAGGTGGCCTTCTCTTAAACTTTAGTCTTTTCTTTCTTCCTTTTAGGAAACTTTTTGTGATTGAATTGTTTTTCATCAGTGTTTTTAAATACCTGTGCCTCAATAACTTATAAGTTCTGCTTATTGGTCTAGAATCATCACATAAATTGATTCCAAAATTAAATATTCCCATTTTGAAACCTTTCTACCTTATTTTTGAATGACCAAGTCAGGCCTAACCAGATGCAAAAAGTTGTTTTTTATTTTTTATTTTTTATTATTTATTTATTTATTTATTTATAGAGGCAAAGTCTCACTGTATCATCAGGCTGGTCTTGAACTCACTATGGAGCCTATGCTGGCCTCGGGCTCACAGAAATCCTTCTGTCTTAGCCTCCCAAGTGCTGAGATTACAGGCATGTACTAACATGCTGGATTTATGTGATGCTGAGGAGTCAAACTTAGGTACTTTTTAAGCACTTGCTAGGCAAGAGCTTTAACTGCTGAGACATTCTTCCAGCCCAAAGAAACTCAATTTTAAGATTAAAAAATGACACTGCCCTTTGTAACAAATTGGAAACATATTTATCTTGTTACATTTGGGATACAGACAAAGATCATATTGTTCTTAGGACAGCTGAAAACGTTTTTAGAGTATATATTTTGTGCTGATACTGTTACTGATTTCTTGTAAACTCTTAATAAAAACTATTCCCTTAGACTGGGCATTCTATTACACTGGTAATCTCTGCACTTGAGAGGCTGAGGCAGGTAGACTGCCTTATAGGCTATATGGTGAGTTCAGGGTCAGTCTGGACTATATAGAGAGACTATCTCAAAAAAAAAAAAATCTTAAACTAAATGACTGATACCAACAGAAAATGACAAGAAGCTACTCTTTCTTCTCTAAAAAAATTTCAGGCAAACTTTATTGTGTCTCAAAGCAAAACTTTTAAAATTCATTCACCTACAAAATTCTTTATCCGTAGGAAGACTCTTTAATTGTAGAAAGTTTTGATGACTATTACAAAAACCAATAAGATTTATTCATATCTCCTTTTGTGTTTCAGAAGATGCAGAAACAAGCTGCAGTCTTCATATAAAAATATATTTGCTTTTCACATCCAGATATTTACTTTAACTTCTACCTGAAAAAGTGATGTCTGAATCAAAGTATGCAAACTGAAAATTGATTGTTAGAGTTGGACAAGGATGAAGTTGAGCCAAAAATAATAGTAAAAATAAATAAATCTAAGCAAGAATCCCATACTTGATGAACTTGGCATAGCATCTTTGAGAAGCGAATGAAGTAAGTATGCACAGGCTATATTAAAAGAAGAGAGAAATATTTAAAGTAACTCACACTGTACATCCTGTGGATACAGACGCAAATCTCCAAAGTAATTAAAATGAAGATATCAAAGGGGAGGGCAAATAACCCTGCAAACTCAGACTGGTAAAATACACACAGCCTGACCTCAGTTACCGTTGAATCAAATAAGCTGTTAATTACAAAAGGATGAACACTCTCTGGAGATAGCAGCCAACTGCAGGCAGTCAATAGGATGTGATAACATCCAATACAATCAGGAAACAGTTGAGTTGAGCACGGGATTATACACGAAGATTGGAGGATTAGGAGACATGGCATTTCTGAATCTCATAAACAGAGAGCACACGATGCTGACTGAGGAAGGGACGGGTGGGGAAAGCAGAAGTGCTGAGTTAATCGCTGGGAAGAAGATGTAATGGCTGCTTTCTGTTCCCCGGCCTGGCAGGACGTTGACTAATCTTGGTGACCTCTCTTGCGTTCCCACCCGTCATTTATGGATAGAGCAAACGTGAGACTGCAAGGGTAAGAAAGTTTAAAGGCTCTGTCATTGCGGTTGGAGTTTGGTAAGAAGGAGACTTCTATTACTTTGGATTAAAATAATGAGAAAGTAAATCTGTGCCCCTAAAAAGAACTAGTAATACAATCATTCATGCCGAGGATTATAGCTGAAGGCATATTCTAGGAAAGGGAAATCATTTTTGATTAGTTTAAGTACCTTATGTTTATCTTATGTGTTAGTTATTTGTCATTATCTAACAGATTACACCAAAGATGCAGGAGGGTTATCATGAGTTCAAAGCTAGCCTGGGTTATATAGTGAGTACAAGACCAGCCTGGGCTGCAGAGTGAGACCCTGTATAAAAAAATTACACTAAAGATGAGTGGAGTTGAACAACAAATACTTTATTTAATCGCATGTACTCTTTGTCAGAAGCTTTGATGTAGCTTAGTCGCCTGCCTCTAGATCAGGGTCTCTCCCAAACTGGCAATTAAGGTTTTGGGTCAAAGCTGCAGTCATTTCTAGGTGCAAATGGGAGAGCAGCAGTTTCCCAGCCCATTTCCGTGACTGCTGAGAGCCCTCCCTCAATACCCAGGCTCAGGCATATGGCTCCTGGCAGGCTATGGGTTCTCTCTGGCTGTTGGCTAGAAGCATCAATTCCTGGCCATGTGGCCCTATCTGTACTGTACGGTTCTTAAAATCATGAAAGGTTGCCTTGCAGAGAACAGAGAGCGAGAGAAAGAGAGAGAAATAAAGAGAGAGAGAGAGTAGATCTAGTCACTCCAAGATAAAGGCTTCAGTTTTCTTGTTACTTCTTCTCAGCAGTGATATCTCCTCATCTCTGCTGAACTCTTCTCTAGAAGCAAGTTCCTAATTGGAGCCACACTTCAGGGGAAACACTTGCACAAGAACATGAAAAGTAAAAGGTAAATATTACACGAGGAGGAGCACAATCTTCTATGTGGGCCCCTACATGTGTTTGTCAAAATTCTTGGATCAATAGAATAATAGCAGCTTATTCTAGATAATCATTTTCTATAACTAATTATTTTGTAAAATACATATGCGTATAGGACAACTATGTAGAGACAAGAATAAAAGCTCATTCAAATGTCTACAATTTATTTCCTTTATTCCTCTATCATATCCACTGGGTACACAAGTTGAAATCTCAACTCACAGTGCCACTTTAATGAATCTACTCTGGTAAAGGTCACTGAGGACCTCCACATTGTTTAAGAGACTTTTCTTTCAAGATTTTATTTTACTCCTTGGCATAACTGGGCATTGTTAACCACTTCACCTATTGAAACAACTCTCTCAGCTTTTGAAATACTATTATATGTGAGTCCAGTCTCATTACTGTAATAATATACCTGAATTTAGGTAGCTTCATAAAGAAAAGAGACTTGTTTAATTCACATTTCTGGTGATGCAATGGCATGGCCCAAGTGTTGACTTGGCCTCATGGTAGACGGCATCACAACAGTGACAGAAAGTGTAAAAGGAAGAGATAATGTCTTGAATTAGGAAGTCAGAGAGCAACTCAAGGCTTGGCTCATACTTTTTATAACAACTCCTACTCATAATAACTTAGTGAGCTGTATTATTTTGGGTTCTTTCAAAGACAGAATTTACAGATTTTATCACAAAAGGATCTATTAGGAAGGTTTACAAATCCAAGGTTAGAGGTAGTCCAAAATGGCTGCTCAGCCACGAAGTAGATCTCCTGTCCGGGACTGCAGGACAGCTGGTGAGGTGAGAGTCTGCTGTAGTTCTCTGGTGAAGACTGAAGCCTGAAGATCAGTGATTGAAGAGCAGCGATGGGCAGACAGGCACAAGTTGAGACTGGAGCGAATCTGTGCTGAATATCTGCAAGTCGGTGTCTGTAGACATTTGCGAAGGCAAGAGCTCTCCCAGAGGAATAAGCTGTAACAATCATCCCCCTTCCTTCCACTTATGCCCTTGGAGTTCCAGTTGGCCCTCCCACATCTGAGGGGGTGCTCTTCTCTCCTTGGCCAGACCACAAGTCATTAACACTCTAATCCAGACCTGTTCTTGATCCCCAATCTAGGTGTGGCTCACAAATTCTAATCCTAATGGAGGTGTAATTCACTCAGGTTGACATAATCTCTTCAATGGTCACAGAAGCCAGTGTGAGCTACCTTCATCCCCTCTATAGGTAGCTCTCCCAATGACCCAAATACTTCCCATTAGCCATCTACCTCAAAGTCTCACCTCTTCTTACAGCATAACACTAATGATCACACCTCCAACACGAATCCTTGGGTGATATACTCACTTGATAGATTAATCCACCATCATTTTCTCTTCATCTGAATTTGCTTTTGTTTTCTCCAATATTGGGGATTATCTTCACTTATTTCATTAGCAACGATGTTGCTCATGGTTCTCCTCAGCTCCTTCCAGTAGCCTTCCTCATCCTCATGGTTGTAAGCACACATGGAGACTACTTATCCCTATATATACCTGTAGAGCAAGAAAACCCCTTTCATCCCAGGCATTCACTAATTCTCATGTTCACTTTATTATTTTCATCTCACAGATTACATTTGTATTATCATTAGAACCCTAGGTGAAGACAATATTCTTAACTCTGTCATTGAAAGCAGGTGCTTGTAGTGTTAGAGTCCCTTCCTCTTTACCGCTGGCTCTCTAACTTCTCTACCACACCCTCTTCTCTATATTTACCGAACCTTTCTTCTTCCTTCTAGTCCCGTTACAACTCCTCTAACTCTGATATATTTGTCTTCTTACCTGAATCAAAATTGCAGCCTCCTAATTCGTTGCTACTGCCTCCAATGGCAACTTCCAAATTGTCTTTGCATCACCAGAATGATATTTAAGTGATTATCATGCCCTTCCAAGTTCCTTATCACTGTTAGCGTAAAACCCAAACTTCTTAATTTTGTATGTAAAAACTCTCCTTCCTGTAGATCTTCGTCACCTTCCCCTCCAGATCTGCCCACAGGCATTGACGCTTCTTGTCCTTAAGCAGCACTTGCAGGTCTCAAATCTGTTTTCTTCCACGTTGGGGCCAGTGCACACGTGTCACCGGGCCCTGTAAATTTTCCAGGCCCTACTCTCACTGAATAGTTGCTGTTCACTTCCCAAAGCACACCTAAAGAATTGCCAGATCTTAGAAGCACTCCTTGAAATTGTTCCCTCCATCCTTTCACAGCCCTCTTTCCCAGCAAATATACACACATGCAAGTACAACTATACATAAATGCCTCCAGCTACAGGATGGCTGAAATGCCTATTTTTTGTCTTCCTGTAGTATCCTGGATGTAACTCCATCATTACAATGACCATTCTGTGTTGTATTTACCTCTTTACCTATATATCTTCCCTATAAGATATGGACCACTATGACAGTATGATCTTATTTATTTCTGTATTTTGAACATGTATAGATAATATAGAGTCTGGTGTGAAATAGATGCAGAATAATATGTCACTGGATGAATGACAGCACGCGCATATAAATAAATGCTGTATTCTCCTATTTTGACTGCATACAGTCAAAATACTTTGAGGATCCTTTGAGAGACTACAGTGGATGCCTGAAACCACAGAAAATACTCAATGCTATATAAACTATTTTTCTGTCATACTTATCTTTGAAAAAAAATAATTTATAAATTTGGCATGGTAAGAGATTAAAAATAAGTGATAATAAATTAGGACATCTACAAAAAATACAATGGAATAAAGGTTTTGTTCCCTTTATTTTGAATCCCCCCTCCCATAAAAAAAAGTTATTTGAACACAAGCGCTGCAATGCCACACAATCAATCTGGTGACCAAAAGGGCTACTAAGCAACTCGTGGACAAATAGCATGTACTGAGTGGATGTGTTGGACAAGGGGTGACTCATAAATTTGGATGAGATGAAGCAAAACAGCATGATATTTCATCATGCTTCTTAGAATGTCATGCAACATAAAACTTACAAATTGTTCACTTCCAGAATGCTTCATTTAACTTTTAAGGAGTGTGGTCATGGGTAACTGAAATGATGAGAAGCAAAGTCATGGTGCTCTGGTCTGGATCTAGCACATCCCCCTGCCCCAAAGCCTCATGTCTTTGGATGTTGTGTAATAGCTGTGGAACCATGTGTTGGGAGGAGCTGGGGCCTGGTTGGAATGGGCTAATGTTTGGGGCTTGGCCTGGAGGAATTGTATCCACTTATTGAGACTGGGGGACACCCATGGTAGAGCTTTCAGGTATGTGTTATTGACTCGTGGGGCAGGAACTAAGGGAAGGAGGAGCACCCATCCTCTGTGTGGGGAACCCAAATGGCAGCTTAAACTAAGTAAAAGGACAGGAAAAAATATTGTTATGATTTCTTAACTTCTTCCTGCGAAGGCCCTGGATGTCAACTTGCTCCTGACTCGCTTGGCTTTCTGTCTGCCATGCTGTGAAGAGCTTTTCCCCAACGAGTCCTCTGGCATGTGCTCACATCGTTGTGGGCAGTCCCTGAGTAGGCTGTATGAGACCTTCTGAAACTATGAAGTAAAATAAATCTTTCCTCCATTAAGTTGCAGATGTTGGATATTTCTGTAACAGCAATGAAAAAGTAACTAAGACACATGGATAATGGAAGGACTGCTATAACATAATTCAGTTTAGTATGCCTAATTTTTATGGAACACCCCCTACTTTTTATGGGGAATAGAGGATAAGGTTTCTAGGAAGTATGGAAGTGTGAAGTTAGCTATCTTTTAGTCCCACCATATGAGAAAGAGGAGTTGCAAATTAGCAAATACTTAACGGAGTTGTAGCGATGCTTTTTTTTTCTGCTTGATTGCAGAACTGTGTCCGCAAATATGTTCACCAGCTGACTCCGTGTCCTACATGCTTCCCTGTAATTTATTTGGTGCTCTCAGCCGCTTGGCTGCTGTGTTGTGATTAGTCATGTGTAGACAGTTCCCTCTTCTTTGGGAATGGAAGTCTGTGTCCAGCTCTGCTACGCTCGTGGGGACAGCGAAGGAGCAAGGCAAGCAGAGTTGACTCTGACAGTTTGGCAGGCACCTGCCGGAAACACAAATGCTGTAATGAAAGGTCACTTTCAGGCAGTGAAATTCAAGTTCCGAGTTTCAGTTGTGGTTGTGAGAGAAGTTCCCAAGTTTTACCATAGTTGGATTAGTTTTACCTCTGCTGGGAGACTCACTGAGTGATAAGAACACATCACAGAGGTTGTTTCGGGCATTTCTTCAGAATTCATATTCCTCACAGATGCTATCTTATTAATTCTCCAAGCATGCTTGTGTTGAAGAGAAAAGTATTGGCACTAGGCCCACAAGTAGGTGCATGAGTCTGTTTCACTGCCTGGAGGCAGGACCGCACCTAGCACATACAAGGAAAATGAGCTCTATTCTGGTTTAATTGTGCCTTTTATCCTCCCTGGAGTAGAGTCCTTCAATTACAATTTAGTTTGTTATTACTAACATTATTAGCTAATTATGATGATTTAAGGTACTACATTCATCTCTGTATGTGTAGGGGTGTGTGAGTGTGTAATTAAATTGGACATGACAGTCTAAATTGGCCTGCGTATGTGCATGTGAATAGCTAATGTAAAATGTTCCCTCGTTTGTTGTTGCCTCTCTCCTTTCCTCTCCTCCTTTTTCTTCCCTCTCTTCTCTTTTGTTTCTCACTTATTATTTATTCCCAGATTCATTCAGAGAGTCCTGAATTTTCATTCTGTCTAAACCTCTTTAGATCCCAGACACAGTGACCATCTATCTTGAATGATAGTCTTTCCTGATTGGATAGAGCTAAGCTAAATTCTATTTTGAAGACTTCCTAGACTGGATGTTTTTTGGCACACAATGAAGTGATGTTTTATTTTTTTCGACTGACTAACAAAATTAGATACAAAATAATCTGATCTCGGATGGTTGTGTTTTGAACATCAACTAGCAGAGAAAGAAAAAATTTTTGTCAGAGACTTTTTGTTTCAGTTTCTATACTACCTTATATTAACAGAAATCTGATTTTCTTATCTTCAACTCAAATTGACAAAACTTAAGCTCCTTATAACTTTCCTCGGGCCTAAATTTTTTTATCTCCATTACCAAAACCATCAGTCGCTCAACCATATACCAAATTAATTTATCCACACAGTTCTCTTGCTTATACTGTACGTTACCAAATACAGTGCTGATCAACAATGCCCAATAAGAACGTGCTCTGTGGTTCGATAATAAAACTTGGCATTGGTAAGAATGAAAAACTAGCGTGCTCTCCTAGCTTATTTTTCCCAGTGGTATGATTTTAAATGTAAAAACTAGACCTTATGCATCGTTTTTTTCCCATGAGGAAAACCAGCCAAAGATAAAGCTGATACCAAGGAATGACCAGAGAAGCAAAGAAAACAAGATCATGATGATATTGTTGGCCACTGAATGAAGCTGACACAGGGGTTCTTCTCCCCAACAAATGAATCTATGTGCTTCCTCATTTGTGAGCCTCTGCAATCTCTTCTTAGTTCAATCAGGCCAAATTCTACCTCCTTCGCAAGTCACCTTGAATTATATACATAATTGCATCATTCTCTGTGTACTAAGAGGTACGGACAACGAGATAAGCTGATGTATTTTAGAAATCAAATAAAGGGCATTACTGCACACTGAAACAATGTCATGTGTTGAAATGTGAGCATGGGCCTTTATATATTCATAAGTTATTTTATATACCTCTCTGCTGTATACACATTGAATACTTGTAGTAATACATATAAGACAAGGCTAACCATGGGCATAGGAAAACCGAAAATGAGAAGGAGGACATACACTTACCTTTTTATACTCCTAAATTATTTAGATTTTTAAAGAGAATTATTTACTTTAAAAATTCAGAATAACAGCTAATGAAAATATTTAAACGGTGTGCCAGACAGTGCTGGCAGTAGAAAATTCTCACCTATTTTCTTGTTTAGAGAAGACAATTATGCATCATCAAAATGCTATACCATATGTACTGAAGGTGCAAAAATAATGCCAAGAAAAGGCAAGTTCAATTCCATCTGGAAGCATACCACGTGGGCTTTACCAAGGAGGCGATACCTAAGCAATAGGATTCTAACAGACTGGGACAGTACTTCAAGCAAAGTGGTAACATTTTTGCAGCATGTAAGTCGGTAGAATATAGTGCTTTATATCTTTCAGGAGTTTCTTGGCCAATAGAAACTTAGGTTCTATTTTTTTTCAGCCTAGAACCCTTTTGTTGAGGTTGAAATTTTTATTTATTAATTTTGGAATAAAATATTTTAAGTAAATGGGAAAGTATAATGATAAAGAATACGAAGTCTGATATAAAAAGGTTCTGGTGCTTATCAGCCAGTTTGCTCAGGTTTTTTAGTGGCATTTTTATTGGTGTTTATTTCTTCTGACAATTATTATTTTCAGAGTACAAAATAAGCTGGCTTATTATTTCTTCTACTGGCTTATAAGAAGGAAAACAACAAGAGGTTCTTGGATGAAAAACAACTCAACTATGTACTACCCTTTTATGGAACAGAAGGTTAACTTCTTCTCACACAACTATTTACCGGTGTATCCATACATACAAGCCTATAGGAATAGGCTATAAGAACTACAACAGGCTACACCAAAGGAAGATGGCAAAGCCAGCATCCTTCTCAACACTTGCAATGTTCCTTCCTCCCCTGCTATTTACTCCACTCTGTGTAACACCAACCGTAAGAGAAATATTTCTAGGTACAGGGATACATACATGTTCACAGAACACTTTATGTAGTTAACAGAATGTTACAACGATACAACTTAGGCAAACCCCAAGAAAATACATCTTAGAACAGAAGGTGAGGCTTTTGGTTTTTTGTTGTTGTTGTTCTTGTTGTTGTTGTTCTTGTTTCTGGGAGGTTTTTTTATTTTGCACCTTTTAAGAGACAACAGTTACTTTTGTATGAAATGTATAATGCACACTGAAGCCACTTCAAATAATTCTGGTAATAAATACTCATGCTGTATTCTCTAAATTTGTCCAGGAAATTTTTAAACAGTGGAGTCATTTATTTCTAACCACTTTTTGAAATCTCATTGCCTCCAAAGATAAGTATCTTCCTACACAAAAATAAAGTTACAATGAAGAGGAAAAGAAGAAAAATGTAATGGACCTCTCTCAGGTCGTGATTCACCAGATATAAGTCTTCATTCTATCTAATATGCTGATCTTCATATAGTAATTTTTTCTTATTAAGCATATTTATGATTTGGTATATCTGCCCTGGTTTAAAAATTCCATAGCTCCTTCACCTAAATCTATTAGTCGAAGATTCCATTTAATTAAAACAAAGCAAAATTGAATTAATTACAACTTATTTGCAAATAAAAGGAAAAAATATAATCAGGCCTTAGAAGAAGTAATTTACAATAAACTATATCAACATATATATGTATGTATGTATTTGCACTAATGTGTCTATAATTTATTTATAAAAGAATGTTCTCAGTATAATCTTTAAATTATATACAATCATCTTAGTCACCTTATTGTCACTGGGATATAGAGTCTGACACCCACAATTTGGAGGAGAAAAAGTTTATTTTAGCTCATCGTTGAAAGTACTCAGTTCTTACATGGTTGGCTGGCTGGGGCGGAAGGCCATGATGAAATGGCCTGGCAGGAGGTGGCTGCTCACGGAATCACAGCCAAGGCCAGAACATCTTCCAGGTCACACCCTTGTTGGCCTGCCTTCTCCAGCTAGGCGCCTTCTCTCAGCAAGTGAAGTCAATAAATTAATCCACATGACCCAGTTAACTCCCACAATGCAATCACCTTCCAAACACATAAGGCCTTTGAGAGACATTTCTCAACAATGGTAAATGTGTGTATTTAAAAAATAATACCTTGCTATTATACATACATTATTTTGTAAGCATAAATTTGTGTAGTACAGAATGGTTATGTATACCTACTATATTAAAACATTAATCTACAAAAGCATTACATATATTTATATTTTCTCATTATTTCAATATTTTCTGTCTAGAGTCAACATTTTTCAGAAAAAAGGTTAAATAAGATAGAACATCAGAGTCTAAACCATTTTGTATTTTTATGTCAGCTAATGAGTTAGAGGCTATTTCAAAGAAAATGAGAGAATTAGCTGGGAGTGATGTTAGAAATAGATGGGGAAGTTTAAACTTTCTAAGGATAAAGACCAATTGGGTAGCTATAAAAGCCATTTTGAAAGAAGAAATAAGTTTAGAAGACGAGCAGAAACTAGCACAAAGAAAAAGATAACTGTAAGATTCTGGATCTGGAAAGTTGAAGAATTGCAGCTCCCATTAACTGATAGAGGAAAGCTGTGAACAAGCGTCAGTTCCAAATGATAGAAGAAAAATTCATTTCTGGAGCTATTGACCTTCAAATTCTCTATGAAGAAAGGACCATTATGACCACAATTTTGCAGATGAGGAACTTCGATAGGAGGCATGGAATCATTTGGCCCAGGTCACACAACTAGTAAGTGAAAAAGCCGGAGTACAAAACCAGGCACTTTCTTTCTTACTACACCAATGAAATTTTAAGTCCTGGATTGACCCAGATCTAACATTTTTTTGAAATCAGCAATATGCAATCAAAAATTACAATTGATATTATTGCCCAGAGCAATAATTTGAATGGTTTCTACTTCCCCCGAGTTTCATGCCCCAGAGCCAGAATTACCTGTTGCTTGACTCATCCCATAATCCAGCACGCTAGACTTTGATTGGTCTCAGATGCACTACCACATCCAGGTTGGACCTATGCTGCATTTCTTTGAAAAGATTTCACTTGAAGCCAAGGATTTTCTTGGAGTTGCAAGCTTGGGGTTGTCAAGTAGCCATGTTTCTAAATCCAGCAAGAAAGCAGTATAAAGGATTAAAGCCAGAAATGGTGGAAAGTTGGAGGGTGAGGGAATCCTGGCAGCATTTGAACTCCAACCAACCAACCTTTGAGGTCCGACTGCAGTTTCTTCCTTCCTGTGATTTGTTAGTAAAACAAGTCTTTTTCCTGCCTATTACGTTCTAAATCAAGTTTCTGTCATTTGCTTGAAATCCACTCATGGTAGATTCACGCACACACAACTCTAGGGACTAGAAGCAATGACCTGTGTTCCTTTTTCATGTGTGAATGGGAAGAAAAAGTGAATTTTCAAGGATTTTTCAAAGGATAAACTGTACGTAGACTGTCTTTCTTTCTTCACTTAAAACTCACTTTACAGCTTTGAGAAATACCAGTCAGATTCTTGCACATTCTTGGTTTTTCCTTTGATGTAGCATTACGGAAGAGCATTTGCCTAGCATGGTCCAGGCCCTAGATTTGATCCTCCGTGACACACATGCACGCACACACATGCGCACACACACAATGTGAAGACAACTGGTTACAATATCAGTCAGTCCCACCTAATAGATTACAAAGGTTTGGGGCACTTTTTCCCCTTAGAGTGCTTAATAACTTTACATGGGCCGTGTGCAATCGTCTAATTTAGAGTGTTGTGGGCATCCACCATGGAGACTTCCATATTCCTATTTGCCCTTCCCTCCTGCCACACATCCTACAGCTTTACATAAGGATGAGAAAACAGAACAAATGCCTGGTAAGATTTTTAAATGCAGAGCACGTGGCATAGTGCCTTACACTCAGGAGCTCCTCAGTAACCTTTTCTAAAATAAAGATTAGAAGCAAAGTTGAGTTTCCTTAAGAAATTATCACAGGTGGTGACGGTCTAATTCCCAACACATTTAGAAGTCTCAATAAGTATTCATTATTGCTCCAACCCCCCCCCCCCCACAGGATCCTTTAGTTACTGTCTCTCTTTATTGGTCTGTTATATTGGTTTTTGCAAATTTACATATTAATTTGCATTCTTTTCTTTCTTTCCTCTTTACTTCCCTTCTCTTGGTCCCCTTTCTCCTCTTGCTCCTCCTGCTCTTCCTTTGATACCTTAGGAGCACTGCCTAGACTCAGAGCACCAGATGTCATGTAGCTCAGGCTTTGCTCTCTCTTGGGTGCTATTATGACCTCCAAGGGTTCTCTCTGATGTTACTCAAGGCAGAAAGGAAGAGTCACTATAGTAAGAGACCAGGATAAACCTTCAATAAAGCATCATGCTCTGATACTACAGGCATAAAAGCTACCGTCAGCTTGTGGTATATAATATATCAGGTACTAATTTTTACCAGGTTTTTAAAAATTCCCCAGTGATGACAGAAAAATAATTACTCTAACCTTCTCTAACTTTAGACTTACCAATTTATTAAAGACATGAAATTTAAGAGACGCTATACCTTCTTTAGGTAAAGGAAGCAGTATTTATGGAACACACTGGCATTCTGTGCTCATCTATTGAAGACTACAGAGTGAGTAACAGGCTACAGCTCTCATCCCGGTTTCACCCATCTCACCAAATGCTGCCAAGATCTTCATAGTTAATTTAACGTTATTATCCCATGAGACAGTAGATGATATTTTCATCCTACGTAAGGAATAGCATTCTATGAAATGCCAACTATAGACAGTTGCTAAGCATCATTGCAAACTATACCAATCAAGAATTAGTAGAGGTTTAATTTAAGCAGAGGTTTAATTGGACTGGAATCTAAAAACAGCTATACAAAACATTTTAATCTTTTGAATGGAGAAGATTACTTTTCCAGAAGTCTTCATCATGTGCATCATTCCTTTTTTAATGAAAAATGTGTGCTGCAAAGTATCTGGTTATGATGTGAAAAGTCAAATTTAACTTTTCTTTTGAATAGCCTGGTAATTAAGCATTTGCTGTAAAGGAAAGTTTTGATTATTCATTATGATACTACATATTATCATGAAACACTTTTATCAAGTAGTCAAGACCTAGTTGACCACGTGTGTGTGTATGTGTGTGTATTACACAAAAAAATCCCTATTTTCCACAAGTTCTTACCTTATATTGAGAGATGTATATCACAAAAAATCCTCTTAGGTATACACACATATACTAGAACAGTAACCAACCAAATATCTACCCATGACTGGTTTACATTGCTTTTATGGTTTAGATTTAAAATGTCACCCTCAAAGCCTCATGTGTTCGGAGGCAGGGCAGGTGTTGGACCTGGGGACAGTACACACAGCAGGGGACTAAGCCTTTCATGAGTCCATCTTTGAACGAGCTGTGAGTAGGTAGGGCCTCGTTGAAGAGGTGCAGCACTGTGACCTGAAAGAGTGCTTTTTGTGCCATTTCAGCCTTCAAGTGTGGGGGTCTGACCACCACACAAGGGCCCGAGGAGAGGAAAGGTGTGTTCGCGGCTAGGCCCAAGAGTACCAGACCCAGCTGGGAGTGTGTCGAAGCACGAACTCACTTTATTCAGGAAGTACAGAAGCTTATATATAGGGTAGAGGGAGAATGCGACAAGGAGGGGAGAGCAGGCGATTGGACGTGGTGTCTACGTAAGTGGGCGTCAAGCCAATCAGCGGATGACCACGCAGGCAGGCGCCAGGCACTCGCAGCAATAGTACTGGGATCACGCGTGGTACACCAAGGCAGAAACGGCTTGGCCCAATCATCTTCCTTGGTAAACACCCAAGGTGGCCGCCCCCCGGGATTTCTGGCGGGCACCATCTTAGATATCACCCCACATAAAGTCAATTAATCATAGACTGCATGTGCTGCAACCATGAGCCAAAATAAACCCTCTCTTCATTAAGTTATAGGTGTTGGGTATTTTGTCCTAGCAATAGGAAAGTAAATAGTACAATTGCCAAGTTAAAAATTAAAATGCTTGCATACACATTTGTATATTATATCATTTTCCAAACATGAAAAATTAACTTAGAGCCTAGTTTATTCCTGTGACCAGGAGGCTCTCAGTTACCAGTGGATCTGCCTCAGGCCATGGAGGTAGAAAGGCTCATCTTTCTACGAAGTTACCTACCACATTATCTTTATGTACTTGAATAAGGTTGGCCACAGGAAAAGTTTCAAAATGTTAAAGATTGTCTTGACTGAGCTTGTTCTGGGATTTCTTCGTCTATCTTAGTTACTTATTCATTTCTGGGAGGAAAAAAAAGCCAACGTCTACACCTAAAGTGAGGAAAGATTTATTTTCACTTAGAGTTTCAGAAGGTTGCAGTCTATACGTGGGCAGCTGGCAGTGGTAGATACGCATGGTTGAGGTGAACTGAAGTGGAGCTCTCCATGGCACGGCAGACAGGAAGGACGGAGCTTCCTTTCAACTTCTGCCCCAGTGACTTTCCCTTCTAGACCACGCCACGGTGTGCCACCCCTTCTGACCAGGCCCCACCTTTCACTGGCATATGGGTATTTCACAATATCCAAATACATAAAGTCTTTTGAGGATATTTCAGATTCACACTATAATATCACCCCAGAGTTTTTACCCTTGTGACACTCTCTTAACCTTCGTCCTCTATATCATACTTTCCTCGTACTTCCTAGGAATTTCTTACTTTTTTTTTTTTACAGATACCTCTTCCTCTGCTTCTACCTAACATACTGATGTCTCTCTGAGTCCTGCCTTAAGCTTTTCCTTCATTCAGTCAATCTTCTTGGAGGATCTCTGCCAAGCCTGTAGGTACTATTTCCACCTGTGTGTTGATCGAACCCGAATTTTATATTGCTACCTCAGACTTCTCTCCTATTTAACATCTCTGCCTTGATATCCTGAAGATTCTAGAAGCTCAACATACCCTCAAACTTAACTCATCACATGTCCTTTTAACCCTGTTCTTCCTACTGATTCCCCAGCTCAGTGGCACCAGGTATTAAGCTAGGTGCCTCAAGGAAGTCTTTGATCCTTCCTCCTCTGTCTCTTTCTTTTTCGGATTGATCTCTCTACATCTAGCGTCAGTTTTTATACACACTTGTCTTTCAGTTCTCACTGCCTTTGTACCATTATTCATCTTTCCTGCTATTGTTTGGATCTGGAAATTACTCCAAAAGCCTCATGTCTGGAAGGTGATTTAAACACGAAGGTCAATCCATTGATTTCCTGTGCTGTTAAGATTTGAGGCCTGGTCAGAAGGGTGGATCACTGGGGCCTGACCCAGAAGAGTGGATCACTGAGACATGACCTGGAATGATATACGCCAGCTCTGCCCTTCCTCTCACTCCCTTGGCTCCTGGGCCACCATGATGTGAACAGCTCTCCTCCAGGTAGGACTCTATTCTGTGCTGTCACCGCTGCCGGCCAGTCATGAATGGGTGGAGACTTTCTGAAACTTTGAGCTAAAATAAGCCTTTCTTCCCTTAAGTTATAGATGTCGGGTATTCTGACCCCGCAATAAAAACAGAGACGTCTCCCCTCTCTCTCTTGAACTGTTGCTGTAGCTGCTTGCATATTTCCTGTAGCTCTTTCAGCATCCTATTACTTATGGAACCTATTCTGCTCTTCCTACCTGGGAAATCTCCTTCTAATCATATCCAGGAAAACAAGGATGATCACATTCAAATGTTTTGCCCTCTAGCAAGCTATCAAGTCCGTACTTTACTGTGTTCCGTGTCAACTTGCACTTGCCAAATCTTGTATCATCGGCCTTCCCAAAACCTCATCCGTGTAGGAGGCCCCGCCACAGGAGCCAAGGGATCCAAGGCAGTAGCTGCTTCACCCGCCTGGCTCTTGGCAGCCAGCTGCACTGACTCAGCCATGTTTCCCACTTGAAATGGTTGCAACAGTTTTCTTTTCTTTTTTTAAGCCTTTGTTCTTGACTTGTGTGAGATGTATGTTATCTACATTTTAATGTGATCCAAAGGGAGGCAAATTAGCAGAAATGAATGCCACCCAATCGATGGTGGTGCAAAAATATGTCCAGGGGAAATGAGAAATAGAAAATCTTTGGCTCTGTATCACCCCAAACACCCACAATGCTAGCTTGTACTCCACCCCTAAAACAGGTAGAGTGAAGAGGCAGAGTAGAGCTTCTGTAACAAAGGCACATCCATACTAAGTCCCACTCTCTTCTTCTGTCTTTCATTGCTCTAAGTGGAGTTTGCTTATTATCTTAATGTAACTGGATTTATAAGTCCACAGGAATACAAATCCATGTTATTTTTTTTTTTTAGTTTTAGATATTTGTATAGGTGCAGGAATCTAAGCTAAAACTTTTATTCACACAACTTCCTCCCGGATTATTAACCCTGTGAGAAATCTCATATCAGCAGATAGCTTTGGTGGACTTATTACTAAGAAAATCAGGTCCCGAGGAGAAAAATGGTGGGTGTGTGGATCTTGGGACTATTGAGTCAGCCTCACTCTACTAAAGTCCTCACCCTTTCTGAATGATCATATAAATTCGGGACACTGAAAGTAAAGTGGTTTGTTCAAAATGCACCAGAATACAGTGTATACACATGGACGTTAGAGTCAGACTCATCCAATTCAAATGGTAATTGTCCTTTCAAGTCAAGTTAGTTAAGAGGCTTCCTTTCCGCATGTAAAATGTGTATAATATTAATTGTCCCATGGAAATTTAATGATGATTATATAAAAGTATGTATATAAAATTTTTAACACATTGCACATGGCATAATATTTTACTCAAAATAAATAAGTAATAAAAAAGTAGCAGTGAACATCATAGATTAGCAGTTGGTAACATGATATATGAATATCATAATTATAAATATCATATATTAGAAACGAGTAATGACATATGTTACCTTCTTTGTCTGAGCTCTGAAGAGGAAAGAAATTAAACACACAGCTCTTGTTTCCAAGGTTTGTCCATTCAAAGATGCAAGCACGACGTTTAATCTACCCTCCCTTCAGATTTTTAGTGGGTGTAAAATGGAAATTAGACATGGCCTCACTAACTGAAGGACTAGTCCAAAACAGAATGACTCAACAATGTAGCCACAGCTCAAAGGATGAATTTAAATTTTTTAAACCATGAAATAGATGAAGTCCAAGCTATAATTATACCATAAATAATATCCTTAACAAAGTGACATAAAATTAAGTGCACAGAATTATAGAGAGAAGATTTTCATCAGGGAGCAGGAATGACAGAGGAGGAGGCAGATAAGAGGGCAAAGCCTCCCCGACAAGGTGAGGCAGGTTGCCAGTTGCAGTCTGCAGAAGGGGAGGGTCCGGGTTTACCAGGGAAAGGGCATTCGTGTGTGGGAGAATCTGTTGCATAGATTAAGTTAAGCAATTTGTTTCCTTGACAGTGGATGAAATATTCTTTAATTGCACTGAAACAACATTGTGTAACCAGATGTTTGTCTCCTGTCATCCCTAATCTTTCCAATCAGCACACTCAACAATTATACCCTTTGCTGCAAGGCGCTCCCACCCTGAAGATTTCACCCATGCATAAATGAGGGACTACTTGTAACTGTGTGCTTTACTGCCTTATGTTGCAATAGAACATACAAACAAGACATAATCTCTGCATGGGGTTTCTGTGTGAGATCAAATCAAATCAAATTTAAATACACACTTTCCCCTAATTTGCCTTTTCAACAGAAGTTACAGAAAAGAAACTTTAATTTCTTATAAAGTTATCAAGGAAAGAAACTGGTAATAATAAACACAAAAGGATGCCTCTAGGTTGTAGGTAAAGACTATTATGAGTAGGACTATGAAAGACTTTGATGTGTGTGTGCATGTGTTGTGTGTGTGCATAAGTATACACATATGTTTGCTGTCTTTGTACTTTAAGTGAATAAAAATTCACTTTGGAGAAAATTATTTCCCCAGTTTGACACTGATGGACCTTTGGAATGGGACAGCAAATGAATTTTTGTTGTGCTTCTCACTTGAGTGCTGGTAGGATGTGCAAGATTATCTGGCTCACTGATTTTCCAACTATAGTCCAAAGAGTCCAAATGTTCCCCAGGCGTGTTAGTGACTGACCGTATTTCCCACAAGTGGTAGTAAACAAGGGGTGAATCTCAAAAACTCACTTGTGGCTGTGACTTTTAAGTCTCCACTTCAAAAGGCACTTGTTTCTAGGTAATTATAATGTAGGATGTCATTCCATAGGTCATAACTGACCAACTCCCAAAGGACCTCTATGAGGCACTGTCATTACCTGTTAATAACTACAGGAGTCAGCAATGTGCCTGCTTACCCAGATGCTGAGCTCCACACTGCTCCTGAGTCAAGCTGCCATAAGTATTTTTCCACACAGCTTCTGGGCCTTGATGTTCCAAGAAGGCTCTTGGTAAACTCCAGAGCAAGGCTTCCCTTTGAAACACTAAAAGACGCTTTTCTGAAAAGAACAAGTTTTCAACTACAAACACAAATGACCACTCTAGCAAAACTTGGCTTTGTAAACAGTAGTGCAAACAAGTTGGTGAAGATGAGGTGTACCGTGAAGCAGTTCGGTGGTGACGTTCTACGTTACTGATGAATGTTGCCAAGTAGCAAGCCCACTAGGCACTGCTGCAACAACTATGATAGGTTTGTCATCGTTAAGGAACAAGCGTTTTGAACGGGAATTCCAAAAACAAAAGAAGCATCTGAGTTAGAAGTACACATCAGTTAAACTTACATCAACCTAGGGCAGCTTAAATAAAGGTTGCTGATATTTAGTTTATGAAAAATATATATCACAATAAAAAAGCCCAAGAACCAGCAATCAATACTGATCTTTCTATAGCTAAGAAAACTAGAGATGCTTTGAATTACTCAGATTTAAATGATGGATTTAGGGCGCAAGCTGCTGGCCTGTGGCTTGTGCCGATTCTTTGGCCCCATCACCCCTCATAGAATCACAGAGTCAGCAAGATGTTCGAGACAGAGTCTGTTTAGTTCCCCAGTTTCCTAAACCACAGGTGCACGATTGGGAAGGCCTGAGTCCCTGAGTAACTCCTGACTTCTAGTCCTATTCTGTGATCAGGACAGAACCTCTTTGGGTCTCATTCTTCCCAGTTAGAAAATGAGGTTGCTCTAGGTGATGATTCTGGTCATCAGTTAATGTTAATATCTGAACTACAGTTGTTTCTGCCTTTCCTTCTTTTTAGTATTAGTCTCCCATTTACCACTCTAGAATTTCCTTTCGCACAATTTCAGTCACTCATTGTAGATGGAACTAACCCTTCTGCACGGTGTGGGAGAAAGGGCAGGGACAATTGTCCCAGGTGGGCTGGGCAGAGGGCAGTGTCCAGTCAGGATGTTATGTCTGATGCAGCTTCTCCCAAGGAAGACCAGGTTAGGGCTTGGTCTTTCCATCAGGTTGTTTAACTAGTAGGACGAGGGCTGAGGACTGCAGACAGGGATTCCTAAGGAGAGCCTATCTGAGAAGGAAGCCACATGGAGGAAAACAGGGAAAAAGCACAAGAACCTCAATGCCATCTCCCAGGCCTGGGATCCAGGACCACAGACTGCAAGATTTCCTCTTTAAAGTTCAGCTAGTTCGGGTGAGATTTTGATCACTTGCAGCTTAAAACCTAAGACCAAATCCTCACAACATTTCAGTATGAAAGATGTGCAGCTTTTTGAAAAAAGTTTCAGCACTAGTAAGCTCATTCCTATAGAAAAAGTCATTAAGTGAAGTCTTCTTAGGTTGATATCTAAGAGCTTTCTGTATATTGCTCATTTTTATTTTCTAAAGATATCCAGCAAATTCCAGTGCTTTGGAAATGTTTACTTGTGTTTTAAGAAGCATCCTACTTACATCAGTTATATACTCTTTAACCCTGAATCATTAGAGTACAAAAAGGAGTGAACGAGTGGGGAAAGGCAGAGCACCGTGTTTTTTAGCAGCTTTATAAATGTATGCATTAGATTTATTCAGTTAATAGTTGTCTTAACAAATTGGAAAATTTTACCATTAACTCGAGGTTTTGTTCATTTATAATATCTTTCCCTCATTAAATGTTACTTAAGAGGATTTCAGTTGAGTGGGAATATTTAAAGTGAGATGCTATGAATCTTTTTAAATAAATTTATTTCTTTTTAAGAAATTAATTAAAATGAGTTGTGGATGAGAGATATGCAGTCAATGAATAAATTAGTGTCTGGGCAAAGGTTAAGGAATAACTGCTGGGAAATGAAAAGAAGCACGTTCCAAAGGCAACCTGTTAATGGAGAATTTTCATACTTAGATGCACCAATAAAAAGTTCATTACTCAACGAAATTACACTCTTCTGATATTACTTCTTTCTTATTATTTCTCTCCTTTCTACCACTCTGTTCCTCCCTCCCCAACCCTTTACTCTTTCCTTTCTTCATTCTATCCTTTCATTAATATAAAAGTAGCCACTTCCTTCCTATTCTCAGACAAGTTTGTGCATTGGCTGAGCACTTGGTCAGCCTGGAATAGACACGTATCACAAGTCATCATGCTGAATTCCAGCTCATTCATTCTTGGAAAGCCATGACAAAAATGGTAGAGGTAAAAGAAGGCACAGGAGCAGTGAGAGCTGAATTTTCAAACTAGGAGAAACATCATTTCAAATTTAATTCACAAACTGGGAATGGAAATGTCACTGCCTCACTGAGAGGGTTAATCACTTTCTAATTTGAACTGGCAAATTTTATAATGACACTGTGAAATTAGCAGCATTTTATTGTGTTAATTATCTGCAGGACACTACATCATTACTTCTAATAAATGTAAATGAGATTGTGTCTCCTAGGACAATACACTGACAAGGTGAATTTTTATTGGCTATTTATGTGATTCTAGGTTGGTCTTTCTTCTTTTTTAGTTCTCTTATAAAATACTTTCAAGCAGTGTGAGCTCACCATGCCAATTTCCCTGTATTTTATTGAACACAATATTTTAAAGGTCATTAATGTTCTCCTTAGCTAACTGAAACTCATTTTCACTCAAAGCAACGTTGATTATTAAAAATCCTGTCAAGGGTCAACCCAGTCAACCAAGACTGAGAACTACAGCCCTAGCCCAGAAAAAATTAAAAACCCTGTCTTTCATTTTACAGGCATTTGAAAATGAATCTTCTGTACACCCATTTGATTCAACAATTTGCCAACATCAACTCTGCAAAGAAATGAGTTATCCAAGAGTTGAGGTCAGAGAAAGAAATGAAATGAAGTTGTGCCTTCTAAATCATTCATCAAACATAAAAGTTGACAGATGGCCAGTCCCATGCCAATGAAATTTGACAAATCCTGCTGGAGACTGGTTCTGAGTGTATAGCCACCACAAAGAGTATAAAGGAAAAAATATTAATCCTGAAAAATGTAATAAGCTAAGAGAGAGAAAGGGAAAACAAATGTAGAAATAATGGACAAAAAGAAGAAAATATTAAAAGGGCCTTCTAGCACAAATAAAGAGAACGAAAAGCAAAGGATATTAATTCACTTACTAATTATGGATAATGGAGGAGAAAGACGCTATTTAAGTTAATCCTCAAGTAGACAAATCAGATTTCAATAACCTGAGATACCGAGAAGGCAGAGTGATAATAAGTGATAATTATTCTAACAATAATAATAGCTACTAACTGAACAACTGTCATTTGCCAACACATTGTATGCATTAACACTCATGTGTTAACAGTCTTGTAATATAAATACGATTCCTGATTCCTAGAGGTGAAAACGGGGAACCGAAATATTTTAGAATATACCCAAGTTCACACAGATAACAAATAAAAGTCTCAAAATTCTAACTCATTTATATTTAGTGTAAAATCTTAACCTGCTTCAGTATACAGGAGTGCAATCTAAGAGAGAACTTTGGTATTAGGTATTTTTACAATGTGTAACTGGTAGGAGTGGTATCATGGTTTTGATAATGTCAGAAGCAAACTGATGTGCAATTTGCAGTTGCAGCCTAGCTCCAACATTCCAAAACACTAAAGTTACATGATCTATTCCTACCCCTAGAGACCTTAGATTCTCCAAGATTATAAATAAGAAAAAAAGTAGCCACGCCTAGTTTTGTGGGGCCTTTGTAGTTTCTTTTGTGGTATTGGGATCAAACCCAATGCCTTGAACATCCTGTGCACCTGCTAGAGACCAAATGCCAAAGCTGCATCCGCATAAGAATTATAAGGTAAGAACTCGACAACCTGACACTTAGCATTATGGCTGGCACTCATTAAAGGCTGTCGTCATTAATGCTGAGGATGGTGCTTGTTGCTGTAGGAAATGGAGCTTTCACTCATGTCTCTCACAGAGTTTGTTTCCTCCCTCACTTTATTTATGTGTCCATACCTCAACCGTGGTGTGAGGATCAAGAACAATTGACTGGTCTCAATTAGACTCCTACTATGGTTCGACTGCCCCCTTCAAAATGCATGTTGAAATTTCATTGCTATTTGAAGTATTACATGGTGGGACTTTTAAGAGGGGATTGGGACATGAGGACACAGCCGCATCAGTGCGATAAATTCTGTTATACGAGGACTATAAATGGGAAACAAACTAAACATTAGATGATATTCAGAGGAAATAAGAATATTCATGTTTAGAAAAAAGAGATTTTTTCTCCTCTATTTCATTCGTTCAATGTCTTTGCAAAACTGAATTATCTATTAAAGCACCATTTTTTAAAAATATAAAACAAAATGACTATTTTCTAATTTAAGAAAAAATATTACCTTTGGAGAAACACATCCCAAAATATCATAACAGAAGTAAAAAGTAGCATGTTGGCTTACAATATAAATACAGTGTATTATAAAGTTTATATTTAGAAAATAACCCAGAAAGAAATATATAAAAAAGATGTGTCATTGATAGTTTAATTAAAAAGTAAACATCAAAAAGGTTAAAGATCTCTAAGAACACAGACCCTCCAGTTGGGTCAAAATATCTCAGTGTAAATAATCTACAAGAGACACAAATAAAATATAATTGACTACAATCACTAGGAACATGGCCAGGAGAATGGAAACAGGGAAGCCCAATAATAGTGTTTACTTCCAGCAAAGTAGAACTCAAGGGAAAAGGCATTGAGAAATAGAGTCATATTTTGTTGATGAAGAGTAAAATTCACGATTAAAATTAACTATCATGAATTTGTAGGTGCCTATTAATCATAGCATACCAATATGAAGTAATTGCTTTTAAACATTTTTAAAAGTTGACAGTTCAGCAAACATTAGTATTTGCCTAAATAGTGCTACAATGGTAATGAATAATGTAGTTTTTAAATGAAAATATAAATTTATAAAGGAACATAGTCAGTGTATGCAAACACTAGTAGTTCAGCCTTTTCTTCCTGCACCACAAGTAAATAGTGTGTCTTGGTAGATTGAGTTCTGCCCAGAGAAACACACATGGAAGCCATCTGTGTCACCTCTAGGCTCTCCCTAGAGCTCTCTCACACGCTGTCACCCATGCTGCTATCCTTCTGTGGGAAAACAGAACCCCTGGGTGCTCTCTGAAGAGGATGAGAGAAGGCTGGGTTTCTCAAGTTGGTGATCATGAGCTGGGTCTGGTGGTACAGCCTGGAATTCCCAGCACTCTGGGAGACTGAGGCACCAAGATCAGAAGTTTGAGTCCAGCCTGGGTAACTTAGTGACTTAGTGACACCATCTTTGAGACGCCATCTCAAAATAGTGACTTAGTGACTTCGTGACTTAGTGATACCATCTTTGAGACACCATCTCAAAATAAAAATAAAAACAACAAAAATTGGCTGAGGATGAAACTCAGTGTGAAGGCTCTGGGTTCAGATTCCATTATATTTCCCTACCTCAAAACAAAGTTGCTGATCACAAACACCTGCTGCAGACATTACACAAGACCTAAATTTCTATGGTATTTAAGCCATTGTATCTTTTGCCTTTCCTTCACTAGTCTAGACTTAAATGAGTGTATGTGTAAGAAACAACATGATTATGTTTTCCTATACACCACACCTTGTCACAGTTATTTGCCCCCGATCATAGGGACATATTTCCAATTAGATACAATTATAAATTAATTATATTTAACTTTGTGTGATGAGACTAAAAGACAATTCTGCTTTCATATTTATGCTTATTTTCCTGATTTTCTAAAGAGAAATTGTATTAATTTTATAATAAAATATTAACTTATTACAATTTAAACATAAGCAAAAAACCCTCACTTTCAAAGACCTTTAAAGTGAGGAGGCAAGCTTAAACTTACATGTTTTAAGAGCTTTTAAGAGCTTACTAACCACGAAAAGGACTAGTTGTCCTTCCTTTTCTTCATCAAACATTTATTGAATGCCAATTATTTGCCCAGGCTCATGCCCGACACAGAGGCATTCCTTTGACACTCACAGAGTAGGCAACGTTGCTCCCCTGTGCAGACACAGCCTATCATGAGAGATAGCAAGACGAAACCATTACAGCTGGATGTGAGGAGCAGCTTCAGACTTTGCACTTAGTGTAGGCTAGCGGTAGCCCAAACAAGAGAACAAGCAAGTCCTTTTTAGAAATTGGAGTGATTCTCACCAGAGGAGTGAGTAGAGCTGGATCCTTAGGAACGAGTGAATTTAACTTGTGGATGAACAGCGAGAGCACAGGGCCTTCTCAGATAACTGTGCAAACACCTGCGGGGAGGCTGGAGCGAAGCTCACCCAGAACATGAACAAGTGCAGAGGTTAACTCCACCTCATGCGAGAGCTGGACAGGTACACAAGAGGATTTGCTTCTCTGGGCGCTTCCTGAGTCACTCACTGCAAAGAACACTATGTGGCTCAGCCTAAACTGATGACCTTCTGCCCTGTACCTTGGGCAGAACCCGAAAGGGCTCAGGGCACACGCGGCACAAAACCAGCAGGTGTTGTTTTCTCCATTTCTTCCTAAGTAGAAAACACTTACGTGATTAAATAATTCTTCCTGCAAATGCACAATCTACGAATGGCTAAGCTGAGTTTTTAAGCCACTTTTCATATAACTAAGATTTGAGACAACTCTCAAGTTATGTCTAGCACACTTAGCACATCTTTTACAAAATTTTAACACATTTCCATTGGCCATTAACTATTGGCACATTTGAGACTGTGCACTTTGAACACCTCAGTGCTGACATTCAGCATTGCAACCAGGTTCCCTCCCACAGGCGCCGATGCCAACACCTTAACGACTTGCCATCTTCCTTCGTTTCCTTCTCACCATTCCACAGATTGAGGGGCCAATCTCCCACTCCTCCCAGCCCTCTGAAATCTCATAAAAAGAAATTTAAGGAAAGACAGCTCAGTAATGAGAAAGAAAGGTATGAAAGGTGCTTTTTGTTATTATTTATGTTAGGACTATTGGCAAAACTACATTCTCATTGTGTTATTATTCAGTAGAGCACACGAGAGAAAGGTCAGTGCTAATCTAGGTAAAAATCTAGGGCTACATTAGCAACTTACTACCAAATTTGCAGCTGACAGCAAAAGAAATTTATTCTCTCATTGTTCCATGCCCATCTCTGAGTCCTGGATGGCTGCCTAAATCGCCCGTGCTCCTTGCCTAAATCGCCTGTGCTCCTTGGCTGTGCCTGCATCACTCCACACTCTTCCTCCGTCTTCACACTGCTTTTTCCTCTCTGCACATTCCTTCGTAAGACACTTTCCAGTATATTGAGGGCCCACCCAGAAAGTCTAGGATGACTTCATGTCAAGATCTTTAACTACATCTATTAAAAACAACAACAATAAAAAAAATCTTTTTCTAAATAACAAAACATTCACAAGTTCGGACAACATACCATAGTGACGTTTTTTAGACAGCTGCCATTTGGCCCGCCAGAGTTAATGGAGGTAGAAAGTCATAAACAGAAACAAAATGTGACTAGAGTAAGCATAAGCTTTCTAAGGACAAGAACTGAATTCTCTGCTTTGTATAGTATCCAGATCTTTGCAGATCCTACATGGCCGCTAAAAATCAAGGCTGGAACCTTGTCTGAAATTCAACAAATTGAACTGTTTTGAAATTTGTACAATCTTGAAGCAATGAAATAGTGGATATAAACATCGACACTTCTGCTCCTTTTAAGTGATTAATTTCAGTGCTTCATTTGGTCACTTTCTTGACCTGGAACACAATTCCTGATGCTCACTACTTAAAGGAGAGGAAGATTATTTCGGTTCACATTCCAAAGGTCTCAGTCAGTTCATGGTTGGTAAACAATGGTGGAAAGGTATGGGGAAGGACCTAGCTGGAGAAAACCAGTTCATGAATGACAACAGAAAGCAAAGAGAGAGGGGCGGAGCCAGCTATGTTCTTCCAGGTTACGCCCTCCCTCTTACCAGACCCTGACAATAACCAGCATATGAAATCATCAATGTGTTAATCCATTGGGGAGTACATTGGCCCCAGGATCCCTTCATCTTCCAAATACATGAGGCTTCTGGGGGACGTTTCAGATTCAAACCATCACAAGTGCATTCATTTTTCTGTCAAAGAGCAACACTCCACATCTGAACAGGCCATTTTCCCTCCAATTAATAATGCTTTATAAAAAAAAATTCTACTTCCTGTTTCTCTTTGCTCAGATTTGTCTTAGGAAATATGATGACCTCACCCTAGATTCCAGTAGCTGATAGGAAGGCTCTCGGTCTCACACAGCAAATGTTCCTAAAATGTTCCTAAAAGGAACATTTTCTTGAAAAGTTGTCCAGCAGGAATGCACAGCTCAATGTGAAGGGTCCCTCTTTCAGTCTTTCGAGTGTGTGTGCTCACGTGCATGCGTGTGTGCGTGCATGTGTGTGCATCGACACTCATACACATCATTCACTCTCTCTCTCTCTCCGGGTTAATGACACTTGTGGTTGATTTATTGATTTCCTGTAACACTACTGGCTTTTCTTGAAGCACTTGCGATCTTCCCAGTTGTAAGTGACACCCCCAGTGGAAAGTTGCCCCCCAAAAGGGGATGTTTTGATTACTGTTTGGCTTTCCCGACTCCACTGGTCAGAGCTGAACCTTCTCAGCTTCCCCGGGCTAAGCTCCTTAAGCCTTTTCCCTCCAAAGCATCTGTAAACAGTTGAAGGTCATGATTGTTCACTCTGCAAGATCGATACGCCATTAAATTGTGACAAAAAGGACTGCCAAGCCATTAAGACCTCCCTCATACCCTCAGTAATCCTGATAAAGTGATGAGCTGCTTTAACCTCTCTGGCTCCCATTGCGAACTGCGGAGAAAACACCTCACTGCTGAGATAACCCTTCCTGCAAAGTCAGGACACCCCACAAATGACGAAAGCTGATTCTGAGTTCCTTCTGCACATTTTTTTTCCCTATTATACAGTCACATTTTTACTTAATCTCCTTTTCTCACACAATCAAAAGTCTAGCATTAGTGTGACAACTATTTAGATCCAATACTATTTTGTTCTAGGGTGAACCAGCTTCTAAAAGGAGAAGCATTCATGGGAGCTAGGCACGGCACAAAGCAGGCTCAGCTCAAACACACGGATTTGCCTAAGTTGGACCAGTCTTAGTCATGAGCTGAGCTCACCATAGAGAATTCTGTTAAATTTCTGTCTGTTTTATATTCTTAGAAGTAAAAGGTGAGGAGAAATGAAAGGCTTTGATAAGTGAGAGGAAAAATAACTTTCGTGAACTAAAAAATGATGTTTTGTATCCAAGTACTCTGGAAACCATTTTAAAATTAACCCTAGACCAACCAAATCTTGCTTGACATTGTATGAGCTCATTTGTTATTTGAAGAAGGTTAATTTTATCCACTGAACGCTAACCTTGACTGCTACTCAGAATTGGATCCTCTGTATGTTTGAAAAGTCTGGGACTATTTAGCCCCATCAGATTGATCTCACCCTCTTTGTTCCTGCTAAAGTTATCTGATATCCAAAATATATTTTGACTAGTTTTTTTCTTTGCTAGCCACTTTGGCTTTTACAAACCAACAAACACAGTCACATTGTGGCCCACAGATGTTATACCTAATGTGTGCATGTGCACAAGTCCATCCACACGGACACACATAATGCTAGTGTTGTTTTTATCTTCACGGCACAGGCCAGGTTCTGAAATGAGTCATCACCTTTCATATAATAAATACATTCTCTGAGTTGCAAAATGATGTTTGAAAAGATGTGCCCTGAGTATTTATGTTATTTTTAAATCCTAAACTCTTCAGAAGACTGATAATATCTATAAATCTAAAATTGTTTGCCTCAAATAGAAGCACAAAGAACCTCAATTTCAGTCGCCAAGGTTTTGTTGCAGGTTCATCTCTGCACTGCACAGGACACTTTCCACCATAAATACATGTGTCATTACATCATTTTCTATTTAGCTGATCTGCATGCATGAGTTTATAGGAAAAGCTTTACCTCAAATCAGACCTGGTCTTAAATAGCTTGTTATGTCAACAAAACATACCTTTAGATGGGAAACCAAATACTTAAAACCAGCAGGAGTTGCAGGTAGTAAACAGAAAGAAAACAGGCTTAATATCTGCTGAGCCTGTTAGCTCTCGCCTGCACGTCCTCCTTCAGCGTATCAATGGAATTATCTAGGTGGGCTCTAAAACAAGAACAAAGCTTCAGGTCAATGGCATCATTCACTGATCCACCAGCAAAGTACGGTAAGTGGTGTATTAGTTTCAAATCTCCTATGTGTTGCTCAGACACCATCGCATAGGTTCGGAAATAAGGCAAACAGACTCTATTAAACGATACCAACAACTAGAAGTATTTTTTTCCTGCTTTGTCTTGTTTGAACCCCCAAATTAGTCCTGAATTTAGATTTTGTGGCTTTGTATTTGCTCTGCCAATCCTGCAACATGAGCTGGTTTAAATGGATAAGGATGACTTGTTGATATCAAGGACGTCTTATCTCTGCTTTCACACTTAATCATGTCTAGACCCCTTACAGATTCCTGGCTCGCGTTCCTCATTAACACACGAAATGTGTATCGGGTACCTACTAGATATCCTCTAGTTTTCTAATTTCTGGGGATACATTAATGAGTAATATTAAGTAATTTTTATGCTTCTTGGGTGTTTCTACCTTTAAGAAATCCCCAAGATACTTTAATCGAGGAGCCAGCACAATAAGATTTTCTGTAGCAATGCCTTTCCCAATACTTTTAATTCTTTGTACTGGATTTTTACTTTCTGACTCAAATGGGTTATCTCTGGCAACAAGATAAAATGGATCACTACTAAAAACCAGAATAGACAGATGTCCCTGAAACTGCTCCAAAGAGCAACTTACAGGCCTATAATAAACCTTTGTTCTTCTTTCTACTTATTTAAAATCTGATATCTCCATCAGCAAATGAGCTATGACTCTCAGGTCTAAACCATAGCCGATGTATATTCATATCATTCTTAATACCTTTCATAGGAAGGCTATTTGCCAAGCACTTGTTGGGACGTGAAATTATCATTCTTATACAAGGTGTTGCAGAGTCCTGGCCCATTCAGAGGAGTTTTTAATATGAGAGACCTTTCCAGCAGAAAAATATTTACTCTTGAAATTAAATTTGTATCACATTCAGATACATTATTTCCTCATAAAATTTTCCTGCACATTAAAAACAGAGATGGGAGACCGGCAGGGCAGAAAAATGTGGAAAGCACACAAGAAGCACTATAACACGAGTGAGCCTCACCTTCAAATCATTCCAGGGATTGTGGGACAGCCTATTAATATTACTATAATCTCTTCTCTGTTGTTTGCAATAGGAAAAAAAAGCCTTAAAAATTAAAAAAAATCATGTTTACAGTCTCCTTGGGAGGTACATGGGTTCTAATAAATCTGTTTAACTGACTCCAGGAAATCTACTTCTTTGGGTTGCCTCACGCCCAGCTATTTGCATTAAAGTCTATCCAATTTGATTTTCATTTCTCCAACAGATCCCTTTGATGTCAAAATCGCTCTCTCCCTCACATTTATTCCTTAACAGTTTCCAGCTGCTGTTGGCTCTGTAGTTGTTCTGAGGTCTTAAACCAGGCTTTAGTCATATTGTTCTGCTTTGCAGTTGTCTCAGCTATATCTGAGTGACCTCATTCATCTTGATGACCTAACTCGAGACACTTACCCAGGATGTCTCCGGAGCTGCCGAACTTGATGGTTCTCGTGCATTATGCTCACCCTCTGGTAAGCAGCTTCGGCTGTGTCTACTTCTCACAAGAGCACACAATTCATAGCAGCATCTTCTGTTCATTTGGACAAAGAGTATGTTCAGTTCTCTTTGGAATCATTGATTGCCATCTGATTACAATGTCTCTTTCTCTCCTTCAGAACAGATTACCTCTTACTGTTGAATGAGTCACAAATTGGTTTGGGGATCCTAAGTAGACCACAGAATGTTGAATCAACATTTAAAGAGCTCTTCAGTGTCACAGTATTCAGTCCTGTTCCTTGGGATTCTTTATGAGAGATATCTATTGTTATCTTTCTTTTATAAAGGAGGAAGCCAGAAGGCTAGATTGAGTATCCAAAAGATGTTTTTTTTTTTCTTCTTCTTCTTCTTCCTGATATCTACCTAAGTCAAACTTTGCAAACTCTGGGCCTCAAATTTTTTTTGTGATTTGTTTTACCTTTCTCCAATCCTGTTCTATCTGTCCTCCTGCTTGTCTGTCTGACTTCTCTATCTTGTGTGTATTTACTCTCTCTGCAGAATGCAAATAGACCCATATTTTAAACTTTGTCTCCGGATTGTTTTTTCTAGTTCTCCCACTAACTGAAAATGGGGCAAGCTGCATATTTTCTCTGAAAATCAGTCACTTTATTTGAAAACAGAAAATAGTTTCTTATAAGGATTAAATAAAATAAAGTGGAAAATATCACCATCACTGTTTTTGGTGCCTAGTAGAAGCGTGAGAAAGGACAATACTTCTTTTCTCTTCCTATTGTGACATTCGTTATAGGCATTGAACATAGAGCTACCAGAAAAGGAAAAGTGTGTGACTTAATGGGGTAAGGTTCTGTTTGGAGGACAATTGAGTCTGACTCTATGTAAATGTTTTAAAGTATTTTTTTCCTCCAATACTAATGTATTAGCTTCTATTGTCACATATTTAATGGCGTAAAAGATGCAAATTGACTATTTTTGGTGTTCTGTACATCAGAAGTTCAAAAGAGATTGGCAGAACCATCTTCCTTCTGGGGACAATCTGTTCCACTGGATTTCCCAGCTTCTGGAGGCCACCCATACTCTTTGGCTCATCTGCCCACAGGACTTCCACCTCAGTTTCAACCATCGGTACTTATTTCTTTGCCTTGGTTTTCTGCCTTTCAGGTTTTCTTATGAGGAACACCGGGGTATGTAGTGTGTCAACCTGGATAGCCTACCTTCATTTCCCATCTTGAGATCCTTAATTTGCAGCAAAGTCTTCTCTGCTATGTGAAGTAGCCTATACACAGGTGATGGAGATTAGGACATGCACATCTAAAGGATGGTCTTTAATCTGCTTGCTATAATCAACAAAAGGTTATGCAATGGTTTCATGTTGAAGGTCTATTCTTAATAACTCCTTTAAATTTCTTTTTTTCCCATTTTATTGATATGTATAAGTGCAAAATTTAAGGTTTACAATAGAGTTGAGCATTTTGTGCACATATGTATCTTGGCAAGGTGACAAGGAGTTTCCCACTCTCCTTTTGTCCCTCCCCCTACCCACTACTTGTTTATCCTTTACTTAGCTTATTATTGATATTTTAACTACTTAAATCTAAGAAGGTAGATAAACTGATTTTTAAGATAAACTGCAAGCTGTACCCAACGTTGTGGGCCTGCAATCTCAGCAATCTCAGAAGCTGAGGCAGGAGCATTCTAAGTTCAAGTAAGGCCTGAGCAACTCAATGACTTAGCAAAACCCTGCCTCAAAAGTCAAATGGAATTGAAATGCACGTATCTCAATATGAAGGCCCTGAGATCATTTGATCTCCAATAAAAAATTAAACTAAGAAAAATATAAGTAGAATAAGAATGAATTTGGTTTGGGCTGTACCTCAATGGGGGAGCACTTGCTTAAGATGCAGTGTCCTCAATTTGACCCACACACTACAACTGTAACATCCACAACAGAGAGAAAAGTAACTCTTTGACTGTGTACTCATTGAGTTGCCTATTTCCTTTTCTATTTGTAGATAATATTTTTACTTATGCATATCCTGTTGACTCCTCTTTTGTTGGTTTATTTCTTTTATCTGCTATAAAAACGTAGACTGCCAGAAAGAAGTTTTGGCTGTTTTTTTGTCCAGCTCTGTGCACAAAGTAAGATTTTTTAAAAGTAACTCTATTATTTACCTTATTTTCCTGAAATATTTACTGATGGGCATAGGTGAGCAAAGAGCAAATATGAAGTAGGATTTCTTTACAGAATTTAGTCTGTTATTTATATATCTTTATATTATAAAAGAGGATTTACCATGGAAAAGGAGGTTGGAAAATACAAGCAATCTTTCCAACATCCACAATTCCAGTTATTGTATGTCAAAGTTATTTTGTAATAATCTAATTAATCTTATAAAGAGATTAAGCCACATATACAATGGCTTAATTCCACAAACATGTAGGATAGCCAGATAGAACAGAAAAGCAGATTTATGTTTTTGAACTCTCTCTCTCTCTCTCTCTCTCTCTCTCTCTCTCTCTCTCTCTCTCTCTGTGTGTGTGTGTGTGTGTGTGTGTGTGTGTGTGTGTTTTCTTGCATAATTTTGAAGAAAGCATTTATTCAACTGATAGAAAATTCAAGGTTTTTGAAAATAGTGGCTAGATTTTTCAGGTCTCTAAAATGTGTGCCTCTAAAGTCACTTTTTCTTGTGTATCTTATAGTAAGACATGATTTCTAGGTTTAATCCTTTGGGGCATTTTGTTTTTGTAGGTGGGAGATTTAATGCGCATGTTCTGTGCAACAGGACCCTTGTACAGAAGAATCAGCGCAAGAGAAGATAAGGGCCCCCAAAATTCCATTTTTGTCAAGATACTTCATCTCTAAGGTTCTTGGATTCTAAGAACCCTGTCCAGCTGTCTGTGTGTCGAGTTGCCCTTGTCTGGTCGTCATGATCTTCTCTTCTTTTGAGCCCTGTGGATATGAGCTGACTACAGCGATGCACTTCAGTAGACTAAAACTGGATTCCAGGAGCTGTGCTCTGGAAGTCTTGTGCCCTGTCCAGCAGGTATCAGCCTCCTTGTATCTGCTCCATTGTCTCCATTTGTTTCTCAAATTGTACTATAGTCAAAGTTGATAGTACTGAAAATATCACAGACAAGCATCCTGATTTTTATATTTTTGAAAACACTAATACACATTAAATTTAATATTTCCTTCATGTATTCATCTTTAAGTACTGAGTGTGTCACTGCTTCACAGAAACTCCAAATGCCAGTCTGTCCTCCTTTCTGCCTGCCCTTGACCCCCTTCCTTTCTTCTCCTTCTTTCTTTTCTCTCTTGCTTTTGATCTATCTCATTTTTCTCTTTTCCCTACCTTTCATTGCCTTGCCTTTACCTTCCCTTTCCTTTTTGTTTCTTTCCCACTTCTTTCCTTTTATCCCTATTTTCTCTTTCCCCCTTTATTCCAGCCATCCTTTCTTCACTCTTTCTAGGTCTTTTTTCTTTATATTAGCACAGGCTACATGAAATGACAAAACCTAGCTTTTCCTCTACAAATACACAATGCTAGTTTGCGATGTCATGCCCTCTGTCTTTCTGTGATGATGTGTACACATGTCTAGAAACACCAACGAAGTCAAGATTCTGATCAGTCACCCCAGAACCTAGGCATTGAAATGGTTAGTTTTCATCAAAGTAAACATGAATAAATTTTTACTGGGTAAGGGCTCAATTTTTCAAAATATTTTTGAAACTCCTCTTTAGAATTTGTCTTCTGTGACAATTTTAGATTGTCTCTTTGTGTTTTAATCATGCTGTATTGATTCAAAAATGGCATTTCTTGATTTAATCAATCGCTTTATTCACCAGTTTTGGATTGAGTAGCATATTTCCAAATGACAGCTCCAAAGATGAATACTTAATAATGCAATGAATTGTCAACAGATTATGCACCTATAAGTCTTCAAAATTTTACCTAGTAACCTTCCATAGATTAAAAAAAAAAACTCTAAACAAGCTGTGCAACTCAGCTGTCTGAATTAATATGTTAGCTAGCATTTAAACATTGGTTTCATTGGTAAAGATCCCTTGGTGCAATATTATATAAGTATGGTCCATATACATTTACATAAAATGAATTATTTTTTCATGTTTGCAATGGTTACTTCTGAGTGACTAAATGATTGATGGATTTAATTTCCGTGTTTTGCTCTCTAATTTCCACAGTATGTACAATTATTTTTATAATCAAAAGGAAAACAAATTAGCCAGCCAGGCCTAGTGGTTCAGACCTGGAATCCCAGCACATTTGGAGGCTTAGGCAGAGGTTTGTAAATTCAAGCACAATCTGGGCAACTTAGAAAGATAATGTCTCAAAATAAAAACGGCTGGAAGGGCTGGAAGAATAGCACACTGTTTAGAATGCTTGCCTAGCAAATAAATGTACAGCTCTGAGATCAGTTCCCTAGTAGTACATAAACTGGGCACTGTAGTACTCCGCTGTAATCCCAGAGCTCAAGAAGGTGAGGCAGAAGGATTACCTTGAGTTCAAGGCCAGCCTGGGCTACATAGTAAGTTTAGGACCAAACTGGACTACAGGGTAAGACCCTGTCTAAAAAGCAAACAAAAAGCAAAGCAAAGCAAACAAAACAAAACACAAGCTGTTATGGTTTAGATCTACAGTGCCCCTCAAAAGAATCATCTATTTGGATGTAATGAGATAACTGTGGACCATTTTACCAGTGTAGTTTTGGGAAGTAAGCCTTGGCAGGAAGAGGCAGATGCTTGGAGTTTGATTTTTAGAAAGAAGTGTCAAACTGTTGAGACTGGGGGATACTGTAGGTGGAGCTTTCAGATGTTTATTTTTGGCTCACGGGCCAGAAAGTGAGGGAGGAGCACCCACTGTGGGCATGGGGGGGGGGGGGGTGCGGCCTGCTTAGTAACTTAAACTGAAAAAGGAAGAAGAAACATTATTACAACTTCTTCTTAGGAAAGCTCTGGTCTTGCCTTGAGTCTCAAGACTCAGTTGATTCCTGTTTCATTTGGGTTCTGTCTGCAGTGGAGTGAGCAGCTCTCCAGCCTCTGCCATGTACCTTTACCATTGCCAGCTGCCCCATGAATGGACTATGTGAGATCTTCTGAAACTGTGATGTAAATCTTTCCTCCTTTAAGTTGTGAATATCGAGTAGTCTTTTATAGCATCAAAAATTTAACTAAGACAGAAATTGATACCAGGAATGGGGTCGTCGCTATGACTTTTACCAGACCATGTAGTTTAGAAACCTTTGGAACAGGTCTGTAAGAAGAGTTTGGAAAAGTTTATATATGCCTGCTTTAGAAGCCTTAGAATGCTATAAGCCCAATTTGATGGGAGATTATGGTCAGAGCTCAGAAGACCAGAATGTTGATGGAAGCATGGATTATAAAGACTGGGCTCAAGCAGTTTCATATGTCAAAGAGGACTTTACTGACAAGTAGTCCAGAAGCTTTGTGTGCTACTCTATGAAAAAAAAGTGTGTTGGAATTTTACCCCTATCCAGAGTCTTTAATGGTGGGGGACGCCTTAATTTAGTGGAGGAAATTTCAAGGGGGCCCAATGCTAAAGCTATCATATGCGTACTGTTTGCAACTTTTAGTCAGCTGCACACTGGGAGAAAAAAAAACAGAAAAAAAATGGCAGAGAAAATGATGTAAAAAGTGAAACTTTGCAATTTTGGAAGGGCTACAAAGATGGATCAAAAGAGCACGGGAATACTAAAGAGAATAGCATTCAAAAGAAGCCAAGTACTTAGAAGAGTGACTATAAAAGACAAAGATACTTTGAGGGTGTCTCAGGCATTAGCAAGACTCTACCCTTTACCAATTAAGTGGTGAAAAGACATAAGACTTTGCTCTGAGAATCATCATCTTGTAGGTCCAAAGAGAGAAGTGTTTGCAGGAGTTCAGACACCATAGTCAGCCATCCAAACACTTGGAGGTTGTTAGAACTTAAAGCCAGGAGGGCCAGACTACTGTTCCAGTTGCAGTGGCAGACTTTGACATCATCCCGATCGTGCTGGCTTTATACACAAGCAGAGTGAAACAATTTGGTCACGGAGGCTTCTTCCGAGATTTCAGAGGAAGTCTGTGGAGGCCAGGCAGTGTGTACCGGGGAAGGTAGTGCATGAGGTTGTGAAGGAGGAGCCTAAAGTGCAACAGCAGTCCTGGAAATTTTTAGATGCCAGAAACGTGAATTGTCAGCTGAGGGGAATCACAGACTGTAAACAGAGTCAACCCTAAAGAAAGGATATGATATTTGCAGCCAGAGGGAAGACTGTGGAGGCAGAAACACCCAAGCTCTTTGGAATTTACATCTTGCCACAGTTTGTCCTAAGTGCTGGATGTGAAGCTACAGGACTTAAGCTTGTCCTGTTGGGTTTAGAGCTTGTTTTTGTCCATTTGCTTTCTATCCTCCTGTCCCTCCTTTTTGGAATGGAAATATTTACCCTCTGTCATTGTATGTTGGAAGCGCTTAACTTTATTTTCTCAGAGGCTCACAGCTAAGAGTTTGTCTTCTGTCTCAGAAGGGATTTTACACTTGGAATTTTTGTCAGTGCTAGAACTGGTAAGACTCTGGAAACTTTCAGTAAAGGATTAAGTGCATTTTGACTAAGAAAGTAGACATGTGCTTTTTGGAAGCCAGGGGTAGAATGCTGTGGTTTAAATCTGAAATGTCATCCAAATGCCTCATGTATTTCAGTGTAGTAAGATACCTGTGGAACCCTGTTTTGTTGGGAGGAAAGGCCTGACTGTAAGTGGCCGATATTTGGGGTTTGATTTGGAAGAACTGTGTCAACTTGTTGAGATGAGGGGGCATACTCAGGGCAGAGCTTTTAGGTGTGTGATCTTGACTTGTGAGCCAGGAAGCGAGGTAGGGTCACCCATGCTGGGACTAGGGAGCCCAAATGGCAGCTTGAAGCAGTTAAAGGTAAGAAAAAAAAATACATGGCTACAGTTTCTTCCTGGGAAAGCTCTAGCACTTCCTGAGTCTTCAGGTAATGACGAGCGCCTCTCCCCTTGCTCCTAATTTACTTGGCTTCTGTCTGCAATGGGGTGAGCAGCAATCCAGCCTCTGCCACGTGCCTTCCCATTGTCATCTGTGCATGTAGGGACTGTGTGAGATCTGCTGAAATTATGTTCTAAATAAATCTTTCCTCCCTTAAATTGTGAAGGTCGAGTATTTTGTCCCAGCAACCACTAAGTGACTAAGACAATGGCTGAGGAAGGTAGCTCAGGGTGAAGGTCCTGGGTTCAATCTGTAGTATCTGAAAAGAAAAATTAAAGAATGATATCCCATGGGCTCCTAAAGATTGTTTTAAATACATATTTGATATTGCTATAATGACATCATTATTGTAACACATGCGTAACTTTGAAGATCTCTTAAGGATGTGGATGAGTTTTGATTCTGTTTAAAAACAGGTAAAAAGTTATGTGTATAGAATATACATTTCTAAAGAATAACTAATTTTTCCTTATTATAACTTAAACATTTTAGAAGCATGCATAATATCAAGTGAAGTCTTTGGAATCATTTCTATTGAGTCATGGCCATAGAGTCATAGCTGGTGCTAACTGCTAAGACCTAGGGCCCTGGCTTTGGGGGCCAGATTGTCCAATAACTACTTCACTAACTTGGTGACACACACTGAAAGGCAAGTATTTAACTAGATCCACTGTAAAATAATCAAGATCTCCTCTGTCCCTGTAATTCAGTGACTCTACCTCACGATTGGCTTGATAACAAGTAATGACTAGATAGACTCTTGTTTCATTAGTAATGGTATCCACAGCACAGAAAGTATATTGGAGGCAACAAAGAAAGAATTTGATGGATTGTCACTGAAATCACACGGGAATAACCTCCCATTTCAGTTTGGTAGTAAAGGTTAAGATCCCAGAAGCATTCCATAAGATAAAGTGATTTTATTTTCATCTTTTCTAAAGACAAGGGTGGCCACCCTTTAGAAAAATTCTCTCAAAGCCCTCTATTTGGATATTCCTACATCTAATCCTGCTCTGTAAAGCTTAGGAAATATGAAAAATATGCACTACCAAAATGCAATATGGCAGTTTTTTTTTTTTTTTTTTTTTTAATAAGCCTGATAGTCTCTCAAAGGCTCATGTGTGAAAAGCTTAGCTGGCAGCTTGGTGCTACTGGATATTTCTAGAAACTTTAGGAGATTGGGCCTAGTGGGAGAAAGTCAGGACATGGAGGTGGCACCCTGAGAGGATAGCACAGCCCCAGCCCAGAGCAGTTATGTGCCATCAGTGACTTCTGTTACAATATGTTATTTTGCTGCAGCCTCCAACCAGGCCAACCAATCATGCAGTAAAACCTCTAAAACTGTGAGCCAAAATAAACCTTTTCTCTTCACATGTTGATTGTGTCAGGTACTCTTTAGCAATAATGAAAAGCTGATTAATACAAATCCCAACTGTCTTTTTACTTCTATTCTGTTAATTGGCTACCAGTATTTAGATTGTAATTCTGTATTGTTCAGAGTAATACTGGAGTCTGTTATAAGTATATCTCATTAGAAGTGTTTAGAACTAGAAACATTTCCAATTTCAAGGTGTTTTTTTAGACTTGGTAATGGTTACATGTAGAAAATTAAATACCTGTAGGATGTGTGAAATTTATTTATGTTTCATATATACCAATATATATATATATACATATATATATATGTGTGTGTATATATATGTGTATATATATATATATATCCTGAATGTGTGTGTGTGTGTGTGTGTGTGTGTGTAACCAGAACGTAGATTTATGCAACATTTTAGTGCACTTCTGTTTTGATTGAAAGTCATTCTATTTGCTCAAGTGTAGAACTGTGCACATGTGGCATCATGATAATGCTCAAAACTGGAGAATTTTGGAGAATTCTTGGACTTTGTATAATTAAATAGCCAATTTTTAAGTGGCTTTGTATCATCCAACTTTGTGTTGCATTTTCTTTGGGGTCTGGCATGAAGCTTTCTTCCTGGTCATGACTCAAGGCTCTGAGACCTTTCTATGTTCCTGCTATGCCAAGTCCTAACAGCTTCCAGCCAGCAGAGAGAAGGAGAGGATGTGGTTCCACCCACTTCTCAAAAGCAGAGCCAGGAAGTGAAACGCACAGCACCACCCACATTGCACTGGCAAGAGTTGATCTCGGCACACCTGGATGCTAGGATGCCTGGAAGTGTGGTTCATGCTGAAGCAACTGCTTCCTAGTGAGAGCCCTGCACCAGGGAAGAGGCAGCACAAATTTTGGTTTGGAACCCACTGTTCTACTCTGCTTCCTTGGCCTTCTTGCTAGAAAGGTTTGTTTTAAAGATGAAAGTGTAAAATATCAAAATGCAACCTTTATTCTTATGTGCATTGATTTTCTCATTCAATAAATGTTTACTTAATATTCTTCTGTGTGTATAGCTCTGTATATTTTGACACTGAGACTACAATGGTGAAAAAGGGAGTTCTGGTATTTCTACTTCTAACAACTTATGGTTAGTTAGAGGCATAGATAACAAATAAATCATCACAGGGCTGGGGACATAGCTCAGCAGTTAAAATACTTGTTTAGCAAGTGTATGTCTCTGCATTTGATTCTCCAGCATCACATAAGCTGGGTGTGGTGGTGCATACTTGTAATTCCAGCACTGGGAGTGTTGGGGCAGGAGGACTGTCATGTGTTTAAAACTAGCTTGGGCTACATAGTGAGTTCAAAACCAGCCTGGACTACAGAGCCAGACCTTGTGTCAAAGGATAAATAAATAAAAAGCAATTAAAAATAAATCACATCTTAGGAAAATGTTGGGAATAAAGCTAGTACAGTACTGAAGTACTGAAAATCTGTGTCTACTGAGAGACTTACTTTGACTGGATAATCAGAGAAAACCCCTCTAAAATGTCACTTAATTCTCCACAGGAAATACAAAAAGGATATAACTATGAAATGAATACAGTGGTTAGAACAGCATATACAATGGCTTTTAGGTGAAAAATAGAAAGTACTTAACTATGAATTATCTAAAATTAGATTTATATCTTAAAATAATTAGATTTATCATGTTATAGGCTACACATAAATTGTTGAAAGAAAATATGTACGATGGAAAAAATCTGGTGAGTAGTGCCTTGACCATATGATTATCACCTACAGTGGAATAAATTAACAGTCTTTGCCTCTGCTGTGGTGCACTGAGGATGTGCCATCAGATATACAGTGTTCTTGCAAGAAAAAAAGAACAAAAATTTGAACCTGAATTTAATCTGAGAAAACAAAATCAGAAAAACCCAAAGAGGGAAGGAGTCAACAATACCATCACCTTCACTCTTCAGCATGATAGTAACGAGATATGACAGCCAAATTCACTGCTAAATTAAGTCCTTGTTAAAATACATACAGGCACGACAACAGGAAAAACAATAGCTCTTAAGGATCTGAATGGAGTGATGGCAGAAGCATGCCTACTTACCAGATGATAGTGTTTTATCAATGTTGGATTTCTGAAGTGTCATAACAGTAGCGTGACTATGCAGGAGGAAGTACATGCCCTAGTGTTCAGGAATGCAAGAAAAACCTAGGTAACAAGTGCAGGGATGACCGTTGTGTCATTCCTGTGAATTGTGTTCGTATTGAATTGTGTTAAAATAGAACATGGGGAAAAATCACCAGATTTTTAAAAGTTACTCCATTTGCTATGTGAAAAAGAAATTGGGGAGAGGCGATCATGAATACTAAAGAGCAATGCAGAGCCTCCTCAACGATCTAGAAGAGAAACGTTAATGGCTTTTCCTTGGTCCTAGATCCAGACATGTTGGGAGTAGAAACAACATTTTTCTAGATTGAAAGTGACAGGAAAATAAAATATCAATGAGCATGACTGAGTGCACAGAATGCAACGTTCTTAGTCCCTTCAAATACCACACACTGATTGTCAATAAACATTTGACATTAATTTCTCATGGTTCTAGAGCCTGGAAGTCTAAGCTCCAAGCAGATTTGGTGCCTAACCAGGGTTGGGTTTCATGATGCCAGATGGTAGAGATCCCCAGGCAGAAGGAGTGAAGGGTCTTTCCTTGAGTTTTTTTTGGTGACAACAGTAATCTCATTCCAAAGGACACTGGCTCAAAGACCACATCTCCTCATGTCACCACCTGGGGAATGAGGATTTCAGCATTGGCGTTTGGTGGATGGTACACAAACACATCGCAGAAGCACACAAGAGGTGAATCTCAAATTTGGCCGATGTGCTTACCTACAATGCCAAGAGAAAGGTACAAGCAGGTGTACAAAGTTCACGGCATCAGGTGGACAGAGTGCAACACTGGCCCTGTCAAAAACAGTATCATAGGCCTGAGAACCGAGAGCTCTGGGCTCCCATACAAGGCACAACTCTCATGCATTTCAGGGAACAGCAACTTCAATTACGCAACTGGGCTTGGGCAAGTAGATATATTATCAATGGGCGTCTTCAAAAATCCTGTGGAGAGAAAGTCCTGCTAGCCCGGAAACTATAAGCTTAATACAATTCGAAGAGAATAAGCAGTTTTGCTCAGTTTGGGCCAACATGTTCCTGAATGTTTTATGCAAGAGCTGTTACTGCAGTCACACTGAAGAGAAGATTCAACGTGAATGGTAAATTATAAGAAATGCCCACACTTCCTATTTCCTAGATCTATTTTAGTTGGTGGCAATTATGATTTACTACGCAACACTCAAGATACAAACGGGGCTATGTGAAAGGATATATCGGGGACAGATTTGTAACCTCAAAGCATGACTTCAAAATATTGGTGCTGGAAAGGTTTCCAGTCCCGGAAGGCAGCTGAGCCGTGCTGTGCAAACCCCCGCAGGTGAGACGAGGGCGTGGGAGACGAGCTCTGGGAACACTGGATGTTGACGTGAAGCCCTGCAGGGCTGTTGGGAGGCGCCGCAAGAGCGGGCATATGGAGGAGGCCTTCAGGTGCCAATAGCACTCCGCAGTGGCACAGACAGTGAGCAGAGTGAGGAAATCCTGAGAGGCACGGGAACTGAGAGCATAAGGCCGGGCGTGGAAAACCGAGACGGAAAGCCAGAGCTGCCGGAGGTGCAGAGCGGGGCTATGTGAGGACAGTCTGCAGCATCCTCCCTCCTGCCTTCCTCTGTCCTCATCCTGGGCCTAAAGGTCAAATTTCCAGGGGCTCCGTAGCCTCTACGGCCAGTTGGGTTCAGTCAGTGGACGCTAAAGGGAATCCAGAAGACCAGGAAAGGGACACACCTGTCCTTTCCCTTAACTCTGTCCTCTGAGCAGAGGTGTGGTAATGGCTGAAGTCTCCTGCCCTGGCTGCTTCCAGCTCTTTACCCGGGTCATGTGGGGGAGGACGGCCTTCTACTGCTGGCCCGTGAGTGTGGCACCCACGGTCCTGTCTCTGCTCCCCTCTGCTCTACTCACTCCTTCCTAAGCAGTCACTTCATTAACTGCTCAAGAAGACACCATCTGGTTCTGGCTGGGGTCCTGACTCCTACAGGCAACTCTAAGCTCCTATATTTGATTTCAGGAAGAGTGATAAAGGGTGTAGTGGGAACCATACTGAGCCATGGAGCAGATTGTCCAGTTCTGAAGTGAAACATACTGATGTCTCCTTATTCCTGGAACAGAAAGACGACGACTCTTCCATTTGCCACTACTTGAATAATCTTCCACCCTTATGACATTCACCATTCTGTATAGCCAGTGTCTCTGATGCTCCTGCCTCAGACCTAGTTCCTGCCTGTCCCGAGGCCTTTATGTGCAGGCAAAAGAGAACCCATAGCCCATCCAACTGAGAATCACCAGGAAATTTCCCTAAGAGGACTTTGTTTCAGAATAGTCACATCTGCCTGCATGAGCATCCCAACCTATGATGTGTGTCCATGCCTGATTAAGCTTCAAACTTGATAATTAATACTCACTCTTTTGGGGGAGTGACTCAGCCACCTTGGTTTTTGTAGTAATACTGGAAACAAACAAACAAACAAATTTCCACAGTAATGGCGTACTTTCAAACCAGTAGAGAGGATGCAGTCTGTGTTGGATGGATCCCTAGCACAGTCACAATGCAAACAGTCTTCTCCACACCGTATTCTAAATAATTAAACAGCTTCAGATTGATTTCTAAGTTCTTGGATCTTGAAACGTCGCTTACTTGTAATTTGCTTGTGCAAAACACGCATGAACACACAAACAAAAGCACACGAAAAGATACCCACCTCTACCCCTGCGCTCCCTCACCTCCAACCACAATAGCTTTCCATTCCATCTACAGAGTGACAGTGATTGTCCCCTTTAAAGGAAAGCTAATGCACGTGGGACACCAGCGAAGGATGGAGGATAGCGAGAATCTCAAGTACAATGCCCAAAATTAGAAGTTGCTCTTGAAAATCTGTCTCAGAAATAAAAGTAATCAGAGGACTGTACTTGATTGAATTCAAGTGACACTGTCTTAAGCACAAACTGCAGATGTGGTACCTCTTACACACAACAGCAATGGCCCAGAATGGTTTGTTATTAAAACTACTCAAAATTCTTTTTAAAAGAAAGAAGTGGTTTTCTCTCTCCTTCTCTACTAGGAGTGACTTTTTCCCCATCTGATATAAATTATAGCTCAAGCCTCATGAGACAAGGCTCAGGAAAGATATCTTTTACTCTGCCGGTCCAAGTGTGTGCCAAAATATAAAGGGGATGGTTGTTACATAATATCAGCATTGTATTGTACAAAGGGCAGTTTGGAAAAGCTATCTGGTAGGGCAGAACTAGCCACCAGCGGTGCTAACGCAAGTCGCTTGCACATATGAAGATACTGTTGCTGTGATGATAACAAGAACACAAGAAGGTAAAATTAGGACCAGGACAGAAACCCTAAAGGTAGAAAAAAATCAGGTATGTTGCATAAATAATAATATTACAGAGAAAATGTTGTTTAATTATATCATCTCTAAAAGCTAAGTGACTAAATTTTATTAACCAAACACAAGAATAGCATCTCCCTGTGCTATGCAAAATTGTCTCCACAATTTATTAGTCATTGAGTGTTTCTGTGCCTAACTGTACTTCAAAAAGCAAGATTTGAAAATTAAAGAGAGGGAGTAAAGAGAGACAGAGACAGAGAGAGAAAGAGACAGAGAGGGAGAGGGAGAAAGAACCAGATGACTCATAGAAAAATAAATAAAAAATGTTAAGGGAGAAACACGACTCCAGGCAGCCTCTCTTGGTGAGGAGAAACGGTTTTTAGTCTATCTTAGAAACTACAGCTGCATTCAATAGAACAAAATCTGGAAACCATAACGTATGAAGACAAAAACCTCAAAATCTTCAACTGCAAATGTAAACTAACATAAGGTATACAAAGTGCAGTCTACTGAAACAGGTCACATAGGGGAGAAAAATTAGTAGAATCAGAGAAAGAACAGATTTTTTTTTTAAGAAACGCTTTTGTAGGGAAAGATGACCAAGAATTCATCCCACAACAAGTAGAAAAATGCTAAGAAATGTCTTACCCTAGCAAGAATTAGTGGAATCTAACTCATAAAGGTGATCCCAATCTGTCACTTGTGGAAAGACACTCTGATTAGTTACCTAAATGAGTTACTGCTAGAAACCCCATGAGCTTTATGGGAATGCTTTTGATACCGTGCTATATCAGGGGTGAGCTGTCAAATACTTATTAAGCTGGGAGGCAAGCACAGACCTTGGTTGGGTAAGTTCAACCGCGTGAGCGGCACCAGTTGGAGGATCCAGGAAAGTGCCGGCAAGCCGTCCACCGGAGGGGCTATTTGGTTCTCTCTGTACGTTAATGAGGTAGAGGAAAAAGGAAAGAAGGAACCGGTGTAGGCAGTAGTCATCCCATTTGCCGATGATGAAATACGGGCGGGCGACTGTGCGAAGGAGGGAAAGGCTGCTCGTTTATCTTAGCAGGAAGAGAGCTCTCCTGCACAGGCAGCACTCTGCAGCCCGTGGCACCCTGCTTTGGGGCTCTCAAACTCCTCCTGACAGATTTGTTTTTTCTTTAATAATACATTGGGTTTGTACATTTCTTTCCTAGGAGCACAGAGTACCTTCGATGGGTTTAACTTCATTTGCCCTCATCAAAACCTGTACTGAAATTAAAAAAAAAAATCCAGTTAAACTGGTCCACTTTACAGTCAGGAAGAAGTGCATAAGGGCCAACCAATCTGTCCTGATCACAAGGAGACTATTCTCAGTTGATCATTTGTTTTACCCGGAGAATATATTGATGGCTGTTGAGGGGTTAAAGACTATAATATTAGGTATGTGAACAATACAATGGATAATTCCTTTTTTGCGGGGCTTCTACCTTTAGTTAAAGATTTGGAAAACCTTACCTCATGAGCCAAATTCAGATTGTTTTTATGTGTGCTATGAGTGAAGAACCGTTTTCACATTTTTCAGTCATTGAGAAAGTCCAAAGATGAGTAGTATTTTGTGATACGCAAAAACTCTGTGAAGTTCAGATTTCAGCATTACATGAATGTTAGTTAGAGCCCATGCCTGGCCATTCGTTTGTCTCTACCTGCTTTTCTGTTACAAAGCAGATCAGAGTAATTGTCACAGAGAAGTTTTGTGAACGTGTTTACAGACACTTGCCAGAGGGCAGTGGGTTCCTATCCTCCCTTCTTGCCTGCTCCATCCCTCTCCCTCTGAGCCTGCCTTCTCGCTCCTCCTCCCTCTTTCTTCTCTTTTCATCTCTTTTCTAGTCCTCCTCTATGCCTTTCTCTGTCTCTCTCATTCATGTACTTGCTTTCCCCTTCTTTCATTTCACTCTTTTTCTTCTTTTCTTTCTCTCTTCTAGCTAATTCTCAATTATAGACACCTTGTGCTCCCTCTCAAGGCTTCTCCCCATACACCACTCCCTACCATGAGCTAGAAGCTTCTCCTGTCGTCATCTTCAGGATGATGAGGCCAAGAAGTCCCTTCTCTTAATCCAAACTGAACAGGTGAGTGAGAGCCTTGAGCATTGGTGCTCTCTCCCTGCCTGGTTAGGGACAAGTTCTCCTTCAGTATTTCCTACAGCATAGGATTCAGTTCCTCGTATCAGAAGCATCTCTTATTCACTTTTCCATTCCCAGCTTCCAACACTTGAAAGGATTTAGTCAATATTATCATAATAATCCTTAATGTTAAAAGAATGAATGACCTATAAGCTAACTGCAGTCAACAACCAGGATCAAGTATGAACATTCTATGCTGGTACCTCTTATGCTTTTCTCTTTGGATCATGCCCTTGAACTCACAGGGATTAATAGAAAACAATGAACATACAACATGCTCTCCTTAAAAAAGTGCAGGTAAACAGGGGGTGGGAGCCTAGCTCAGTGTTTAGGCAGCTTGCTTAGAAAATGCAAGGCCCCGAGTTTGGCCCCCTAGCACCCGTAACTGCTGGGCATGTATGCATACACTTGTAATCCCAGAATTTGGGAGGCTGAAGCAGGAGGATTGTCATGAGCTCCAGCCCAGCCTGGGCTACAAAGTGAGTTCAAGACTAGACTGGACTACAGAGTGAGAACCCCTGCCCCATCTCCAAAAAAGTACAGGTAAACATTCTCCTTCACTGGTAGGAATTATATATCCAAAGTAAATAAAAGTAGATAGCATTTAGATGAATCACTAAATGAATTCATATTAATCTACATTGAAACTTCCAAATTACTAATGAAAAAAAGAAAAAAACTAAAATAAGTGAAGAATATATTTTTCAGGAGAAAAAAAAAACCCTAGATCTTTATAAACATCTCCACCAATCATAACATTTCATACTTTTGTACAGTTCATCTTCCACCAATACCTGACTAGTTCTGTTTTGTCCACTAAAATTTAGTGATACATAGTATAAGGCTCTACATCACCAACGAGGTTCTTACATCCATCTCTGTAATCTATGAGAAAGTGTTAGAATGCATTGGCATGAACCAAATAGAATCTTCTCTCCCGTGTGCTCCTGTTTGCTAAAGATCTGTTTCATATTAGCGTTAAGGAAGCCCAAAAGACAGAAAGTACAGTTGGAAGCTGGGAGTCAGTCTCCCACTCCAATCGGCCCCATTTCTTATAGATTAGTGGATCTGTGAGGTACAAAATGCACCAGAATTGATTCTATCCTTTATGATGATGGCTTTGCTGCTGCAGCAAAGAACATAAATGATGACTTCAGGCTGTGATTAACCCCAAATGAGCTGTTTCGGTTGCTGCTGGGCAAGCAAAGAAAAACTTTCTCACATGAGGGCACGAGGAGACAGATGACTTAGAGTGTGAGGAAACTATTTACAGAGTAAAATGTAAAGGGACACCCCGGGGACACTCACATACCCACAGCTAGCCAAAAAGGGAAACTGACTATCCCTAGGCCAGAACAGGCAAAGGGAGGGAATAGTCTTAGAGGATTCTAGTGGCAAACGAAGCCACAGACAAAAGCCTCTTCACAAAAGGTGTAGCTGAGGGATCAAGTTACTGCTAGAGCCAGAGCATCCAGAGGGAAAAAGTGATGGCTAAAAATGCCGCCCAACCTTCTCCTTCACCTTCATCTCCTGCCAGGCAGGTTTTCTATTAGCTGATTACAGACGGAAGCCAGGAGTCCAAAGAGCCCGACTGAGATGCAGGCAGTAAGGCTGAAGGAGTCTTCCTTCCCTCCCAGCCCCAAGTAAGTAACAGAGGCAGAGAACACAGGGAGAAAGATGGGCTCATGGAAAAGAATCAGCAAGTGAGCCCAGATAGAAAACGACTGCCGGCATCGTCTTTGTTTCTTACATCCAGCCAATCACGCACCCCTCTCTAACTCTTGTTTACCTTTCTCTACCCTCGGAGTAAAGGAGAACACAGCCATAAATAGTTGGGCTTACTAAGTCATTAGGCAAGTGCAGGAGGATTATTGGCCAAGCAGAAGAAATCACTGTGCTAGGCCACCTCAGAATTCTGGAAGATGCGCACTGCTCCAGGCCAGGACTCCGCAGGGGAATTGCCCAAAGTGCCTGCTGCTTTCAACCTTTGTTCCTTCACCGGTTAGCACCTGAGTGATGCTTTGCAGGTTCTCCCTCCTCCACGATCAAGTCTCCTCATTTGCAAAATGTGACAGTTCAATTGCATAAATTCTAAGAGCCCTTAAAGCGTGGCAATTTTGTGGCGCTAGACTTCCACAGATACTCAGACAACCGAAAGTGTTGCAGTACGAAAATAATATATCACAGACTTCATAGTGCCTGGACGGGACATGAAGGGGGAGATCCAATACCAAGAATCAATCAATATGCCCTCGTGTAGACCAGGAGATGGAAAGTGCAGAGAGCAGTCAATCAAGTGCTAATGCATGGCAGACAACTTGGCCAAGGCCAAAGACAGAGAAAATAAGTGAGGAATGTAGAAAGGAGGCCTAGAAGTGAGAACTGGATAAGACTCCTTTTAGGAATACCTGCTCACAGAAACAAGAAATAAATTTTAAGCCGTGGCAACGTTTAATTTTTCTTATTTAGTACGCTACATGTTTGCTTTTACTGTTAGCTGTTAGCTGAAAGTTGCCATATTGGTCCCCAGGTATTAAAAATACAATTCAATAGTCAGTACCTAAATCCATCACACAGCCTGGTCATGAACAAGAATTCTGAGCCAGATAATGTAAACTTCGTGGTGTGGTGTATTTAAATCTGATTTCTGCCTAGACCCCCTGTATTAGTTATGGGGATTACTAACAGGAACCACAGACAAGATACTGCCTAGTGAAAATACCTGTAGGGAAACCACTTACATGTGGTGATCAAAGATGTGTATACCTAGATGACACTGGACAACATAGTAGAAAGGGATTATTACTCTGATTGTCTAAACACTTTATTCTTTTTGTGGCTAGGTACTATAAATGTTTTCAAATTGCGTGGTGAGGACCTGCGCACAGCTTAAAATACAATCAAAGTGGGGATATGTATCAGATTGCTCATGCCACCTGTCCCTATGACATTTGTATCAGATGGCAGAACTCAAACAAGCATCATAGGACTTAGGCAGTGACTATGTTTCTGAACCTAATACGTTGGGTGCTGTTAGCATCCGTGAGTAATATGTACCTTCTCCTAGTCTCCCTTCCTGTGACAAGGCTCCACAGACATGTGTGGCTGCCCTAGAGGCTGTGCCCTCACTGTCTGCAAGTGAAGATGCTATCTACTTAAGAACTCAGCAATCCTCAAAAGAGGAACATAGAAAGTCAGCTGATGTTTTTTTTTTTTTTCATGAAGGGAAAGCAAAAAGAGAGATCATTCCCCAGAACCTGGAATCACACTGAGAATGTAGCACTTAACCCTGAAGAGTGCCATCATAAGTTGTCATCGGTGTGCTCAACACCAATGGCCAACTCCCTTGTGAGACCTCCCCATGCTTTAGTAAGGACCGTTCTAACTTCCTTGGAGATGCATAAGAAAATATTATTTAATTTTAGTCTCATTCTTTGGTGACCATTTCTCCCTCCCCTTGAGTTGGTTCCAAAACAAAATGCAAATTATATAATGCTCTTTGTTGTAAGATGTGTGTGTTTTATTTAGTTCTGTGATCTTTTCCCAGAGCAAAAATTAAGGTTTTTTTTTCTGATAATTTAGTCTTCCAGATGACTCTACTTCATTGTAATCTTGGTTTATCCTAAACACACTGGTCCTCACTTGATTTTTCCTATATTATGTCTTTTCTACCTATGATCTTTGGATTATATATCATGTATGAAGTTTCATTGTGTTATTTTATTTGGTTTTGCTTCAGGGGCTAAGCCTCAGGTATTATCTATGATACCTTGAAACTTTTCCAGGGATCCTAAATATAGAACCAATATCTATAGCTGAATGACTTTGAAGAAGTCTTTAAAAAAATTGTAATAAATATCTATTGCTCATGAAGAGTGGAAGAGGAGTCTTCTGACAGTGACTGTCCAGTGAGATCAGCTGTGCAGCTAAATCCAAGGTATTTACTCAAAAGTTGATAATGAAAGCAAGCCTTACTCATTTATGTTTATATTTTAGATCTGCTTAGCTGGTGCTTTTATTCTGAACTTGTGGAATATCTTCATGTGTTTTAGCTGATCCTAACACTGCCCATATGATACCTATAGGAGAAGACTAAGATAATGAGGAACGGTCCCCTCTGTGTATAAATGAAGTCAAAACCAGAAGAAAAGGATGAAAAAGAGAAGGGAGGATTCATATTTTCCACTGGTCTATACTCAACCTGAAGTTTTTCCAGGTGAACTTACGTCTTATTTTCTTTTTCTTCTATAATATTTCAGTCTTTTAAATTTGTTTTCTTCTTCTCTGACTCAGCCCTACATTCCCTTCCTTCCCCCTTTTAGTGAGGACTTTTATTTAAGAAATGATACCTTCTCTTCCAAAAGCCGAGAGAACATGGTTTTAACTTCTGTAACAAAAATCTATTATATTTGTTTTATCAAATTCTTATTTGCATCTTGTCCTATCTCATCTACATGCTGTAAGTCCTTTTGGGGCAGATCATATGTAATTCTTCTCTTTCTCCCTATGCACTCAGCATTAGATCATTTTCATAAAAGCTGAGTATCTCTCCGTTATATGCAACAGAAACATTTGATTTCCAAAATTATGTTTGCCTGGAAGATCTTCAAACAAAATATTTCCTTTCCTTTCTCATCCCTTTCCCACTCAGTTTTAAATCTTCATCTTCATCTCTGATGTCTCTTGGATCTGTAGTATTTTCTCTGCTAGTGTCCTAGTTTAAGCTCTCAGTTCAGATCTACCGGGATCGCTTCTTACCTCTTGTCGGTTCCTCTCTCTCACTCTTCCCTATACCTCCTCCTTCCTGCTCACTGCTTCAACCCATCTTCACATACAGACTGCTGAGTAAATAAATAAATAAGCAAATAACCCCCAAAGCAATGTCCACAGTTAGTTTTTGCCTATAAAATTATAAACTCTTCCAAAATACAGTTGCCTTTTTTCTTAGTATTGGCTGATATAAAACTCACACACTAGCATAAGTAATTTATCCTTGGACCCGAATAACATAAAAATCTTCCTGCCTCTGTTCTTTTACATACATGTTTCATTCTACTAAGAATGGCAACACTTCCAGATCACCACATAAAACTATTGAAGTCTCACCTTGTGAGTCCTACCAAAGACACAATCTTCCAGTAAATAGTTTCTCTTTTTTTTTCTCTCTCTCTCATTCCCCAACTGATATGATCTCTCCTTTCTTAGGAATTTCTCTGTCTCTTTGTTACCTTAATTCTTTTCCAATCAAAAGTAATGAAAAACTCATCTTGGTACAACATGTAGAACTTGGCAGAATGCCCTGCACAGAAAAGGTTTCAATAAATATTGGTTTGATTTGAGTTTCTTAAAAATTTATTATTCTTATGTAGAAAGGGCAAAACATTCTATTTTTGGCACTTTTCTAATTCTCAATATCTTCATTCAATTCTCTATTACTTTCTCGTCCCAGAATTTAAATGTCACCTTATAGTTCCCCACAGAAAATGAACTTCTTTCATTTTCTTTTTGCCTTTGGTCTACAGGTACATTTTGTTTGTTTGTTGGTTTGTTTTTATTCCCCACTCTTCCTTTTCTTTATTTTTTCATTTTGCTCAGAACTTTGGAAAAACAAAACAAAAAATGCACCACTCTAAAACACAGAACACTAGTTCAAATCATCAAACACATTTCTTTAAGTTCTATGAAGCAATGGTTTAAGAAGTTTCACAGCTTATGAATCTGTTTTTACAAACTTAACACTCTCTTCCCATCCATCTTTCTTATTTTTAACACCATGGTTATTTAAAGCTGTGTAGATGTCTTTGAGGCCCTGCAAAGGGAGAGAGCAATAATTCATTAGCTCATGAAGTCTCCAGCCTGGGGAGGAATCCAAAGACAAGCAGGTTTGGCTACAGCTATATAGCAAAATTACAGACCGACAAACTCTGTCTGGATGCTCAAAGAGAGGAATATTACTCCATCTATCCATCTTGGTTCTTTGTGCTTTGGGGAGATAATTCGTATTTTTATTATGTCATAGAAAATGTTAGCAGTTCACCCATTACATTACTGAATCAATGTAACACCTCAAGAATATGAATTAATGAGAATTTGCATGCATGGCAAATCTGAACTTTTGCCCAATTTCTAGTTCTGAGATATAGTAGTAAATTCAGGAAAGTATGCGTTGGGGCAGGTGGAAATGTAAACTTAATACTTACTATGTTCAGAATGTGTGTGTTCTCTCAAAATCCAGTATTAAAATCCTAACCTCCAGGGTTTATGGTGTCAAGAGGTGGGATCTTCAAAAGGCGGTTAGGTCATGAGGACAGAATGGCATTAGCACCCTAGTAAAGCCGGCCCAAGGAGCTCCTTCCCCTTCCAACCACAAGGGAACAAAAAGGCAAGACACAGACTGAAAACCAGGAAACCAGCCCTCAGCAAACACTCAAGCTCTCCATGCCTTGATCATGAAGTTCCCAGACATTAGAATTGTGAGCAGTAAATCACTGTTGTTCACCAAACACTCCGTTAAGGTCCTTTGCTCTAATAGCCTGAACAGACTAAGATATTTCTGATATTGAGCAGATTCCAGATATAGGTAAAAAGAAGCAGGGAAATGATGGAAGGAGTTTGGATTTGAAGTCTGCAGCAGAAATCTGTGGTGATAAGTAGGACAAAATAAATAGATAGATAAAGAAAAAAATAAGCAAAACAAACAATAAGCCTATCCACATGAAATATTCACCAAATGATGAAAACATATAGTTGAAGAAATAATAAAATGAATCCCTACTGCTATTAATCATTATGTATCAAAGAATTATAAGCAGTACTCAAATATTTAGTAAAAGAAATACACATATTTATATAACACAAATAATTAGACTAATTATTAATCTAATTAATTGGCTCTCAAGAATCTATCGTGAATTAAGATAACTGAATTGATAAATAAACTTTTGAACAATAAGGTAAGAAAAAAAGAAACGGCTCCTCTCTTCACACCTCTGTTCTATTATTAACCTGTGGGGGTGTGCACTTAACGCATATGAGAACAGCACAGTCTCAAGAGAAGAAATGGGGTTTTCTTTGATACGAAGTCGTGTCCCCAGTGTTTCGGTTGCTCTGAAAAGGGAATTTTGTTTTATTTCTTCCACAAAGCATGTCAGAATATGTTTGTTTTATAAATCCTCCTGCCATCCTTACAAAGCAAATAAGAGACACATATTTTTGTTTCTTGTATTTTGTAGAAAGGAAAACCAAGGCACCGCTCACTACAGGAAGAAAACCACTTCAGATATTAAACAGACCTGGCTTTGTGGCTTTCGTTATCAATGACTAGCCACAAGACTCTGGGCATCCTTAAGTTTTTATATTCTGAACCCTTAGAACCTACCATCTCAAAAGAGTTTTTTGATGGAACCTACGAAAATACATATATGTGCACAAAAACATGAACACACATTCACACAATACACACACACATATTCATTGCACATGCATTCTTTGTCTAAAGGCTGACATATTATAATTATTCATCGAATGTCAAGCAGTGGTATTATTTTGAAAGCATGTAATTTTTCTTAGCTCGTCATTGATGTAACCACTACTGTCCAATCCATCCTTCTAAATGTCCAGAGTCAAGTGCTGGGCCCTAACAATCTCTGGTCTACAGAGGAATACTTGACTAATCTTCAACCTCCACTGAGTGCTGCCTGTGTTTTATTGTGGTCAATATGTTGTCAAAAAAGCTTTGGGTTGTCTTTATTCTTGTTATTCATTTCAACAGAGCATTTGGCTATCAGACCATTTCTTTGGCCAAACGCTTAGCAGTACCAGACATGTAATGAGCTATAGAAAATGTCACCATCATCATTTGTGATGGCCTAAGCTCTAAACCATAAGTCTATCCCCCAGTGGAAGAGCTGACACAGGAGTAGATAAGCTTTCTTTCATTTATAACTTAATAACACAAGTATCACACCATTACAATCTTTTTCTCTCTTTTATCAGGAAATAGTTTAAAATTTACAAGAGAGTTGTAATACAAAGATTATTTCAGAATACCTGCAGCAACATCACCACATATTTTACCTCTTTGTCTGTTCTCTGCTTCTCTCCTCATTTTTCTCTTTAACACCCTCTCTCTTCACATATGTAGTATGTTTTGCTATGTTTTTATTAAGAGCACAGATATTCTCTGCACAATTATTAAGTTCATGATCAATAAGACAGCAGTCCCTAAATGTTGTCTCTATTAAAATTCACCAGCCATTGCTAAGTGTCTTTATAGTATTTATTTTCTCAGTATCAAAGTAAAGATCCCGTGGCACATTTAGCCTATCTCCTTCACCCCCTAATGTCTATCTCTTTGTTCTAGGTCCTCTGCGATTTGTAGCACAAAAAAATAGTGTAAACAAAATATTTTTGAGACATAGACTCCTTCTCATGATTAATATTATTTGCTTCTAGTCTCCAAAAATAATACCTAATACAAGGGCTGAGGTGCATTATTCTCAACTTTCTAGTGATTTTCCCTAAGGCCAAATGTTGGAATCTTGGTTTGATCAAAGTCCTCTATCATGAAAAAGTCACAAGTCTTATCGTATTTCAGTTTGACCCACTTTTCAAAAATGAATTGAATAGAAACTGAGTTCTTGCAAAGTGCTTATATGGGACTTGGATGTAGCACTGAAATGGTTAAAAACAGTTTCAACTACATATTGTACAATTCCATTTATATGATGTTTCTAGAAACTGTGAATCTGTAGAGATAAAAAAGCATATTCGTGTTTGACTGGCACTAGAAAGGGGAGGGATCTGGTGCTGACTAAAAACAGGTGTAGGGATCTTCAGGGGGCCATAAAAATGTTTGAAAACTGCGTTGCAGTTAGTGTGGCATAACTACTGCATCATATGTATAAAACAGTAAACTTCATGCTGTATAAATTACATTTTTAAAAGTTGTGGAAGGAAGAAAGGGAAAGAAGTCAAGCAAACCTAGAAAGAAAAATCTAGGCAGATAGTAATGCCCACAGAGCAAGAATTTTGAGGACTAGGGATCTAGACAAAAGCAGTCGAAAACGTGAGCTGTCTCTGGTTGTTTTTTTTACTCGCAGCCTGTTTTGAGTGCTGGGCCAAGCTTGGGCGTTACCTAACCTTTATTCATGCCTAGAAAATCTTTCTCCATGGAGGAGTTGAAAAGTGATCATATCCTTTCTGTTTTCCCACAGAAAAAGCTACCTAAACTCCTAACTGAAACAGAAGCTCATGAAGCCATGGTCAAAAATTAAGAAGTCATTTTTTAAAAAAAGCACTTTAAGTCTTTTGAAGAAAAAAACGAGCCAATGGAAGTGGCTGCACTTGTCTTACAGAAAAGAGTCTGTATTAAAATGACTGAAGGGGACACGCCCACCTTCCCCTCCCCATCCTACCTAACGGGTGAGCTGCGGGAGAAAGAGAATCAAGCATGCTTATTACAGAAAAAGCCTACAAATGTTGAGTATTTTTATGAACCTATGCACTCAAAATTATTTTGGTGATTTTTTTTTTCCTTGAGCAAAATTAGGTGAGGTCTCCAAGAATTTCTTCCATGGGCTGAAAACTCACTTTCTGTAAAAAGCATGAAGAAATTTGAATGGTGCAACAAGGCTGCAACACCAAGGGAAATGATTGATTTCACTCGAACACCACCACCAACAAAAAAAATGTTTAAAAACAGTTTCACGGCTCAACTTTCTCCTTGCTTTTTTTTCTTATAGTTGGAATGTATTTTATCGTCTGTCAGTTTTGCCCTATGATATGTCCTCTTAAATTGGATCTGTAAGCCCTTCATAAAGTTTAATAAATCTTCAGCATTTCACCCTAAGGAAATTATATTAAAAACCTTCAAATGTGAAGTTGGGCCCGCAGACACACAGCGCTGGGAATTTTATCACCATAATCAGCGTGTAATGAAAGCCTCTGTCGCTGTTCCTTCCCAGTCATAATCTGCCTGTCTTTATGAAAAAAGGGGGGTTTGTCTGGGTTCATCTGCAAGCTTTAATTGGAAGATGTCTTCATTTCTTTCCAACCTACTGGGATAATAACTCAGCCCCGTGTTTAAACACAGGCCTTCGCCGCTGATATTTTTTCATTTAGTAAAGCATGTCTCTTTAAATGATTTAGCAAATCATCATGAATGCCAAGCCAGGGTGATTGGCAGCTCATTGCTGGTGCACCATTTGCATGACATTTGTTCTGCAGCTAAGAAAGCTGCCGCAGGTAAACAAGCAGGCCCTGTACTGACTCCCTGTGAGTCCCTTCCTGTTTATTTTCTCATAATCAAATGACATTTATGGAGAGGCAAATGCAGCTGCACATATATGAGGGAAATGCAATCAGGCTAAACATGATGACTTCATTCAGGTGATATTTTGATTAATGAAAGGACATTTTTATGACATCGGGGCTTTTTAATGGAGCAATCCTGCAAATTCCCTTTTGTGTAACTAACACTGTATTTTTTTCTATGTTTTAATGTAAAGGCTGACTTAAATAATTGGTTGACTGGGTGGTCACTTACAAGAGTTTTGTTGAGACATGGGGAAGAGTCAGAGGGCAGGCTAGATCACCTTCTTTGTTCCATTCCCTTCTCTCTAGGAAGGCAAAGGAAAGAAAGGAAGGAAGGAAGGTAGGTAAGGAGAGGAGAAAGGAGAGAAGAAAGGAAGGAAGGAAGGAAGGAAGGAAGGAAGGAAGGAAGGAACGTTATATAATACAAAGCTATTTTGTATAGCTTAGTAGGTTCCAGGGAAGAAGGTATTTCACAGTTAAATATGTTATACATAATTTTTGGCTCATTGCCCTACCAGAGTACATGGACATTGACAAATTAGAGATGTTTTCTTTTTCTTTTTAAAATTTTAATACTAATATAAAGTACCTGTATAATTTATGTGGCTGAAGAGAGTCGCAAAGAGCCAATGTTCCCTTAATAGGCTTGCTAGAAAGGCAGGCATATGCAAAGTTTCTGGAAGAAGTCTCCCCTCATTCCTAGAAGACGTCGTCTACCTCTCAGTAAGGACCAACACAATCTTTCAAATCATACCCAGCTTGAGGCAAAGGCCAGAGCGGACCCTCATTCCCATTCTATAGTCCAGGTACTTCCCTGCTCCCCGCTCCAATCAGCTGGCCAGTCCTGCTTAAGGAGGATCTCAGACAACCCGGAACTACTTGATTCTCCATGGAATAAACAATCACCCTAGGAAAAGCGCTGTGTTTCTCATCAGTTTCTGATGAGAGATGAGTGGAGACTATGCTTACTTTAAGTGAGAAAAGATGGTTCTAAGTAACCCAAATTTTATATTGTAATTTTATTTTTGGAGTCATGATTTTTAATTTCTATTCTGGACAGGCTTCTCTCTATATTTTATTTCTGTCCATCATCAGAAAATCTTAAATGATAAGGAAACACTCATCCAGCTCACAAGTCCTAGAATCCTCTTGGTCCACCAAAGCTTAAACAAAAGAGTCCTGCTTGCCTTAACCCAGCCAGCAGGGCAGACCTCAGTGCTCCAGAGCTAGATGAGAAAACACATTTTAATGGCCATGAAGTAAAAAAGGAGTGGTAGCAACAAGTCTCAGAAGGAGGAATGGCTGGAATGAAGGCAGATGTGTGACAGGGCAGAAGTATCTACCGGCCTGGTGTGTGTGTGTGTGTGTGTGTGTGTGTGTGTGTGTGTGTATTCTTTTTACCTGACAAATAACTGGACATATTTGTGGGGTAGAATTTTAATATGTAGCACTATACATATACGGAATGGATAGTCATCAGAACTAGATAATTAGCATGACTGTAATCTCAAGTATTTATCATTTCTTTGTGTTGGAAATATTCAAAATCTTCTCTGCTATCTATTTTGAAATGAGCTACTAATTATTGTCAACCATGGCTACCGTACTGCACTCTAGAAGTCATTCAACCTCTCCACCTGTGTCCTGTTGGTTGTTCTTTTGGCGTTTGAGCACATGGAACGTGCTCATGTCCGTGACACCTTCCATCTTCCTCAAGGCCGATGATCCTAAATGATAACATTTACATGCTCCTTAGCCTTCTAGAATATTCTGTCACCTGATATAAGAATATCTAGTATAAGTTTTATAATAAAAAAATGTTGAGTGGGCATTGACTACAGAAATCTTCCCAGGTATTTAGTTGTTTGACAAAGGGAAAATTTCACTTTTCCACAGGAGAGTACAAGTTCTCAATGTGGTATGTGGCACTGTGCTATGAAAACGTCTGTGTTATCGGACTGATTTGTAGGGTGGTAAGAGGTTCCAACTCTCTTCTGACTGCAGTAACTTATGATTTAAAATGTCTTTCTGTTCTTCTGGTTTTTTTTTTACTCTAAAAATCAAGGAACCCAAGTATCTTGTAAGAAAAATATGATTCAGATTAGTTAATGGAAATAGTCTAATGATTATAAAATGCAAACTGCAGTCAGTGATGGAAACAGTGAGGTTACCTGGAGATCATTGCAGACAGTGCTCTTGAGATAATTACACTTCATTTTGTCCAACTTAAGGAGATGCACTGTGGAGACTATAGACCTCACATGAGTTTGTGACTGATGCACACCCAATTCTCCATGCTGACCGTTCTGGAACAGGTATACTTTGTTTGTTTGTTTATTTCCTTTTGAGACAGGGTCTCCCTCACTCTGGTGCAGGCTAGTCCTGAACTCACTATGTACCCAGGCTGCTCTGAACTCCCAGCGCTATTTCTGTCTCAGCCTCCCAAGTGCTGGCATTATAGGCATGCAACACCACTTCCAGCTTATGTGGTGCTGGAGAACCAAACTCCAATGTGTTATTTCTTCAGCCCAAAGAATAGGTATGACCTTGTGCTTTCCTTTAACATGCTACAATGCCTCACTTACATTTGTCAGACTACTGAATTAATATTTGTGTTCAGTTATCTCTGCTCCGATTTAAACAGTGAGCAGCTTTGAAGCAAGGGACAGCATCACATTCAACAGTGCCACTCGTCACCTCACTTCCTTTCAACTCCAAATACATCTTTCACCACGGGCGACTGGAGCAAGAGCATCATAAACTCAAGCCCAGCCTGGGTGACTTAGTGAGAACTTATCTCAAAAGAAAACAACAATAGCAAATAGAGAAATAAGGAGGGCCAGGGTGTGACTTGGTGGCTAGGTCCTGTCTTCAGTCTCTAGTATGACCAAAATAAGGCAGCAAGAACAATGTGCCATTGTGAACCATGTTTTGTTTTTCTTTTCCTTTTTTTATACTAGGGATTAGATAAAGCTCACAGCCTTCACACTACGCTATATCCTCAACCCATTTTTAGATTTGATTTTGATGCAAGGTTTTGCTAAGTTACCAACTTGCCCAGGCTGGATTCCGATTTTCAATCCTCCCACCTCAGCCTCTCGGATTCTCAGATTACAGGCCAGCAAACCTTAGGATTGACATAAACTGTTCTCTATTTAGGCAAGCGTGATGTTAGGCTTCCTCAGCTGGCCTTGGAGAGCCACTGGGGGGAAGAGGCTTCCTGTAACCTCCAGTGGGGGAGCACAGGACATCCAAGCTTACCCAGTATTGCTGGCCAGAGCCATACGCAGACCAGAAACTATCTTACCCCACAGCCTGGGCCAGTTGCATTCTGTCTGTAACATTTTCTATACAGCCTAGTCTCCTCAACCCCTGCCAGCCCCAGTGTAGGCTACACAGCTCTGTCATTGGTTACTGGTAGCCTACTGTCTGCCTGCACTCCAGATGGTGGTTTGCAATATGGCTAGTACTCCAGAGTAGCTCCCTCTTGGCTGCACCACAAATATCTCTGTTATCCAGTAGCCAAACTGCACCTTCTACAGCAAACCTCCAACTCTGTCCTTACTTAGTGCTGTGGCTTGGATCTGGAGTGTCCGCCAAAAGCCTCATGTACCTATAGATACTGTGTAATGTTGGGAGGTAGGGCCTAGCTGGAAGGGGTGGATTTTGGGGCCTTGACCTGGAGGGGCGTGTGCTGGTTCCACCCTTCCTCTCCTGCTTCTCTGTTCTGCCATACTGCCATGAGGATCTCTGTATCTGGAGCTCCAGCTCTGGCTCTGGCTCTAGCTGTGGCCACACCATGTAATTCCACCGTTTTCCAGCTGCTCATCCTTGAATGGACTGAGACTTTCTGAAACTGTGAGCTAAAATAAATCTTTCTTCCCTAAAGTTGTGAATGTCAGGTACAGAGTTACAGCAGCAAGAAAAAGTAACTGAAACACTTAGTTACTCTGCCTGAGCTCTAGGATACCATGCTCAGCTTTCTTATACACTACAACAAATAATTCTTATATTAAGCTTGTTCCAAATGTGTGCACTATGGACACTCTTTACTGATAGTTAAAATCTGAAAATATTTACTTTCAAATACAGTGCCAGATACCTTGGAGGCCTTGCTCATCGAATGTTCCAGGAATGAGTAGGGGGGTGAAGAAGAGGGGACATAAAGGGGATCCTAAACCCCACGTGCAGCCTGCCTTCCTGACTGCCTCTTGGTGTCTCCATGTAAAATATCATCTCTACGGTTATAACATCCACTTAAGGAGTCAGCAAATCACCAGGAAGCTTAGTGATCATAATTTTCTAGTTCTGAACCAAATACTATTAGTTTTAAAATTCTCTGAAATAAAATCTAAGTTTTATCTTCTATACTGGCCCAGGTTCTCCTGAGAGACAGGGCTAGCAGCATGCACACATATGAAGTTAGAAACACATAACAGAAATCGTTTCACACCATGAAGGCAACTAGAATGCCCAAAATACGCAGAGGGAGCCTGCCTGCTGACGACCTGGGGAAACCCCATCACAGATGAAATCAGAAGGTGGTCAGATGCAGGCTTATCTGGAAGAAGGCTGCTCTTTGCATTCTATTTAGGCCCTCTTCTGATTAGACAAGGCCCACTCAAATTATAGATGATATCTGCTTTACTCAAAATCTGCCCACGTAACTATTGCTCCCATCCACAAGCATGTAAAATCCCTCACAATAGCATGTGCTCAGATGTCTGGATATCCCATAGCCCCACCTAGTTGGTGCACAAAATTAATGACCACTTTGCCCTAAGCCCATCCCTGCCGTGAGAGGAAGAAAATAAGAAAAGAAGTGAAGGAAGAGGAGGAGAGAGGAACACTTACTTTTATTCAAGATCCAAGCTGGGCTGCCACTACGGGAAGAACTCCCCCAAGGCTCACTACCCCAATGGAAAGCATCCATGATTCTCAACGCCATGTATGGAGCAACATGTGGCTTAACATGTTCACCTCGAGGAGAAACTGATACTAGTACATGTCCAATAGAACTGATTTCAGTTTTTCCATGTTATACAGAAATTAAATATTAATAATTGCAGAGGTAGCTTTGGTTTCTCTCAGCTGATTTTTAGGCCATGAATATTTCAAGAATTTTAGATGGGAGAATCCTTAATCTTAATCATATCCCAGATAGTCAATGTATAGTCAATACATTCAATGTCTTGATGGCTCAAAATTCAACTTATAGTGAATCGTAAGAGTTTTTCTTTAAAGAGCCCTTAACACATCATTAAAACAACAGAATTTATTAAGTAGAGTGTGTGTTCAACTTTTTTACTTCTCAAATATCAAGAGTCTAGAACTGTAAATTAATATAACTTTGGTACTGGGTACTGAACCCAGGGCCTTTACGCTAAGCTACATTTAGAGTCTTTTTAGCATTTCTTTGATATTTACTTTTGTTTTGTTTTATTTATGATGTAGTTTTCAATGTCACTAAATTTCCCAGGCTAGGCTGAAACCTGCAATTCTTCTGTCTAAGCTCCCAAAGTGCTGGGTATATAGGTGTGTGTCACTATGTATATAGTTAAATCTTTCTCTTAAATTCATTGCTTTTTGATACAAAGAGCTGTAAGGTTTAATATTATGTCGCTTGCCCACTGTTTTCACAATTATATTTGCTTCTTCTCCCTTCTTAATTTGTTCATGTCTGTATCTTAAAAGGCAAAAGTCAGAATGGGGAAAATTTTGCTGCATAATAAGAAAAAATAACAAACAATTACAACTCCTATTTTCTTTCTAAGTGTAGGAGTCTACATGTAGCAATCAAAGAAGACAAAATCTCTGAAGCTATATGATACATAGCAATCTCAAAGGTAAGCTTCTGGTACCACCCACAGTGGTTCCTGTCAAGGTGAAAACTTGATATTGAATGATACATGCATTTGCCAACTAGATATCTGTACCCGTGAACTGACAGTGAAGTTGCGCCCTGAACAAGCACAGCATGCAGGCTTGTGGCCCCTATGCATAAATACGGTTACAGGAGTCAGACACTGCCTGCACATCTCACTGCCTGTTTCTACCAACTTTTAAATGCATAAATACTGGATTTTACTCTACATGACAGATGCATATTTTAATACAAATGGGAAATTTGCTCTTGCCCTTTCTCTGTTCATCTTAGGATAAGAAAGAATTTTCTCTCACAAACATCTCTGAATTCAGCCAGTTGAACAAACTTCCCTTTGAAAATGACAAGAAGGCAGAACAGAACACAGTGAAAATTCTAGTAGATCGTCCTACTGTCTTTCTCCTAGAAAAGAAAAGCAAAATCTCTTCCTGGAACCCTACTAAAACAAGTAAACACCTCTTCGTTTTCTAGAAAGTAGATCTAAGGGGCTTGTTCTCTAGTGACTTAGTCCTGTGAGATAACTATAAAAGTGAGATTGTCATGTTAGATATGACAGGAGCATTTGCAAGGTCTTCCAAGGAAGCCGGGAAGTTGTTTTTATGCTCATGTTTCTCAACCCTGGATTCCACCGCAACACCGGTGAATATCAGTTTTTACAATAATTTTTTAAATTACTGTCTCTCTAATTTTCACGTCAGACATGCTCTTTTTGAAAACAAGTTGGTAGAGCTCTGTGAAGTGTACATTTTTCCCTTTCTTTCACAGGGTGGTTAATAATCAATATCAGGTAGTCTCTTGCCCCTGTAAACGTTAGAAGCCCATGGCTAAGGAATTTAAGCTGTTAAGTTAAAATTAAAGGAAAGAATCTTCTTGGGGTCCACATAAAAAGAAAAAAAAACCTGACTTTTGGTTAAAATTACTGTACTCTTTAAGACAACAATGAGCCCGTCTGAGCACTAAAAAAAGTTGTGCTGCCTTTTTCTGAAAGTAAATGAGGAAATTGCCCTATTTGGACCAGCAGAGCAACTTCGTCCTTTTCCTCTGGAGGAAAAAGGCGTGTGCTTCCTAAGAGGGAAGGAAGAAGGGGATGCTAAGCTGGCAAGTGCAGAATGCAGACTCATCTGCCTGGTGTGTTTCGTGTTGCTCTTCTCCAGGCTCATCTTCCTATCCAGAGGTGAACCTAGCCAAGAATTCATCTTGCCTTTACTTTCCACAGATCTGGCGTGGATTTCCTGGCTTCCAGGTATTTTCCTAGACCTGATGTGTAACTGGAGTCTAATGATTTGTCACTTCGGCATTGATTATGTTTACCAAAGAGGACACAGGACGGGGAGAAGGTGCTGAAGTAAAGTGGTGGTTTGAAAGATTGTTCCAAGAAATAGGAATTCTCAGAAAATGTTTCAATTGTAAGAGGAGTAAGAGCTGCCCAAATGCACTGGGAAATGCCACCTTTGGCCACACTCATTTCAAAAATAGATGCTCTGGTTTTCTCAGGTTGTATAATTCCAAGTTCAAATGAGATTTCACCCAAGGACAGGATTTTTTTGGAAACATATTTGTGCCTATATCCAGCCACCTTCCCACCCCCCCTCCACACACATACATATGCATGCAATATGAGAAGTCTTCAAACACTTTGTACTTCCTTTCATACTGAAAAGGACATTGATTGACCATTGGTTAGCAGGACCAATGGAATGCCATGACACGTGTGGTAGATAGTTCTGCCCCCTTTTATTCTTGTAGATATTTCTCTCTGATTTCACAGTGAGTTTCTATTGGTTCAGAGTACCAAGAACAGGGAAAAAAGTTGCATTACAATTTAATTGTTTTCCACCAGAGAAAGTGTTCTCAACTTTGGTCAGCTACTAGAATCAGCTGGGGAGGTGGTGAAAAGTAGACCACATCTTTCTCTGTGTGCTCTACCAACTTTCCCTATGATTCTTGACCACAGTGAAGTTTGAGACTCACTTATCTAGAAAAATAAGGGGGGCTTGTCCTTCATTACTATTGCCACATGCAACCTCCACCCTTTGATTTGGATTGGGAAAGAACCTCTGTCCTTACTGTTGACACCTAGTAATGAGGAGACACCTAGAGAACAGTCATGAGATGTACTTATGGTGTAAACAATTTGAGCAAGCATAGCTGAAACAAATATTAAATCAAAATTATCTAAGAAAAACCAACACATCCAAACCACATCATTGCCATAGGCTTACTCATTGACTCATTTAGTATATATTTAATGATGAAATACAGGTAAATAAGCCAATAATTCCTGGATAATAAAAGATTAAAAGAAGTACAGAGTGAGTGTGAGTGACCAATATGTAAGTTTACCTCCACATTTCAAGAAATCTTTCATGGTGGAGGAGCATTTTGATTTGAAACTCAATGTTCATATGTCCTTCCTAACATTTCCAGAACCAGAAAATTAAAAGGAGATGATTGATCTTTGTATACTTTATCTTTTCAAAAATGCTAGAGTTATTGGGAAGAAAACGTAGCATTTTTTTGTGCTCTTCCGTAATCTATCGAATCACTCCAATGCCTTGGAAATATTGAATGAAGAGCTCATGGGTGATCTTATACCACAAAAGCCATGTTGCTTTTTGCCTTTCACCTCCAAGTGCATCTACTTCTCACTTTGGGTCATATTTTTAATGCAATCAGGAACAAGCCAAAAGTAGGTATTTGTTGGAAGGTTGAAACTGAGTTTCAACATAACTTAATAGTAAGAAAATCTTTAGTATTCCCTTGCTGCTATTGCAAGAGTTTCATTTCATGTAAACTTAGACCTGAGAGCTGCTTTGACGACCAAGAACTCTTGTTACTTACTTCAGTTCGCTTATCAATATGCCCCAAGCCCTCACACACTACCATCCACTTCAGACACCCACGTCTCCCGTACGCTCATGGGGAATGAAGACCTGGCTTAGAATCCATCCAGCCTAAAAGGGTGTCTCAACTGTCTGGAAGAAGAATTAGACAGAAAAAAAAGCCTCTTTCCTATTGGTATAGTTTCTTTTTCTGTTATACAAGATATACATTTAAAATATAATAATATAAGAAAGCATATCATAAAATTAATTCTTACTTGAAAATTAAAATCCATTTTGGTACATGAAGTAAACCAGTAGATGTAAAGTCTATCATCTATTACCTTAGACAAGCCCATTTAGCATCGTTTTTTTTATCTTTATAAACATGCTTTTCTTGTGATTACTCAGAAGATCAAATCAAATAGTTTAGGTGAAAGCACCTAGAAGCACAGCTGACACATAGTGGAACCCTCATAAATTATCAAAATAAAATCTATTTTTATAAATATATTGTTTATTGTGGGGTAAAATAAAACAAGATTTTTTTCGTGATTCACGTTAAAACTGGGAGGTATTGCTTTCAATCTATTACAAAGAAGAATGATGCATGAATGATTCGGTCATTCAATTTGAAAAACATTTATAAATATTCATGCTCTATTAGGTGCCAAACATTAAAATAAGTGCTCAGGATTTGTTAGAAAATACAATGAAAAAGAACTTTTGTTTATTCTAGTAATCAGACAGATGTTGGCTTCATGTTCTTTCTCAAAGCCCATGTCTAGTCAATTGAACACTCACACTTTGTATATCTCCTGCTTTACAGTTTCTTTTCTGTAAAAAATAATCATAAGAAGCTATGTGTAGGAGTCACCCAAGACATATGCCAGGCTGCTACATAAGGCCACACATATTGAGTATAATGAGCATAGTGGCTTCCCAGTTATCCACTTTAGGAGCTGTAAGTGTACATTTTTAAAAAAGACACTAGCTATCTTCTAATCTTAATTATATCTCCTGGCAAGATTCCCTAATGGAGAATGCCAATTGGAGCATGATGGTGCACACCTGTAATCCCAGCCCTTGAGAAGAAAGCAGGAGCATTGTTCTTTTCAAAGTCAACCAGGGTCACAAAGTGAGTTCAAGCCCCATCATAGCTACTTGAAATACTTTGACTCAAACAAAAACAAAATAAAATTCTTTGGACTTGATGTGATCTTCAAGGACTAGCATATGACAAGTGAAGACTAAAAATTTGTGTTTTATTCATGTCGTCAGCCAGGGAAACCCATCACCCAGGCCACAAGCTGGTATTGGTTCATGTCTTCTTGGAACCCAGCTACACAGATGGAGGTGAGCAATAGGCTAGTATGAGAAGCTTCCTCTGTCTTTGCGTCAGTAAGATTAGATTCTTGAAGAAGCACGAGTCCTTTGAACTGCTCACTTGAGAGTTCTAGACTATGCCTCCTTACGAAAATCTGTTGCCTGATAATCTGAAGTAAAGCTGAGGTGACAATGCCACACAAGCAAGCCCCAAACCCACCCATGAAAAAATTGTCTTCCATTAAACCAGTTCCTGTTGTCAAAAAAGAATGTGCAAAATGTCCTAAGCTGCATGAAACATCACCCTTTCTCTTAAAATAAATTGCCTTAGGTCTGAGAGAGCCTCCTAAAATATGACCTTGCCCAAAATGCACCAATTTCTTAGGATACTAAGTCATTGAGGAGCACGATTGTTAGAAAGAGAATCAGAAGCAGTCCTCCTGAAGGCTGCGCTTGAGATGGAGGAATCATGAAGCAGCTTTCTCCATGTTTGGAAGTTGAAGGCAATAAAATAGAAGCCTGAAACCTGTAGTGTCCACCCTGGCAAGCTCCCAAGTGGCCAGTACCTCACTCTTGCTGTCTGCCCCATGGAGGGAGGTGGTTGCTGGGAACGAAGCTGTGGGAAGTGCAGTCCAGTGGTAATTTGAGAACGATTACCACCCCGAGACCCATGGTACCAACATCTGACTATTTGGTAGATCCTACATCAAATCAAGACGCAAATAAAGCCGACAAAGTACCCAAAAGTGACATCTGAGGGGAGTACCGCAGGATCTTTAGCTACGTTCTCAGTTCCTGCCCGACTCTGAACAAAGGAGCTTGGGTGCTGTGGGTGGCTCACACACTTCCAGAGTTTCTCATAGTAAGAAGTGGTTTCCTTCCTTCCTTCCTTCCTTCCTTCCTTCCTTCCTTCCTTCCTTCCTTCCTTCCTCCTTTCTTTCTTACGGAAGGTTCAGGCAGCAGGCAGTGCTTGCATTCATTTACAACCCATGGTGGTCAGGTGCTTATCAGCCTCGGTGAAAGAAACATGTGTCCAGTCTCTAAATCTAATAGTGAGACTTCACCCTGTCCTGCAGTTTTGGAAACATTTTTAACACAGCTGAAGTTTTCCATGAGGTCTTGGAAGACTTGAGGTAAGAATGAGCAGGAATAATGAAAGACGTATAGGAGATAGCCAGTGTGACTCAAAGTTTCCGTGGGCCCCTGGACAGGTTCCTCTATGCCCTTTGGACCTCTCTGACTCTGTCTTCGCTTTGTGTATACACACCCTGATATTCAGATTAAAATTTCAAATTCAACTCTACTCTCAACAAATCCAGAGTGCTTCAAAGGCTAAGGTAGACCACAGAGAATTTGATGTGGACCTAATCACAACTGATACTAATCTTTCCTTGACATTAAGAGCTTTTCTGTACCAATCATATATACTGACTACAGAGAACAGAGACAGATTTTCTTACATGGAAGGTTATCTCTTTATTGGATAGCTGATGCCTTCAGTGTCCGTAGCCAGGAGTAGTCATTTGTTCCCTAGTCAGAGATAAGGCTTACTTCCCACATCCACATGTGGGTTCGAGCACACCTTAAGTTGTAAATATCAGATTGCTTTCTCCAAACAGATTGGAGTGCAAGTGTGAGAGACTCACAGCAGAAAGAATGTACGATCGATGCCACAGGACAGATACCGGCCTGAGGAAACTGAGCAGCCTGCCTCAGCCCAGTGCTTGTGCTCAGACCTCCATCTGTTTCTTTAGAAAATTATGAGGGTGAAACTTTCAGAAAGTATTTTTTTTTTATTTTTGGTCATTGAGTTACAAAGTACACACCTTGGCAACCAAAGATAGGTTGTGAAGTTTAGATTCTCTGGCATCACGAAGATGGTAGACTTCTTCGTTCTGCCTAACACTTTTTGAAATATTTCCCGAGCATATAACTTTTAAACTGCTAGACTCCGCCGTCACTGCCTTGTCACACTTTTGAGCATTCGTCTTGTCAAAACTGGACTTCAGGGATTCCAAGTAGGAGAAATGAGTTCTGGAATAGAGGGGTGGATAGAAATGACAGGTGGAAGTTTAATTTCACTCAGAATTCAGTTTCTTCTGACCAGTTCCTTCAATTGTACACGGCATTGTTTCCTTTGAAAAATCTCTGCATTCTTTCTTATAATGAAAAAATTATTATTCCTTATCACTAAAATTTATAATTAACTGTTATTAATACATAGTAAAATTGTAATTCTTAATTACTAGATTCTTAGTAGATTAGGCACGTCCTTGATATTCCTTTACTAAAAAAAGAGAATAACATTGTATGAATTATTTTATACTGTTCTGTATGAATATAGTCTCATTATTAAAGATTTTTAGAGGAAGAATTATTTTTAGAAAACTGACTCAGAGATATTTATATCCTAGTATGTAATAAAAGAATGAACTAAAGTCAAATGAATGAGTTGTCTTTAAAATACTGGGGTTTGGAAGATGCTTGTTTCCAATGGATCCCACACATAATAAAGACAAATCTGTGAATGGTGCATAGGGTTAATTAAAGAGCAAAGCTAGCACAGCCTCCTATAAATTTAGTTTCCTCTTGGAGAACCAGACAGAGTAGGGAAGCTGCCTGAAAATGTTGTTGTTGTTATTATTATTATTATTATTATTATTATTATTATTATTATTGAGACAGGATCTTACTCTGCAGTTCATGCTCGTCCTGAACTCACTATGGAGCCCAAGCTGGAATCAAACTCCCAGTGATTCTCGTGCCTCAGCCAACTGAATGCTGGCATTACAGGCATGTACCAGTACATGCAGCTTTCTGTGGTACTGGAGAATTGAACTCAAGGCCTTGGAGCTTGCCAGGCAAGTGCTATAACCACTCAGCTCTTCCTCCAGCCCCGTGGCAAAGCTGTTATAAAAGTTTCTCCAACTCGCCACAGTTGCTCCCTTTAGCAGCAAAATAAGAAAAGGGATACTAGGCAGAGTCATGGGGGATAAATACACATGTCAATCTCAAGTCAGTTCTTTTCCCATTCTTTCCCCGAGGAGCTTCTTTTTCTCCATCATTTATATGGTTCCCTTCCAGTATCCAATACCCTCTTATTATTAGCTAATGATTCATCCCACAGGAGTTTACATGAAAATTAGTGAACATCTGACTCTAATAGTTCTACTTACTGTACAAAAGGCATGTGCAGCTTCAACATAGAAAGATCCTTTAAAATGAAGAGTTTTCATATTTTTGAAATGTCAGAATTTCAGGCTTCTGTTGAAAATTTCTCAGGTCTGACAAAAATTGGCCAGATTTCCCACTTTGGAACAATCAGCTTCAGGAGACAAGTGCCTGTGCCTTTGGAACTGACTGCTTCAGTCTCTTTGGTTGGTTGCTGTTAAAGCAAAATGACAATGCCCCTTGGGGGTATCTGGCCATATCTGGAGACACTTCTAGATGTCATAACTGTGAGGAAGTATAATACTGGCTTTGAGTGAATAGAAGCCAGGGAGGCCATTAAATACACTGCAATACATAAGGTAGCTCTCAACAATGAAGAATTATTTGGCTCTAAATGTCGAGAGTAACAAGATTGAGAAACACTGCCAGAGTTTATAATGGTCCATTTAAATTTTATATTTAGATTACCTATTAGCCATTGTCAATATCAGCTTTGTAATATCTAGATGACCATATTAATATGATCCATGCATACACATGTAGTGATATACAACCTCTCAGATCAAACCAATTTATGTAATTGAAAAGTTTGTTATTAATTATGTTACTAATTATTAAGTCATGTGAGGCAGATATTTGGAGATGGGTCAAGGAGTCTTACTTGTTCTGATCATCAACTTTCAGACCTGAAAGAATAGTGGAGCTAGCTCAGCTGACAGATTACCAAATTCTTGTTTTGGCTCTTCTCAAAAACGTGTTGCCTATCCAGGACCAACACGTGCTGTACAGCAGCCCTCTATTTTTGTCAGGAGAAAATTTTCCATAAATCCTTCAAGTCCCCCGATCCTTTCATTCTGGAATTTCTTTTCAAGAAAGTCAATGTAGGTAACAGCATTAAGAGATAGAGATAATACCGCCTCTGAAGCACAGGGAAGGTTGCATACTGCCCAGTATAATAAATAGAATAACTCTTTCAGACTCAACAAATAAGCATCATTGCTTATTTCATATTATAAATTCAGGCTTCTTCAGCTGTGATATAAAAGCATTGTGTGTGCGTCATTTACCTGGAGCCCTCTGCATGACCCTGGGGCATGTTGCGCGGCAGGGGTGGAAGAACACAAGGGGACCAATGCTTGTTGTGCGGTGAATAATAAAGACCTTTGTCTCTGACCCAAGACTCTAAGACTCTTGCATCTTCTACCAGCATGTCAAGAACTAGAAAGAACCTACTTTTGCTCTACTGGCAAGAATACAAGTAAACCTAGAGATTTTTGATAACTCTTCATAGGTTTTTGTTTTGAAAAACTTGAATTCTGTCTAAGATAAAGCAGATATTCACCAAACTTTAAGCAATGAATGAATCTGGCAGCTAAGCAGCTGGATCTAAGGCCCCAGACTGTCTTTTTTCTGCTAGTACTGTGCCCTGGCTTTCCTGAAGTTCATTCAACTACCGTCTTTATAACAACTTTCCGATGATAGTGAGGTCACATCCTTCACTTTCTCCATACTCGTTTTTCTTCCTTCCTTCCTCCTTTCTTCTTTCTTTTCTCCTTCCCTTTTTTCTTTTTCTTTCTCCCTCTTCTCATTATTCTTTTGACAAAAATGCTACCTATAATCCACATGATTTCTCTTTGTTCTAAATTTATATATCATTGTGCTTTGTTGTTAGTGGTGAAAAATAAATCACTGCATCAGAAATGTACACACACAGGGTTTTAACAAACTATATTCTTTTATGACCAAGCTTTGCTTTTACTATAAAAGAGCATATTTTGTTAAGAAATTTTAAAGAAAAAGAAAAACCTAACATACATTTATTTTTTCCCTTGTATCATTGACCTTCTTACATTGTAGAAGTTTCTTTCCTAAGTTTTGCAAGTTCTTTTAGTTTAGAGTTCATAGCTTTTTTTGGTTAGAGATTTATACTAAGAAGCAAGATGTTTTAAACATGGGAAATTTTTATATGCATTTGAATAAATAAAGCAGTTTTTAAATATACCTTCAGTATTTCTTCTTGGTATTTTTGCTTTATTGAGTATATGATGGCTTTCCTACGATATTGTAATAGTTTTTTTGCATTAAGCATCCGGAGGTTAGTTTAGTGTCATCTTTTGGAGGACAGCTAATGAGCAGATAAAATTAAAGAGGGTCAGTGATAGAAGTCTTCAGTTATTTTTTTTTTAAAAACACCTTTACTAATAATATTAATTTCCTTAGCCCATTATTTTTCGTTATCAAGTAATTCATGTGAGTCATTACCATAACCAACAAAAAAATCATGAATATACACCAATCAAGTCTAATCCGTCTAATCTGTGAACATAGTCTGCATATGTTTGGCTATAACACGGGCATTAGATGGAAAGAAGTGGTTTCAAAATGTGTCTTTCTCATTCACGTGTTGATTATGGACAAGTTATTCCATTTTCTTCAGACTTAATCCCCAGATCTATAAACATCTACAAGATTATTCTTGTAAGATTTCAGTAGAAAAAATATTGGAGAAACACTTAGCACAGATTCTGATGCAATGTATTCAATCAATTCTGACTATTTTATTGTCATTATTTAGTCTGAGAAAAGTACAAAAAGATAGCAAATGATTGAAAATCATTAATTGCTTTTTGCTTTCAGAAGACTATATTAGTCCCAGTTTTTGCCTCTTAGAACACTCTATATTAGCAAAAAGAAACTGATAAAGAGACACGCTGAATCTTTACTTCCAGCTTTCTTCCCAAAGCTGTACATTGAAAGGTACCACAGCTAAACCACATCTTGAGCAGGTGATCCCTGCCTACAGGAGTCACTATAGTCAGAGGATTAAGGAAAGCTCTGCAGCAGAGCTCGTGAAGCCCTAACATTGATCGGCACTGAATTTGTTCTGATTCGTTCCTAGTCTTCCTCTTGTTTACAATTTCCCATGCCTCCTGATCAAGGTCTCATCCACAATGCTAACGCTATCCCCAAAAGATTTACACTGGAGAAGTTTCAATGATAAACTCTTCCTAAGACAAACATTCTTGGATACTTTTGTTTTGAGCAGCCTTCATTCGGCTCACTTGCATAGAATAAACTATCATTTGCTTCCTTGATTTCAGTTTTTAGAAATTGTTTGCCTTTTTATGTTTTAAAATGCAAATATTGAGGTAGGGATGTATCTGCATGAAAAGGACTTGTCTAGAAACTGCAAAGCTCTGGGTTCAATCGCCGGCGTGGAAAAACTTCAAATATCTGAGAACTATGAACATTTTCATACATTTGAGTATGACCAAGGAGTTATATGCCACCTAAGGTTTAATGCTTTAAAATATGCTTTATCTTTTAAAGTACCTAACAGATAAATCCCACCAGTCATCAATTAATGGATGCAAGAAAATTAACAGTGAATCTCTCTGAAGCTTATTTTCCTTATCTTTCCATGAAAAAGAGTAGACCTTTATTGTCTCTACAATCCCTCTCCATGAAGCTCCAAGATTACCAAATATAGGTCACTGAGAGGCTCTACAAATGTCTTTACATGAAGCCACTGGATGTTTTCATTATTCTTGTTTGATATAAAGTACTTTATTGATGATAATGATTTCCTGATCCCAATTCTTTTTATAATCAAGGAACTCATGTGAGTCATCAATATAACCAGCAAAAACGAGAAATCATTAACCAATATACATCAACCTAATCTCATCTGTTGCATGGTAAACATAGTTTGGTTGGAACATGGGCAGTGAACATATATAAATACATTCATAGTCAATGGATATATATATATATAAATATTTTTGAATGTTAAATTATTTCATAGTATGAATTTTTAACATAAAAAGCACATCCCAAAAGTAACTTGGTTTAATGACCAAAATAAGGCAATCAGTGCCATAAAATGACTTGTTAAGTCAAAAATTATCCATAAATGTACCTTTTAAACATAATTTATTAATTTCTTTTGAGACAGGGTCTAACTCAGTAGCCCAGGCTGGTCCTAAACTCACTATGGAGCCCAGGCTGGCCTTGGACTCACAGCAATCCTTCAGCCTCAGCCTCCCAAGTGCTGGGATTACAAGTGTGCGCCACCACGCCCAGCTTATGTGGTGCTGGGGAATCGAACTTGGGCACTTAACACTTGATGTAGCACTTGCTAGGCAAGTGCTTTAACTGCTGAGCCATTCCTCCAGCCCCAATAATTTATTACCTTAATGAAGATTAAAAACTTAGACAAAATATCAATCTGTAAGAAAATTAATAGAGAAGGTTGTGGAGGAGATATAACTAAAACTCAGGTTTCTTATTAAGCATTATAGATACAACACAGGTGACTGAAGGATCAGAGGTACATTGTTCAGAGCACTGAACCAGAGGGCAGATGACCTGGAGGATGTGAGGCATGCCTGGGCAGAGGAGAGTAGGTACATGTCACATGGACAGCAGTGGGATGACCAGCCCCTTTCCTCCACCAGCACAATACTTATACTCCCAGGCAGAAGATCGCCAGATTCTTTTCAGAGAATATGGACCAATCTGAAAGAAACTGTTGAGAAACTCTCAGTGAAACAGTCACTTACTGTTGGATCACCTGGCAAGACCCGACATGAATACAGAGCTTCTAATCTCCTCTCACTTGCTCAGATATGAATGGGAAAGTCAAGGATCGGCAACCTAGGAGAGCCCCCGCCAGGGCCACAAGGACTAAAGCCAGCAACATTTAAGAAGAGGTGACTCTGAGGGGTCAGGGCACTGATAGTGCAAGAGAAAGTTATGAGACAACATTATCATTTTTAGAGTGATTAAGAAAAACTAGTACAATAATAGAAACAGTACCAACTCTTCTTTTTAAGAACAAAACATTCAGAAAAAAATTTAAAAGAGCAATTTAAATGAAGCATAGTATGATAAATTAAAAATTCCTCAAGACTTAGGGAAGACAAAGTGATCCCTAGGTTGTTTCCTGAACAAGAAAGCAGAACAAAACAAAGCAAACAAGTAAGAGCTGGAAAACGAGAGAGAAAACACAAGTGAATTAACAGATCTGTGGGAAAAGGTTCAAACTGAAAATGACAAAATTTCCAAAAGAAAAGATAAAAGCACAAAGGAAGAAATGACCAAATAAAAAATGCCTGAACCCAAAAATTGCAAATCCTAAAATTCAAAGTAGCGATTTATTACAATGTTGTAAAGTTCAGAACACCATGGCTGAAGAGAAGATACCAAATATGTCCGAGTGGAGAAATGCAAAACGTATTATAAAAGGCTAACAATCAACATGGAACTACATTTCTCAAAAGCAACACTGAGAGACAGAAGATAATAACTCGCTCTTGGAATTCTGAGGGAAACTGGTGATTACCCTAGAATCCCCACAAACTATTAACTAACCATAAGGAGAGACAAACATGTTTTTGTATCTGAAAATTCTTTACAGAGGTAATTCGTACGCACTGCTTTGGTCACAAATCCACTAGAGGATGTACTAACCAAAACGAAGTAATAAGAGAGTGGAGCACAGGCAGGACTGAGAACAGAAGATGCGACACAGCACAGACCCACCCGTGCAGCGGTCCAAAGAAGCAACCGACAAGGGGAGAGCAAGAATTGGGCACTCCTGAAGGGTGAAAAATCTCCGACTAGTTACCTGACTCGTACCTGCACGTTTCTCAGTAGTTCTCATTTAATCCCCTGCTAGGAATAATAACTAAAATAGTGGCAGCTTCAAGAGAAAGAATGTCCCAGATGATAATATAATCAAACACACTATGATTGAACGATGTTCCGTTAACTATTTTATTTCACAACCCAACCAACTTTTAGCGCAGCTAAATAAAAGCCTTTGCATTTAGGAAAACTCGGTTTGTCCTCCAAACTGAGGTGGGCTGCGCATTTGATGATGTCGCAGAGCGACAGGTCGCCGGAAATCATGAGGTAGGTTTTTCTCTCAGGCTATTCAATTACAAGCGAAATCATAAAATCTGCCTCCCCCAAAAAATAGATTAGCAAAAAGTCGGTATACTCGTGTGACATAGACCTTTGAATAGTAACTACAGAAAGCCAAGAGAAAGAAAAGGAAATTCAAGCCGTGATTGAAGAAAGGAACTAAAAAAAGAAATCCAGAGTAATTACTCATGGCAGGTCCTCCAAGTGAACGACCTTAAACCGGGAATTTCAGCGTGATTTGAGGAACAAACTCACCACAGAACAGCCTAGGGACGAAGGTTAATTTCCCTGGTGTCTGCAGCTCCGGAAGAACTTGCCCCTGCTGTTTGGGCTACAGATGCAGTGGGGGCAGGGGGAGGGCGGGTTCCCTGGAGCTGGCTGGCTCCCTAGGCCTCTGCTTCAGCGGCCCTGCAGTTTGACACACACAGGGTTTCCACATAAGGTTTCTGCTTGAACCAATTGTTTCGTGGCTGAAAACTAAGCTGGAGAATTACGGATCTACCCTCGATTCTTTATTTTGCAGATATAGAAACGGAAGCCTTTTTATTCTCACTTGAAAGTTTAGAAAAATGATTTCTGGTGGCAGAAGTAGAACCTCCAGCCAGACATCCTGAAAGCTAATTGATTTGCTTTCTCACACATGAATAATCCTGGCACTGTTGCCTTTCGGTTCAAGTAAATGTATTTGACTAAATGCTATGTTAATTATTGCTTTGCTAACTTTATTTCATAATAGGAAATTCAGCACATAATTCAAAGAATGCAAACACCTATATCAGCACCCAAAATATAATTGTATTAACCCCTGTCCAACATCAAACTCGGACTTTAACTTTTAATTTACTAATAGATTTTATTCTGCTTAATGTTCCTCTGCCAGTCCTTCGTGTTCTGTCTACTCTGTGAGCTGCTTTGTGCAACGAAGTAATTAATTGCTAGGTTCCTTCAGCTTGATGATTGACAGAAATAAAGCATTGTCCCTTTGATACCAATGGGTTCACTGGCATGAGAAATCTTGCACTGGGTTGCTTTTGCTCCCCTCCTTTTCCCCCCTCCTTCTACACTTCCGGAAGTCCTTAATTTGCTCTGTTTCCAGCAGCTTTCTGACTGATGTCGTCGCTGTTCCTTTCTCCCTGCTCACTCTTTCTCTGCAAAAGTACCCGTGTTTCCTTCAACTGGGAACATTTTATACTTAACCACCACAATTATGTCACCCCCTGCTGCTAACTTCAAGTTCACTATTTTGACTCTCCAAGCAAATAAGTTAATTTGCATAGGAAGTTAAACCATCCAATAACTAACTGTTACTGTGTCAATGATCTCTGCTGAAAAATAATCTTATTTTTTATCCCTCAATATTAATATTTTTTCTTTTTCTCCCATTTTATTGATATGTATTGGTGCACAACCTAACATTTACAATGAAGTTGAGGATTTTGTGCACATACGTATCTTGTCAAGGTGACACAGACTTTCCCATTCTCCTTTCGTCCCTCCCCCTACCCACCCCTCCCTTCCTCCCCGCTCTACCCCCCTGTTTCACTTTGTTTTTCATTTTAAATTCCGTAAGAGTGAAACAGAGTAGGCTATTAAAAAGTAACACATTCCTCATGTAAAGCCTCTTTACAGGAGAGTCACCGAGTGTTTAAATGGGTGGAATAGGTAATTTTAGTGGGTGCAGCACGCTGAACATGACAGAAAGAAAGTGGAATTTGACACGATGATGGATACTCTCCACCAAAGGTTTCTACATTAATAGAAAGAAGTGTCATGGAGCCACGTGGAGAAGGCCCACCAGACCCAGCTCAGATCTGCTAGGTACTATGAACGTGGGCCTATTAGATTTGTTCTCATGTTCTACCTTAGAAAAGATATTAACCTCACAAATCTGTGTGTGGAAAGGTAGATGCACTTCTAAGAGTTTATAGCTGAACTGATGACCCGATTAAAGAACACAGCAGTGTTTTGAGGATGACCACTGTATCTTTGTTTTGCCAAGCCTACTCATAAAATGTGTTAGAAATGGTGGGGTCTCAGATAACTTCATAGATATTTGGTCTTTCCAAACTCATCATTAAAGGGAAGGATTCCAAAAAAGTAAATGATAACCGATTAAATGGCACCTTGCTGCATAAAGAAGATATTTGAAGATCAAAGGCAAATATGGAGTCAGAAAATACTTTACTTTATAGAGAAAATTAATGTGAGCATATTTCTTTGTCGTAAGAGTATATGGCTTAGTAAAGACTAGGCTTTCCTTGGCCTAGATCCAAAACAATTTTGAATTTTACCAAAAAATTGTAATTATTTTAATCAAAATCCCAAGAAATTTAAAACTCAGTGAAAATTTGCTGTTTTCCTTTGGGAAATAACAACTTAGCCTGGGGATCTGAACAACCCCCTCAGTGCTATTCCTCATTTTCCTGCTGCCCTGCTGCTGGTCCAGATTATGCAGAAAACAGTGATAATTAATCGCACCATCCTTTAATTCAGAAGCACACTGGGGGGTGGGGGGGTTAACAATGAGATTTATCTGCCAAGTACTGATTTTTTTCCAAAGGAAGTTGCAATATTAATAAATGTGAATTATATTGCATATAGCAATAAGTGAGACTGTCGTTCCTGAATTTGTACTCAACTTCTTTGAAAGAGCATAAATTGTTCAGGGCTTATTTGGTGACTTGGTAAAAATAAAAATTACTGCTTTTAAGCTGTGAAAATGCAGACAGTTGTCACGAATATGTGCAGTCAACACTGGCAGCGTCAGTAAGCCCACGAGTCTAATGGCTTCATTGGCATTCAGTGGAAAGAGAACCTTAGTTATAAGCCATCAGCTGTTTACACTGATTAAGATTTGGGTTTATTCTAGTTGTTAACATCATAGTAGTGTTTCTCTTCTTGTTACCCCTAAATTACCTACTGGGGAACTGTATTTGGAGCGTTATGGTCCTTTTTAAACTAATTTATTTTCTGCTTATCAGTTAGGGATGAATGAGGTAAATAAAACCAATAAAGAATTGTTATAGTAGCTTGATCTTAGACAATTGTGGAAGAGGATGAAGCCATTATTATAAGACTGTTCTCGAATTGGATCCAGGAGCTTCAAGTCCACACACTGTGAAACCTGGGTGGCATAGAATAATAGGAATGCATTGCCTTTTAGTCCCAGAGAAATTCAAACTTAAGTTATTGGCCCACAGACTTGGCTGCTTCCAAAGGCTAAGAGGAGAATCTTCTCCCTGTACTCTGCCAAGATTCTGGAATTTTACTAGTAATCTTTGGTGCCCTTGGCTTGTAGATGGATTTCTTCTGTTCTCCACCTTCATGTGGTATTCCCCGTGTCTCTTTCTTTTACCTTCAATATGTGCATGTCTTGTGACCAAATTTTCCCATTTTATAAAAACTTAATTCATACAGGATTAGATCCAGTTGGATGAGATCAACACATTTCATTTTAACTTAACTTCATTTTAACTTCCATAACTACCTTATTTCCGAATAAGATCCCATTCTGAAGTTCCAGGAGTGAGGAAATACAGCTTTCTTTCTTGGGAAATGCAGCTCAACCCTCAAGAATTGAGAATGAGACACCTTGGAATACACAAGCATGAGCTAAAATTCACGGGCCTGCAATGAAACTATGCCAGTTCTCATTGGCTCTAACCTTTGTGTTGTGAGACTCCTGTAGGAGGAGACAGTGCACTTCATCATGGGGCTGAACACCAACTGAATGTAGAAGTCGGGGAAACTGAAGGAGGACTAGGGAGAGGCAGAGCAGGTGTCAGACTGTCTGCTGCCCACACCGATGAACTGAGCCAACAGATAAGCAATAATGTGTGAGTTGCATTTCTTTTTTCTTTCTTTCTTTCTTTCTTTCTTTCTTTCTTTCTTTCTTTCTTTCTTTCTTTCTTTTTGCCCACTAAATCTCACACAACATCTCTTCTGTAGCCTATGTTATCAGGAGCTTAAAGGAAGGGGAATTCTGGGAATAGTGAGGAAATCTAGCCGAGCTGACACTGTACAAAGCCATAATTCTACATATTCAGTATTCAATATTTGATAGTGAAGGAAGATAACTGTGTCATTCTCAGGCACATGTGCCATGTCTCCTGTAAGTTTTTTCCAAGCTTTTATAACAAAGTGCCATAGGCTGCTAACTTATGAATGAAAGAAACTTATCTCTCACATTTTGGAGGGTGAGGAATCCAAGATCAGAGCCCAAACTCATCAAGTGTTTGGTAAGGGGTCACTTCCTCACAGACAAATGTGTTCTCATTCTAATTTCCCATGGAAGAAGTGGTCAGGATTCCCTGTGGGATTTCTTTTCTAAGGACACTAATATAATTCTTGAGGGTTCTGACCATGAGTCTCCCTGCTAGTTTCCCAAAGGCATGACTTTCTAACACCATCAACTTGAAGAGAATAATTTAAATACACACATTTTAAAGGCCATAATATTCAAACCCTATTCATTGAACTGGATAATATAAAATGAATTCATCAGTAGCATTTCTGTGTTATCAACTATGTCGCAATGAGAAAAGCATTTGAAGACTGCGACCGTTCATGAGGCTTTCTCAACTTAAAGTGGTTGAATAAATACTCAGCTGACCTGTGGGGCAGTTTGGGGTATGTCTATGGGTGACTGGCACATTGGTCCCAAACTAAGGAAAAAAAAAAAAGAAACCCTGGATGTGAGTGGCAATAACCAAGAGACTGGTAGCTTGAATCCCATAAAAAAGATGGGAAAAAAAGAGTTTGCTTTGCTTGGAAAAGCCTATCTACTTCAATATGTAGCACAGACTCTCACCAGGCATTCAGTCTCAGACCAGTCTTGAACCTTCATCTCGTTCTGCAGCCTCCACCTTGGATTGCGGTGGCATCCTTGGTCTCCTCAGTCTGTGCCTCCCACTGTCTGCCTGAGTAACTATAGATCCTCCAGCTCTCCTATAGGCAGACAGCTATTCTGGACTCTCCTTTGTGATGTAGCAGACTACTGTTAACGGACACTTCATTTCTGACTCTCTAAGCTGTCCTGATAAATCCATATTTGTATTCTATTAGTTCTGTTCTACTAAAATCTTTAAGAGAAAAGTCATTAAGCTTTAGGATATTAAGGTTGAGGTCAGTTAAATTAGGTAAATTAAGAACCACAACAAATAATAACCCAAAGACATCAGATATTTATTGTTGGAGACAGTTTTATTACATATGTATAAACACAGTCATGATTGGAACAGATGGATACAGGTTTCAAACACAATACTGCTCCTTTGCTGTAAGGAAAACGTGTGTCCATCGCATTCTCAGTTTATAACTCTAAGGATGCCCTTAAAGTTGCCTCAAAGGGTCACTCTATAGTTAACAGACATGAGAGGAAGGCGGCAGGTAGCTCGGTATGCAGTGGGTTCTGAAGCAATGTTGCTGGCCTTCTCTCTTCCTGCTTCCCCATTTGCTTCTCTTTTCCTTTTTTCTCTTTTTCCTTAAGCTTCAAGGGCAATGAAACTGGTATTTTTCATGCTTTTGCAGCAGAGAACTTTGCTTTTCTGCTGTGTGCGTATCTCACCTGAGTACTACAAACAATAGGGCTTGGGACTCTAAATACCAAGTTGTTTGGGAGATTCAGAGTGGGTGGTTTTGAAAAAGCATCTTTGAGAGCAGCTGTGAATGGGAATGTTTATTTCTATGACATCAAAAAGGGGGAAATGTTCTATTTGAAAACACTCTGTGGTAAGTAAAATTTCTAAACTTTTCTAAAGAGGTGCTTGAAATTTCTTTGGGTAGAATTTAAAGAGCAAAATTAAGAAGTGATGAACTTCCTTCCTCCTAGAAAGGGAAAAATCCAGCCTTTCTCACTCCTTTCTGTGCAAGTACAAATGCCTGTTCTTCTCCACAGTCCCTACTTAAACCTACCACACTGTTCTACCTTCAATCTCCTTTTATGAGTCACATCCATTATCAAGAACCTCTCTCTTGAACACGTCCCGGGAGCTCATGTCATCAAGGGCCCTTCACACACAGTCACTGTTTCATCTCCCTGTATTGTAAACTCCACGTAAGTGGAGATTTCATCAAACATCTCAATTTACCAAGTTCCGACAACAGTCAAGCTCCTAGGTTCTATGCCATTAAAAGCCAAAGTAGAATTGGACAGAACAGATGAGAGGATGTGGAAAATAATTAAAAGATTCTCATGGGGAAGCTACGAAATCTTTCTACATTTCAATACTTAGGAGTAATACAAGGCAATGAACACACCGGATAGCACTATTGCCTCGTTGAACCCAATCGCAGCATCGCTGGATACATCTGAAGGACATGTGATCTCTGCACCAGACATTAATTCCACACAGATTTATCAATCATACTACTGCCCCTCTTGTCATCGTTACTTTTTGATTGCTGGAAACCACCCAGTCCTCAGAACCTAAGGGACAAAGGGTTTATTTTAGCTGTTAGTTTCAGGAAATCTTAGTCCATTCACAGGCAGCTTGCAATGACAGAAAGGGTCTGACAGGGAACAGCCGCCCTTGGCATCTCACGAGGGAGAAGCAGATATTTGGGAAAAGCTGTGGCAGGAATATGTTACTTCCAGACCACGTCCTTGTGACCCACCATACCCTCAGTAATCTCTTACACCATCAGTAGTCCACCTGTCACAACAAGGTCTCTTCTCCTAAAAGCATGTGAAATCCTTAGATGATCCACAACGTTTTAAAACATGAGGCTTTGGGGAAACATAACACCTTCCTGGTCCCTGTAACTTTTCTAAGCATAAACTAATGCAGAAAGATCATCAGAAGTTTGATTGCTGAGAAACACCTTAAAAAAAACTCGAAGAAGAGAATATTTTACATTGATTTTCATCATTCACCAACAAGTTTCTAGGACATTGAAAATAAAGGGGCATGTAGTCTTTAATAAATGGACGTACAGAATTATGAGAAGACATAAAAATGCACACAAGTACCATTTCCCCAAATTAACTGTAAAATTTACTAGCTTCTCAAGCTCAAATTCTTTCTCTTAGCTAACAATTTGAGATCCTGGATTGAAGAAAAGAGCCACAAATTTTGTTAAATCCACCTTGAAAACACTATATTGGGTTGGACCTTTCTAGAGAAGATGGTGAGTTCTCGGACCATTGTGTTTTAAAAATATATCTTTGAAAAAGAAGGGCATAGCTTTTCCTAGCAGCGAATTTCCAACAAAGAGTGAGGCCATTGGTTGTTTTAGTCTAACCTAATTTAATGTCACAGCAGTGGGCTGGGTTTTATTTATTTATTTATTCACTAATTTAAAGAGGCTGCCGCTACATTGAAGGAGGCTGGGTGCTTAGAAATGGATAATGGTAGCAAGGCATGGAAAAAGTTCTTTTTTTCCCCCCTGAAAACAATAACCTACATTTAATGGTAAGAAATCACCAGCAAATTCCATTATGTTTGTGGGCTTGACATGCGGTGCTTATTAAATGTAGGAACAAAGCCACTTTATACATCATAATGTTCACATTACAAATTCACTGCTCATAATGGTGCTGCAAGTGTATGTGCAATTTTTCTGAACTTATGAAATATATTTCTGACACCTCAGGTATTGATGTATGCAAGCATGATATTGTCCCAGTGCAGTAGGGAGACTTAACTGATGTCTGCACGATTTGATTTATTACAAGTAAATATGATTGCCTTCATAATCTGATTTTATTATGTTCGGGGCTCTCGCAGGTAAACTTTTAGTAGAAGGAAGAAGGCCAATTTTATTAAACCGGTGTGTTCCTGCAAACCACAGAGTTTCTTGTCAAGGGGAGAAGGGGGGCTGCTGAAACAGAAAGTGTATTGAAAAATTTCAAAAAAGAATTTACTCCCAATGTTCCCAGTATCTTATCTTCTCAATTCCCGCAACCATTTCAAATGTGCTTCTGCTACTTTGAGCTCTATATTTTTCTCTTAAAAGCCATTTTAAAGTAAAATTCACATAGCTGAGACCAATGTTAAATAGACCTAGGAGAAAAAGCACCTGAAAAGCCCAGCTACCATCTCAAAATAATAAATAAATAAAATGAAAGGCAACACGAAATGTTCTCTTATGTTACAGAGAGAGAGAGAGAGAGAAAAGGATGCTTTGGAACTTGAAAGAATTAGAATCGCTCTCCAGACTATCGGTGGTTAGGACTCCAAATACAAGGGCCAGGTCTTTGCTACACCATCCACTGAATGAATTAAATATAATTGCTCTGGGATCAACTACAGACCTGGACCCTAGACAAGAGGCCAGAGACATATGTAGGCACAGGGCTTGTGACTAGGCAGAGCTGAAAGAAGTACAGCCTATTTATTCTTTTAAAAAAGTTTAGACACGCTCACCAGGCTAAATATGAATAATCATACTTCAAGTGTGAAAAAAAACAAGAACTGTTAACATCTGAGCTTACCCACACTCTCTCATCAGCTAAGAGCACCCAATGGTTCAAAAAAAATATTAGAATAAAAGTAAGATAAAACAAACATCCAAAAAATTAAACCTGTCTAGGAAAAATCTGAATTAGTTTTAAATTATCTTTTCCTTGGTAACCTAACATAATTGGATAAACTTGTTTTATGACTGGACCGAGTAGATGAAAATTTAGTAGAATCACCTATGCGTGCTGCACTAGGATCTTGTCACTTACTTTCCATAGGGTGGACAGCACAGCACCAAGGTTTCCAAGTGGACAATCCTGTATCAGCAATGAAGAAGCCATGACAAAGAGTTTCATGAAGATGCCCAAAATGGACTAAATAACCGTGGAATAGGGTCTCTCGGTTCATGGAAATCGGGACAAAGAACCCAAGGCATGATGTCAACGATGATGTGAACAGATTTACATACCCGATGGAGACTCAGAATAAGGGGACCAGGCACTCAAAGAGAGTGTAGTTGTTCAAGCTCTGTAAAGGCTGCAAATCCGCCATTTCAGAATCAAAAAGACAGTAAAACCTTGTACTTCATAAGCCTTTCTGATTTTATATTTTTCTGATTTCACATATTTGAAATATGTTCTTCATTTATGGCACTACTTTTGTCTTCCAAAAACATGGTCTTTCTATAATTTTGTCTTTCCTTGAAAATGTCAACTTTGTTGAGGGAAAAACAGGCAGGACGTTTGTTCACACTGGCGTGTGAAGCCGGAAGAGCCGCCACAGATCCCTGGCAGCTGAACATAGTAAAGGGGGTTGGAATCACACAGAACGACAGCGATTGCAATTTAGGCGAGTAGAGAACTGGCCTAGTATGGACCCCAAACTGCCGGTCCAGAGAGGCCAGCACTTAACATGCTCATAACATTTTGTTGTTGTTGTTGTTTGGTAGCTGCCCCCACTTCTAGCCAAATGCCACCAAAGATAACAGAGGTGGTTACCTAGCATCTGCCTGGCCACTGCACTCTGTGTGCTGCCTTCCAACTAGAATCACTTTGGTTTTTTTTTGTTGTTGTTGTTGTTCTGATATCACGATTTGAAGTACAATGTGGAAAATGTAAGCGAATGAGCACAACATCATTTGGTCCTCGTTACTGTGTACCTAAACAGTTGCTGTCTAATATTAGCAATGCTTTTATCTACTTTGCATTCCAGACCCAGCTTCTAGCTTCTTATTGCACTAGGAGTTAGTAACTCCTTTGTGCTTTAATTGAAATGTATTTTGTGCGCTGGATCCTATCTAACATTCCCTCCTGTAGGAGATCCCAGCTGGGGATCTCTCTGTAAACACACCGAGTATTGACAGCCCCTATATCACAGGTTTCTATGTAAGCCACTATGAGCTTGGCGGAACGGGATGTCTAGCTAAGACGCAGAGCACTTCCAAACACACGTGTAGTGTTTCACACACCCTGTGCCTCTCTATGCTCAGGGTGTGGCTTTTCCTCAACCTGGGTGGGGCTAGGATGAGGCATGAGGTGAGGTGCCACAGCTTCCGAGCAGGTGATGTCTTTGAATACTTGCCTCATTGGCAAGAAATTGTTTCCTGCCAAATTTTGTTTACAGTGAAATCGTAGTTATCTATTGTTCTCTGGTGCCGCCTTATACACATCAGTGTCAGTGTCAGCGTGAAAACATAAGCTGAAAAGAGATTAATATGTGAGTGAATGTATAATGTATGTGTGCATGTTCAGCACATCAGGGTGTGTTTATGCTTCTCCTAGCTACTTGGAAAGATTAAAATAAATGATTTAGGGTTTCTATAGTATTATATTCTCAATTTTCACCCTGTCAGTGAGAAAAAATTCTTAAGAGGATTTTCTCAACTTACACTATAGATGCCAATCTGGCCTCACATAGAGGCTGAGTGAATTTTCATTTATAGGACATTATTTTATCTCTGTAAGAGATCTTAGAGAACCATTGAGTAGAATAGTGGTTTATTGGGGTACATGGACAAGTAAAGGTGAGAGAGACATGGGTCAAAAGATTTAAATTTTCAGTGGGATAGAAAGAATAAATTTAAAAAAAACAATTGCACAACATGGTGACTACAGTTAATAACATTGTATTCTAGTCATGGAAAATGTCTGAAAGTAAATTGTAAGTGTTCTCACTTATTCCAAGATGCTAAGTGCATGGGATAATACAGAAATATCTACCACCCTGTGGTTTAGTATCTCATCTGTCTACGAAAAGGAAGAGCTCCAAAGGCTCATAGTAGGAAAAAGAGATCTGTAAGTCTGTCAAGATAAGTTTTTGGTTGCAAGTTTTATATTAGATGTTTCTTTACCATGCTGCCCTCTAAGTGATTATTCTTCATATAGCCAATTGATACACAAGGTAGATGACTTAAAATAGATGTAAAAGCCTTAAAATTCTTATTTTTCTCCCATGTATATGAAAATTACAATGTTAGAGATTAAAAGGGTGTTCAAGTCTACATATTTCATATTTTAGATGAACATTTTCATTCTAGAGGAACTAATTTCAAGTGACTGGGATTGTTTGTATTAGCCTTGAAGACCCAAGAAGGGCAGTTTTGCAAGTGGCTTATACAAATAGAGATGTATTTGAATATAGTAAATCTGGAGAGCTCGGCCACTCCGATGTCTCTTAATATAACCTGATTCTGCTTCAGAGTCACAAAGTGGTCACTGAAGATTGCAGTTCATTTGAAGGGGAGAGGAAGAGAAATATTGGTGACAATTGATTTGTTTTTCACTTTTGTTGGGGAAGGAGAAATCTTCCCAGTGTTCCCAGTGAGCTTTTTCTTAGGTATCTTTGTCTAGAAGATTGTCATGTGCTTAAATCTTCTTGCAAAGGATATTAGGAAAGTGACTTTTCTCTCTTTAATTTGGGCACAATGCTACCCATTCAAAAACAAGCATTAGATCTTTGTTAACAAAAAAAAAAAAAAGGTTGCGGGGGGGCGGGGCGGTTATTGGGCAAATAATGGTGCTGCAAATGAGTACTCTACCCAAAAACAAGAAAACCAGATTGCACAATATTGTTCACATCAAATTTTCAAATGAAGCTTCAGAGAAAAGAGAAACGTCTTAAAGTAATCTAATCTACTCTGCTTTTGCAGACAACAAGTGAAGGACTTGGAAGTTCACTCTCAAAACCCGGTTATCTAAGAATGGGAATCTGTTTTTGTTTTGCTTTGTTTTGTTTTGTTTTTAGCTACCCCGCTTAAATATCTCCCCTCCTCTCTTACTATTTTCTGATGATACTTTTCAGGTGCATAGCACTGTGCTTGCAGTTAACATGTAGAAAGCCACTGTGCCCCAACCCAAGTCTCTTTTATAGAAGCCAATAATTGGAAGTGCCACCCTCACGTGAAAATGTCAACAAGTATTTAGCATGCAGTATTCATTTATCCTTGAGAATAAGATTACATAATCGTCACGGATAAGATGTGAAGGTGAAAATGGCCTTTCCCAGTAGCTAATTTCTTTCTATAAAGAAGATTAGGTGGGAAGGGGGTTCTAAAGGGGAAGGTCAGGCTTATAATAAACATATCTAGTCATTTCTTTGTTAACTCTGATCTCTTAGGTTGAAACCATTATATTGCTCAGAAGGCTGTAATTGCCAACATAATATTGGCTTAACATCTCTTTGTCTCACTAAATTTCCTATAACCAGAGTTCTTATTAAATCTGCAAAATGCCGCCAGAAAAGCAGGGTGGAAAAGCTACCCACGCTCTCAAACAGAAAATCTCCTCAGCAAAACTGATCTCAAACTCACATGTTCATTGGGAGTGGTTAACAACTTGAAAGGAAAATTAAGTTCAACAGTATAACTAATCCGAGACAATCAACCCTGATTGTCACAACACAGACATGCACCAAGGCAACCTAAGAATCAAGACTGACTGTGCTCTTGAAAAAGGTGACAGGGAAGAGTAGGCATGATTGAGTGATTGGCCCATCATCTTTTATTTTAGCAACACACCTGAAAGCAGTGGCATTGGAACACTGAGCCAGTCATTTCTGTACCTGCCAGTCATATATAATATTGATATTGGTCTATGGTATTTTTATTCTCCTATTATTTTATTACTAGTCTATTTGCTGAAGTCTTCATATCCAGGACCCAGTCCAAATGCCACTTCCTCCAGGAAATCTCTTAGATTTTTCCAGTTATTCTCTACCTTTGGTTTTCAATAACACTAAACATACTTTCTTAGCAACATAGTGTATCATGTTACTCAAATTTCATCTGCTTTCCTTCTTAAATTATGAGAATGGCTATACTGGCCACCTCAGGAAGCCCAGGTATGGTAGGCTTCTGATGATCTTTGTGAGTGGAATAAAATTGAATTATGAGTGGGTATTTTGTTGGTTGCTTATTTGAATGATGTCTGGTTCTTGACATCTATCAAGACATCCCTTTCACATCCAATCATGTCAAAACTGTGCAGAAAGTTAGTGGCTTTGGAGTTTCCATGTTGTTTTCATTGGTTTATCTGTTTACCTCTTTTCAAAATGTTTTTATTAAACTTCAGATCTTTTGGGGAGGAAATATTGCAGTCTTAATTATGTATCATAGTAACTTATTTATTTACTCAGCACATATTGTAGAGACCTTGATAATGGACCCCATAACTTGTTTAAATTTCTGAAAGAAAATAAAACTTATAGAACAAAGGTAAGTAACATTTTAAGAAATAAGTGTGGCCCCCCAAAAGACATTAAAAAAGATGTCTCAATTATACCAAATAAGTTTTATCCCAAGGTATGAGGAAAGCAGCCCAAAGACTCTTTTATATAAAAATACTCTTTCAGACCACAGTATCACAACCCAGTCTCGAGGCATTCACATAGGATTCCCGTTAGGAAATTTCTAATTTCTATGACCTTATTATCTTTGACCAAGGTGCCAAGTATATACAATGGAAAAGGACAGTCTCTTAAAATACATGCAAAAAAATTGACATCAGACCCTTATCTTACAGCATAGAAAAAGATTAACTTGAAATGGATTATGGACTTAAATGTTAAGACCTGGAAAATCTCCTAGAAGAGATGATAGAGAATTGGTCTTGGAAATGAATTCTTAGGATTTGTAGTTTTGGCACGACATATATATATATATATATATATATATATATATATATATATATATATATATATATACAAAATACTCAAGTTCAATGTAAACATTATGTATTACATCTATACATATTAATAAAATGGGGAAAAGGAACAAGATGAAGAAAGTCCAGAGATCTAACATACAACATGACAACTATTGTTAATAATATCATACTGCATAATTAAAATTTCTTAAGAGAATAGGTCTTATGTATTCTCACCACAAAAAATAAAATAAAACAGCAACTAGGTGAAGTGATTGAAGTATTAATCAAATGGGCTGTGTAATCATTTTGAAATGAGCATCAGCTCATCCCTACCCTCTTAAGTACACACAACTTTGAATCAACTGTGCTTTGATAAAAAAAAATTAGAATAAAGTAAGAACAACTAAAATTAAATGAATGCATCTTTCTTCCTTATGCACAACCAGGTATACTTTCTGGGCCTGAGTATATTTGATAGAGACTTTCTTAGAACCATCCAAAGATGTGAAAGATCATGGATTATTGCTAGCTGATTTGTAGTAACAGAGACTTGAAAACAACACAGATGCTAACTGGTAAAGAAGATAATAGAAGGTACCGAGACACACAAGAGAATAGTCAGAGGATGGTACAGTAACATTTATATTGGTATACTGGCTGTACAAATAACAGAGTAAGTGGACTTTAAAAATACATGGCAGGTGCCATCACCCCCTGCCACACACACACACACACACACACACACACACACACACACACACACAAAGGCTATGATGAACTTTAAGAATATATGGTCTACAGAATCCCGCAGGCTTACTTATAATTACGAGGGCTTGTAAGCAATACTAAGTATTCCCGTAGGCAAATGGATCAACAAACTGTGGTACACCCAATCTGTGGGATGCTGCTCAGTTAAAAAAGATACAGTACAACAGTATATACTGTTAAATAAAATATCTCAATATCAAACAGTTAAAATACTGTACTGTTCCAAATACATGATATTGTGGAAAGGTCAGAACAATGGAGTATATAAAAAGTTCAGCGATTGCTAAGGCTTTGGAAGATGAGAAGGGATGAATAGGTGTGTGTTTTGGTGAATAAAACTATTCTGCACGGTGCCACAATGTGGGTACATGTCATTATACACTTGTCAAGACCTTCAGAATATTCAATTCCAAGAATGAATGGTAATGTAAACTATGAACTTTAACAATAATACATCACTGCTTCATTGTTATCAGATCATTGGTTATTAAAAAGTACGTCATGAATGCAAACCTTAATAAAAAGGAAGTCAGTAAACAGGAGCAGGGAGAGCTGGAAAGGAATATCTGGGAAAGAATCCTTTCCAACCGATTTTTCTGCACACTTGAAAGTCTTCTAAAAGGTCTGTTAATTTAGAAAATGAAGCAAAAGATAACAATGAGTTAAAAGAAACATACATACAAGAGAATATAATTCAGATAGATCTAAACTACATATAGAAAATAGCAGAAAGCATAAGCAAATGCAAAGTTATGTATTAAACTGCTGAATGAAGGGCCCTGAATGGTCATGGGACGATGGATAGAACAATAGGAAGAAAGAAAAAGCAGAGACTATGTGCAAGTCATGAGGTCACACGAGGAACCGAGGGTGTGACGAAAGCAGCCCTCTGTACCAAAGGTAGGATTTTTTTTTAAGTATATTGAGGAGTAATAGGGGAAAGAGAAAAAGAAGTCTGGCTGTGGGCCTTGGAGACTTCTAACGGTGTGAGTTGCTGAAATTTTTGAGTATAAGAAAAGAATATGGTAGAGGTACACAAATCATTAAATTGTCTCTCCCTACCATTTTCTTTTTGCATCAGAGAGCTCCAGAGAAGTGTTGGAGTTTAAAACAGAAGGGAAAAAGATTCATTTTTAGTGTTGTTTAACAAGTGAAGTTTTAAAAACTAAATGCTATGTAACTATTTTTCAAGCTCCTCTCATCCAAAAGAGAAAGTCCTTGTGTAGCAAGACAAGGCATTTGGTTATGCACCTAACTGGAATATTATCCAAAGGAAGGAGAGTCTACAATACGTGACTACATGGATGAAACTGGAGGACATTAGGCTAAGTGACATCAGCCAGTCACAGAAGAAAAGTAAGGCATAATTCTATGTATATGAGATGCCTAAAACTATCTTAGTCTGTGAGGATACAACAATACCCAAGAATGGATAATTTATAAAGAACGAAATGCAATTCTCACAATTCTAGAGTCTGTGAAGTTGATCAAAGTGCCAGCATCTAGTGAGTGCTGTACTGTTTCCATGATGGTACCTTGAACACTGCATCCTCCAGAGGGGAGAAGCACTGTGTCTTCACGAGGCACAAGGTAGACACAAAAAAGTGCTATGCATACAGCCCTTTTTATTCCTACTTTAATCATCCCACCACCTAAGCATGTTTCAAAAGACCCCTCCTCCCAACACCGCAGAATTGGGGATTCCATTTTCAACATGTGAATTTTGGGAAACACATTAAGACCCTAGCATCAAAGAAGCAAAGAGAGAATGGTGGTTGCAATGCAGAGTGGTTAGTGAACACCTATGCAACTTCAGCTGTACAAAATGAATGTCTTAGAGGTTTGATGTACGGCATTGTGTCCACAACTAATAATACTGTACTGTGCTCTTAGAAATCTGTTCAGAGAGAAGGTAGATCTCATGAAAACTGTTCTTGACACACTTAAAAATTACAAGAAGAATCTCCCACACAAGAGTCAAGAGGAGTATGATATCTGAAGCAACCATTTATTGACAGGCATGGGGAGGCTCACCTCCATCCACAATCATGATTTTACAAGCAAATATTTACAAGTATTGAGTCTAACTCTGGTCTTAGAACTTTAAGGCAGGGCATAACTAACCTTTCAGAAAGGTCTTGCTAGGAGGTACCGTGCATAGGATATTTCTATTCTTCATTGGAGAGAGATAGTTCACAATCCAGCTTTCATCACTCTGTTTGTTCTCCTTCCTGAGTTTTTGGCTTAGCGTTTTGAGTTAAATGATGGTTAAAGTTGGTGAGAAAATAGAATAGGGCAGAAGTAGCTAAAACCAGCAGGACCCCTTCATGGAGGAAGGGTTTTGTGGGCAGTGGAAACGGGCCTAAAGGCAATTGTGAAAATTTCTTTTTCCACTGCTATTTGGATGACATTTCTATGACACTTCGATGGCAGAGCTCAGATCTTGGCAGTGGCCATGGCTTGGCCATAGATTGTGGCATTTAAGCCTCTACTCTGGCTTCCTAGTAAATCATGTACTCATGTGTAAAGCTCTTAAAAGAAAGCAAAATCTTCTTTCTCAATGAGCTGCACATAGCTGGCTGCAGAGAAGAGAGGAAGGAGAGAACAAGAGAACTCCTTTCTTCTCTGAAAGAAACCACTCCCAAATATTCTAAGTTGATTTCTGTCATTCTTCTGCAGGAACCGTTCCTGGGTAGGGTAGCCTGGGTTCCTGGGTAGCCTTTCCCTTAGGTCTACTTACATACCTGAGGTACTGAGATATGCCATGTCCCTATAGATGCTAAATAATTAAGAAAATAGAAGTCATAGAAAATGAAATCTATTGTGAAGTCCCTAGATAGATTCATCCCTGGTATGTTTCACTGGTGATTCCTCTTTTGAAAACATGAATCCTAGCCTTCCTCTCTTCCCTTAATCAGGTCTGCTCCAATGGCCTCTCATCAGAGAAATCATCCCAGACTGCCCGCCACAAACCAGCATCTTTCTTCATTCTTTGACTCCAGACTCTGCTTAATTTTCATCAAAGAATTCCCACCATTCACATGTTACGTATTTGCTTCTCGTTGCCTTGTATCTTTCTCCAACAAACACAGTTGCATGAGAGTCAATTTCCTAGTGCTGTTAGAAGTTCTTGGGATAGAGCACCTACTCAGTAATCATATGTTCTTTAATGAACATCTTCTACTTGCAGTGACTCTTGGCTCTGCAAATATAGGCACATCGCCTCGATCCTCTTTTATTTCAAGTAGAATATGGACTAACAACTTATATTCTGCCTACCTCCTATAATCGAGGTGTACTGCTGTGCTTACTGGCAGCTCTGGGAGAAGGGTCTATCCTGCGATCCTGTAACATTGGGAGATGCATACTGTCAACCAGGGAAGGTGAGGACGGAAGTGGTCACACCTTGAGTTGGCCTAAAGTAGCCATTCTCAGCAGGGTACCTGGGATGCTCAATCCCCAGGTCCACTGAGTGCTGTAAACAGGGTACTGCAGAATCCTGGTCAGGCTGCTGGGCCACCTCCATTGTTGTCCCTGGGTTCCCACATCCTCAGTTGTCACCCTCTGCCAGCTACACCTTCTGTACCTGTGAAATCAAGAGCTTGGACCAGATTTCTTCTCTCTTAGATGTTTTGAGGCTCTATAACTGAGAAGTAAGTATTTCAACAGTCATGACATGGCATTCCTGTGCCTTCCATTAAGAAGCAGAGATTGTAAAACATTAGAAAAGCAGGGTTCGTTCTGCTTGCGCTTGCCTCTCTTTGTTTCTGTTATTAGATATTGTTCATTTATTTGTATTGTTATTCTCCTTTGCATAGTAAATATACATACGATGCACTGAGAAGGATAGCTAGATTTATAAGTTTTGGAGAGTATTATTTTTGCTCTTAAGGATGCTGATGAAATAGTAGCTCACCAAAAATAAAGGGCAGAGGAAATAGTAGCCTAATGACACAATGTCCATCGATAGAAATCCTTTACTTCTGGTTTTCATCTATTTATATGAGAGGAGTACACAGACAGAGAGAAAGAACGCAAGCCAGGTCTGGTAACATAATCCTATAACCTCAGCACTCCGGGAGGCTGAGGCATGAGTGTGAGCCCAGTCTGGGCAACTTAGCAAGACCCTGTTTCAAATATTTAAAATTTTTTTTAAATTTTTTTAAAAATTTCCCCCATCTTATTGTTATGTGTATGTGCAAGATTTAAGGTTTACAATGGAGTTGAGCCTTTTATGCACATATGTATCTTGTCAAAGTGACAAGAACTTTCCCACTCTCCTTTTGTCTCTCCCCCTACCCTACCCTCCCTCCCTCATCCCCTACCCAACCCCCCTGTTTCACTTTGTTTTTCATTTTAAGTTCCATAGGAGTTGTGCTCTGGGACTCTTACATCAGAGAGACCATTCGATGTTTCACCTTCTGCTTCTGACTCACTTCACTAAGCATGATGTTCTTAAGTTCTTCCAATATTAAAAAATTTTTAAAAGGGTATGAGTAAGAAGGCCATGGGCTAGAATTGCAGTACCACAGAGACAAAGAAAAGAAATGGAGAGAGAGAGAGAGAGAGAGAGAGAGAGAGAGAGAGAGAGAGAGAGGAGAGAGAGACAAAGAGAGCAAGAGAGAGAGCTCAAAGGTTTCATTTCACTTCTGAGGACAGTAAAAAGATAGGTGATAATGGACCACTAATAGAACTGAATCTCAGTTAATTACATGGCTATTGTTATGGTTGAAATCTAAGACATTTCCCCAAAGTCTCATGTGTTAAAAAAAGATGATTGAGTCATGATGGTGCTTTACCTACCAGTGCGTTCACCCATTGATGATTTTGTGTGCTGTGAGGAGGAGGGGCATGCTCAGGGGGACAGGCCACTGGAGATGTGACGTGGACGGTTCATCTCCCTCTCTGCCTTCTTTCTTTGCTTCGTACTGCTGTGTGGTGAGGCGCTTCCTGTCCCCGGGCCCGCCTCCCTACCCTTCCATCATTGTCTTTTCTACCTTGAAGCCAGCCAGCGGTGCTTGGACTGAGACTTCTGGAACATTAAGCTAAAATAAGTATCTCCTTCAAATTACGAGTATTTAATATCGTGTCCTAGTGACTGAAAAATGATTAAGATAGTTCCCGTTGTCTTTTTTCTTGAAACCCAAATAATATTTTTAAATTTTAAAGTTATGTTTGAACTCTGTTGTGTTCAGATCTGTTAATAAGTCTCACCCTGGGAGTAGAGCAGGCTACTTGGGGTGTGTCTTAGTAGGTGTGCTTTTATCTTTGGCTCCTCCTTCTCTCTGGGCTTTTGGTCACCACACAATGAACAGCTTTCCTCCAGTAGGCCTTTATGCCATACTGTGCCCGCTCTGGAGCCAGCTTATCGGGGGCTGAACTGACTCAAATTATAAGCCAAATAAACCTGTCCTTCTTTAAGATGGAGATATCGGATATTTTGTCCCAAGGAAGAAAAAGTGACTTATAACCCTCAAAAACATGGTACATATTGAACAATTCAAAGCTCTTTGTTTCTTCTCTCTTTCATCGTCCAGCTTTATCATTCAGATCATGAGATATTTGTAATGTCCACAGCTACATTCATGATACAATAGAATTCACTATTGTGTTACACAGAAAAATATATTTACCTGTCAATTAACTCACTCAATTTCCTGGGTATTTTGAGGTAAGGTCAATCTACATGTGTATCATGCGAACTCCTTTAAAGGAGAGGCAGCAGACATTTGGATGGGTTGGATGCAGTTTGCACTGTACATGGAAATGATGAAGCTTCTTGCTCTTGCCAGCGGCTCTCACTGTTGAAAGCCCCACCAGGCACCTGCTGAGTGAGGTGGTTGTGAGAGGGACTGTCCCCAGCGATTGGGCCTATCTAAATTAGGAGAATAAGCAGCATTATCTTTTCAGCAGGAAAGAAGGCATTCATAGGGAGCTCTGTAGATATCCCATTGTTTTGCTCTTTTAGAGCCAAATTACAGAAACAGTCACAGAAATCTTCACTTTTTCTGCTAATAAACTTGTCTGTATGTGTGTATGTGTGTGTCTGTGTGTGTGTTTTAATCTTACTGAATAGCACAAAAAGTTTAGAAAGAAGTAGTGTAATATTCATTCAAGTCTTCTCTCTTGAGACAAGACAAAATAATATTTCTTACGCTAAGCTTAACGCAGGATGATAAAATCAACAAGTCTGGATGGGCCCTGAACATCATTATTAAAAACAAACAAATGTGTTTGTGATTTTGACATCTGCTAGGGTTTGGATGCGGTTTGAATATGACTCCAAAAGGCTCACATTTTGGAGTTTAGGCCCTTCCCCTGGCAACACTGGGAAGTGATGTGGGCCTTTAAGTGAGAAGTCCTTGGGTCAGTGGGGACAGTGCTATCAGAAGATATTTACTATCATAGGATCGCTGAGATCTCCTGGGAGTGAGTGATTCTAAGCTCAGCCCCTAAATCGCATTCTGTCTTCCTGTTGGAGAAGTGTCCTCTGACTTTTACATATACAGAGCTGACCTGCCATGAGGTCCTCACCAGGACTAAGCGTTTGACAGCTGTATGCCTTTGAATCTCCAGAACTGTGAGCTAAATAAATTTGTTTTCTTTAGCTAAGAGCCTGCCTCAGATATTTCATTATAGTAGGGAAAAGTGGGCTAATGCAATGTGCATTTAGCATTTAGATCCACTGGGCCAAACTAAGCACACGTTGTCGGGTAAAGAAATCTGGTAGCAATTTAGAGAAAGCAAAACACTGTGTGGTTTCAAAGACATTTAAAACTGAGATAGAAGAAAGCTAAGCTTCTTCACTTCTGACATGGAGAGTAATAACATTTAGTTCTCTGAGTTGTGTGAGGAAAAAATAAAACAGCACATGACAGAGACCCTACCACAGTGTCCCTAACATAGCACGTCTGTGCAGTTTTCTTCTACGACTACGATGTGCATAAGATGTATTAATATAAATATATATAATAAAGCTATATAACAAATCACAAAGCAGTTATTAGTTATTTCCTTGTTAACAAGCCTAATAATGGTACTATGAGTAATTCCACTCTTACCCAAAACTGCGTTCAGTGCCTGCTCTATACACGAGCAGTACTTTTCAGTGCACTCTCACTTGATTCCCGCAACAATCAAAGAGGAATGCGGAATGAGGATTCTTTTGTTAAAATCACGAAACAAGCTCAAGTCAGGTTATTTGTTTGTGATTGTGTAGCTGAAAATGGCAGAGATTGGCCAGACCCCAGAACTCTTGATCTCAAGCCCCTAGTCCGTCAACCCTGTGTCTCTTACTGAATTTTTTTCTGAAGTGTTGGATTCCGCTTGAAAGTAATTAAACTTCTTCCATCTGCCACCTGGGAACATGTATGGCATTTTCACTGTCACCTTTCAATACCAATGAAGGCTAAAGTCCCCACAATTCCGAAGCTCCTCAACTCAAGCTCTTTGGGGTCTGGTTAAGAAGCACTCTTCCCTTTGAGCAAAAGGCCAACAATTTGCTCCAGCTTAAGCACTGCCTCAGCCTCGGTGATGAAAATGGCAGCTGCATTCCTAATTCTCAAACCCACAACCTATGTACTTGAACACCTTGATGTAAACCAACAGAGGCCGGGCACCCTGAACCAAACATGAACTTAGCACAGACACTGTCTGAAAGCCAGCACTGAAATACGTGCACACATACACCTTAAGCTTGAAAACATACACATTTTTTTCTTGCCCTACAAAAGAAAATTCTTGCTTTTTTTTTTTTTTTGACAGAGAGGGGAGGGTCAGTGAAATTTGGGCTGAAGAGTTAAAGATAAATCATGTCTCCTCAGCGAGACAGAGAGAGGAGAGAAGAAAAAGATGCTGCAAGCTTCTCCCACAGGAACACTGCTTGTTGCTATTAGTACAATTAACCTTTCACTGCTACTAATAACCAAGGTCATTTCCCTTGAAATCACAGGGTCATTTTCTCACTTGCTTTGAAAGTGTATGCTTATACTCTATGCTCTCTCTCTCTCTCTCTCTCTCTCTCTCTCTTTCTCTCTGCCTCTTCCTCCCTCCCTCTCCTTCTCTCTCTGTCTCTTTCTGCTCCCTTCGCCCTCTCTCCTTCCCTCCTTCTCAGGGTCTTGGCTGTAATCCGTAATTCCTGTTTGCATGATTGTGGGCGTTTCAGGACATCCCCAGACAGTTATGAAACTAGTGACCAGTGGAGCCTTTCCGGCAGATGGATTTCATTCAGGACTTGTGCTATTATATTAATGGGTTTAATTTAAACAGGACTAGCCTCGCTGGCCAAATTACTGCCATTTAAATCAATTGGTTTAGGGGGAAAGACAGCCTGACCAGAGCTATTAGACTTCAATTTATTACTGTATCGGCTTTTAAACCGGGCCAAGCAAGTTTGCTAATGTTTGTCCTCTGTCCTTTGAGCTCAAGTGCAAAATAAAGTAATGAGTCTTTGGTGTTTTAAAAGAAAGGGGAGGGAGAGAACAAGAAGAAAAAGAAAATGAAAAATATATTAATTTTGAGTCAATGTTTGATGATGCAAGACCAGGTAGCCCTGCAGAGGGTCCCCATGCTAGGGTCCCGCGGATGCCTTTGAAGTCCCTTCATTAAATTGAGATTCAAATGATCTAACAGATGTATTAGTTTAAAAAGGCTTTTACTTGGATTTTTCCCCCTTCATAAAAAAATAAATGCTGCTTTTTTTTCACACATTTCAACCTGATTCAAACAGAGAAGCAAAAGGGAAGAAAATGCTTTAGATGTGCTCTTTTGATTTTTTCCAATCTCGCCTGAATAAAATGGAATGGGAGATCAAGAACATTCAATTAATTGCAACACTGGGTGTCACTGGGAGAGGGAGGGCGAGATGAAAGGGGCATGAGGCATGCGCGATCCTTAACAAATGCATAGATTCAAAGGAGGAAGAAGAAGGGGGAATAAAAAAGCGTGTCTGTATTTTATTGCACTCAGTGAGCTTTTCGCTTGTATTTATAGCTGCAATTATATCTCAATGAGGTTTGTCTACAGCGTTGGCTTCACGCTAATTTTCCTCCTCACTGCATTCTTGGAATAGGCTCGGACTGTTTATGAACCAGACATATTGACCTCATTTACAGCTAGCAGTTTAAATCCATAATTTTTCCACCCACAATCCCTCTTTGACATTCCGGCGGTGCGGCCGGCTCAGCGAGACTGAACTAAAAGTCTCACACTTCATTGAACACCATTATGCGGCTTTATGCTTATAAGCCTGTTTCCCTCGGCTGCCTTTCAGCTTTGCTGGAGATCCGTTTGGCCACAGGCCGGCAGTGATTAACTGGAAGAATCCAATAAATCACCCTGTCAGCCAGCAGGCTCTCCTCACCGTGTCTACACATTGACATTTGGATTTGCACCTCTCTCTCTCTTTGATTTTCTATCCCTCTTTCTCTCTCCTCCCCTCTTCCTCCAGAGCCATTAAAACACCTCTTTTCCCTCACACAAGGTGAACTTGAACTGCTCTTGTGAGCCGGGCTCCAGGGGAGCCCTCTGGGGAGACCAGCCCCTTTGATTTGCAGAGTTTTCTCCTGCCCTGGCTTTCCCTCCCTCCTCCTCCAATTAATTCATCCTCTAACTCCTGTGGCCTCGTGGTGGGGGCACGGACAAGCAGAGAAGAGTGGAGAAGAGCGGCCAGGAGCCAGGTGCTCAACGGAAAAGGAAATCTCCCAGAGCGCTGTCAACTCCTGCTTCCACGGGAAAGCCTAGGGATGCAAGGACAGGAGGGGACAGAAGCCCCTTGGCTCTGCTTCCCTGAAGGTGAGCCAGCATGGGCAGGCTCTGGCTTTTCAGTACCATAGTTCTGAAGAGGCTAGTTGCATTTGGGGGATGGGGTTGCACACAGCACGCCCAGCCTTAGGGATGCTGAGGGAATCCTTCCAGACTCTGCGGGCCGGCAAGGCTAAGGGGTCCAGCTGAGGTTCCCAGCGCGGTCACCAGCCTGGGAGGCGAGGTCAGAGGGCTCCAAACAGGCCTTCGCCAGCTCCGTTTGCTTTTTCTAACAGGTGAACCGGGTTTGTGAAGCAGCCTGTTCTCTCACTCCCCTAGCAATTTCCTGACCCTGTCTCTTTCGTATTCTCCACATGGCCGTAGTCGTCTTTTGTCTGGGATTATTTCTGCACTGTGAGCACAAGCATTTGTTTGATGTCCCAGACATCAAATACACTGTACACTCTCCGAGTGGCCAAAGGAAGTGGGATCCTTGCTTTTGAAAACTCGACTGGCAAGAATGACAAAAGGCAGTGTGCACTACAGACACAAAAGATGGAAGACAGGAGGGACAGGACCAGTCAGGGGTGATTACAGTCCCCCTCCTGGCGGTGGCCATGCAGCGTGGACTGCGGCGATGCTCAGCCCTGGGCTGTGCTGGACGCACAGGTAACAGCAGTAACCACAGGAGAGAGAGAAAGGAAATCGATGTGGCCACAGGGGTGGCCTGCCTTTGCCTATGGGCTTCCAGTTTGTGCTAGCTGAAAGGCAGCCCTTCTTTAGGCAGTAATGCCATCTTACGTAGGCCTCCACTCTCCCACTGATTTCTGGGAGACATTTCTTAGTAAATGTTTGCATTTTGTAAATTGCTTTCTGTCTTTCGCAAGTTTGTATGTAGATAAACAGATAATTAGATAATACACCTACAGAGAGAAACTGGAGAAGGAAATCCTAAGTATTTTGTGCAAGTACCTGGCGTAGAGTGGGAAGGTGATATGGGCTGGATGTTTGTGCCTCACCCACCCCCAGAAGCACATGTGCTTAAGTCCTAACCCTACAGTGATGGCGTTGGGATGGGAGGCCTTTGGGAGGTAGTTAGGTCATGGGAGCAGAGCCCCCACAAATGGGATGTGTGTGCTTACAGAACAAGCACTGGAGAGCGGCCTAGCATTCTTTCCACTATGCGTGGTTACAGTGAAAAGTTTGGCAGTCCACAAACCAGAAGCAGGCCTCCATTCTAATCACGAGCTTCTGGCCTTCAACTTGTGAGAAATGCTGTTGTTTACAAGGCATCGGGTCTACCGCACTTTGTGCTAGCCTGAACTAAGGCACTCCCATACAAGCTGATAAATATAAAATCACCTGGGTGAAGTGAACGTGGTCCTTCGGGACAAGGTCACCCTCACAAATCAGCCTCCTTCCCAATCCAGCTGTCTCCTCTTCACATCTCCAGCTCTCGTTCTTCATTCATCTCACCCCCGACACACCACCATAGGTGAGTGAGCAAGTCTCACCCAAATATCCAGATCAATACCGAGGAGATGTAGCCTCCTCTGAATAGCTGCTGTCTTGGAAACCTCCCAGGGCATTTATGTGGGGTGAGTTGAAGCTACTGATGGAGAAGAATTCTGTTTCTCATTCTAAAGATCACAGAAGGGAAAGAATGCCCCAAGAACACGTAAGTCAGAGATATTTCTTATTTACCAGGGAGGCCTTTGATGTGTATCTTGTCTAAAAAGACTAAGACTACCCATGAGTTGTGAGTATACCCTCCCCCCAAGAAAACCGGTTTCACAAGTTGCCTATTCATTACTACAATTATAGGGAGGTGGTGCTGGGAAACTTTTCTTTCAAAAAAACAAAATATCAAGCATGAAAATGTAAGCGGGGCTTAGGTAACTTCATTGTCAAAAACATAGGAAGAGAATATGCCTTTAATAGGCCTTGTAATTATTGCATAAAGAAAGTTACTCAGCGTGACTCAGTTTCTCTGTAATAGAAGAATGGTAATAGTATTTAGTGCTTTGCTCTAGTAGGTGACTCTTCTGAGAAAGAGTGCTTTGTGTACCTCAGACACAAGGTGATATTAAAATTTATGTTGGCGTTATCATTAAATCTTTTTTCATTGGGACTCAATACTTTTCAATATTGGCTCATTGATTTTAGCAGCAGAATAATCAAGAGGAAGAAGAATAGTGTAAGGACAAGATCATTCAACCACAAGGCAGAACGGGCCATTCCTTCTAGTTCTGCCCTGAATTAACTCCCTGTACTCAAGGAGCTTCCAAAGGCCTCTATTATTTCACCCGTACAATGAGAGTCAAAACAAATGGTATTCAAGGTTCTTCTATCATACTGTTTAAAAAATGAAAAAAAAAAAAAATTAGAGCAACCTGTCCTTCATGGTATAATTTTGCAAAACCATCTCCTCCAAAGAATCTTTTGTCCTGGGTTTTACACATCTATTCTACTTGGCCCTACTTGTCCTCTTTGATAATTTTCGGCTTCCTCCCATCTCGTTTCTTTCCACAGGTCTGCAAGCATAGGCATTATCCAAAGTCATGCATTCTCTGCTGGCACTCTGCCTACCTGGCTGCATCTATTAATTCAGATTTGATTATCATCTCTTCAGAAAACTGTCTGAGTTTCTCTCTCCATTTCTGACCATATTCTCCAATTGTTCTAGCCAATACAAATGCATGTTGCCGTTCAAAACGACATACATTTCTACCTAAATGTGCCACCAACATCTCAAGTCCTACAGGCATCTAGGAGAATGGATTCAGATCTCCAAGCCCCAATGACTCAGCTAGAGTTCAGTTGAAGAAACAGAATCACCATGAGTGGATATGAATAAACCAACCTTTCTGACACCAGGGACAGTTGTAGTTGAAGACCATTCTCCCAAGGATGGGGTGGAGGAGATGTGCGCCCTACACAGAAGGTTGTGGGAGGACAGCTTTGAAAAGCAGAAGCGGGAAAGGAGAGGAGATGGGGGCTGTGCCTCCTGTCAGATCAGCAGCAGCGTTAGAACCTAATAAGAATGCGCAGATAGACGGCAGTGCTTCATTAGCTGGTCGCCTCCTATTCCCTGCTCACATGTCCAGGCCAGGTCTTTCCAAGGCCATCGACTGGTATTGCCCAGCGGTCCAGGGGTTGAAAACACAGGAATAAAGGCTGTGACAAGGGAGTTCTACCTTTCCCAATGTCTGACGGGGTAAAGGAATCTTTTGAGATTTTGAAAAACACCTGGTTTTGAGTCTGAAGTTCAAAAGAATCAGCCAGATCAGAGTTGGAAAAGTGGTCAAGGAAAACTTGAACCCATATCTGTCTCTTACTACCTCCAAAGGCTGCTGTGGGCCACCTGCAGCCAACATTGATGCCCTTCCCCCACGGAGCTGTATTTTCCTTTGGCCCAGGGATTGGGGAAGCTGCAGGAGATTTGACAGGAGCTAGGGTGGCAGGTACACAGTAGGGCCCCACTACAACAGGTGAGTTAACGAATCAGTAGCAAACATGCACCACCATAGTTCCTCTTCCCCCAAGCCTCAGTGCATCCAATCCATAGATCTGCTTTACTTTGATTTTGACAACTTTTTTGACAGTATTCTGTGACCAATACTAATTCAATATCAGACAGGGATGGGAGCTTGAGAGAGTGAAGAAAATGATGCTACCTCATCCACAGACGTTTCCCTCCTGTTTCCTGATTCCATTGATGCATGCCATCTTTCTATATCCACATTAAAAATCACAGATAGACCTTATTCTCTCATCCAATCATTTTTTAGAACCAGCACACTCTGCTTCATCAATGCCTTTTCCACTCGTCCCAACTCCTTCTTCAGTCTCCACCTACCATCTTCGGCAAGCAACTGAAGTTTTCCTGATCTCTTGCCTGGATTTTTGCAATCATTCCCAGCCACAGCCTGGTACCTATCATTTCTTCTCCCTTCAATGCATGCATAATTATTTATATAATCATCTTTATTCTCTGCCAATAAGATTCCATAGATCCCTACTGTTTAGAGGTAGCATCTACCTCTCGAGTCTGGAAAAAAAAGTCCTCTATAATCAGGACTAAATTAACATTCTCAAATATACTGCCCCCAGGGGTTTTTAGGAAGTCGTACTCTATCCCTCAGCCTACTATTTTTTTTTTTTTTTGTCCAGGATTCTACCATCTGTCCCTTGCTCACAACTGTATCTCCTAACTGGAGACTGTGTCCTGATCTTGGGCTCTGATGTCCTCTCCAAGTGGTTTTATCTTCATCAGGTTCCATAACTTTAAGTAAGGCTTTGCCCAAAAGTATTTATAATCATTCTCACCTCAGAATATCCTAAATAAATCAGCGTGGCTCCTTTTGGTAAGCATTGCTGTGCCTAAATGCATATCATACATCTCAAATTACATGATGCCTTTTAGAAATAGAGCCACACCCTTATCCTGGTGCTTCTCCTAGCTCCTTGCACATTCTGGTAAGGACTTGCTCCCCAGATGGATGTCAGGATTTCTCATGTAACTGAGGTGGAGGGTGGAGGTGGGGTTGAGATGGCATGCAGCTCAATAGATCTAACGGTTTCAGGCCCTTTTAATTTGAAAGTGAACTTCCAAGTAAAAGACTGATGAGAATTTTATCAGCTAAGACATGTCCAGTTATCAGAAACCAAAACCCCGACTCAACACTAGCTTACATTTTGTTTTTTAGACAGAAAAATATTGACTAATGTAATTGAACACCTAGGCCTGACAGGATGCAGGGCTTAAATGAGCTTATATGGAAATTCAGTGCTTTATTATGTCCTTCAACGTGGGGTGACCTCACTCTTATACAATCCCTACCTTTCTGTTGTCCCAAGTCCCACCTGTGCCTCCCATCTTACACAATTCTTTGTCATTTGTTTCTAAATCATTGCCAGGGTTTTCTCTGATTGCAGCCTCCTGCCACTATCATAACCATCACTGAACAAATCATTTTGGGCAGGGGCACATTAACTGAGTTTGGTAAAAGTCACAGGCCACCCCTTGACAAAGCAGTCTAAAAGTGTAAGAACTAGTTCCCAAAACAGAGAAACCAGTACCATAAGAACGTACAGGATGCTGGACAGGAACAATTTTAAATGTCCTCTCTAGGTGCTCGGGGCCACACTTCCCCTAAAGACCTCGGGTTGTTTTCCCTTGGCTTTGACAGCCTTCTCATCGGCTCTGTTTCTCATGACCTAATTGTTCCATTATTTCCACCCCAACATGTCATGGAGAGGACGACATTTTTCATCATTTGGGTCGACATGAACAGAAGCAAAGAGCATGCCTGTGAGTTCAAACCTACTCACTAAGCACCCAACAACAGAGATATGATACAGGCTAGACTTGGGCTATGTAAAACATTTCTTTCAAATTAGCAATCAAGTGGTCACTTTAAAAAATAGAAATACTTTGGTATTGATCATATATTCTGTGAGTTTATGAAATAATTCAAGATGAGTTCCTCAAGCACTTGCTTTCAAGAATGATGTTTGTAGGACTGCAATCGTATTAATTCTTACCACTTGAATTTCACCTCACATCTTTAAAATGCTTTACAGACATCATTAGTCAGGATACCACTCGGGGTTAGTACATGCACATAGGGCTGCAGCAGAGAAGCAGCAGTGTGCAGAGAGATCGCGAAGCATCCCAAGTGCCCACCAATGCACCCTTACAACTTCCTCGAGAAAATTCTTCCCTCATGGGAAAAGTCTACTAAGAGATGCCAGGCTCACACCACACCAGGGGCAGAGGCGTTTGGTGTGTAAACTCCACAGGAGCTCCTGCTACACCAAGGAATACATCCACCACCAAAGCACATCTGCATCAGTTTCACTAAGGATCGCCTCAACAAAACCCCACAGCATAGATCTGCAAGGAAGGGAAATACGTTACTTTGCAGCAATGGCTACATGCCCAAGAAAAGGGCAAAAGACCTACTAATCGATATAAAAAGAAAAGAATAATAAGCAAAAGAAAAGAAGGAAAGCAGAGAGCAGGCCCTTTCCATTGCCCTTAGACTGAAAAGGGCTTGACTTTAATGAGAAGACCCACTGCAGTAGTACCTCATGGGATTCTGAGGATTTTGTGGGCAGAAACCGCCCTGGTCCCCACCAGGCAAGTGATAAACACGGAGTGTAGCCGTCCTGGCAGGGGGCCAAGCATCCCAGTGGAACACCAACTTGACCAATTGTCTGCTGGGTGCATTCTCTTCCCCTCTGTCTCTGACTCTCCTTGTGTCTCCCTTCCACTCTCCTTCTCTGTCTTTCTTTCTTCTCTCCAGCCCTAGAATGGAAATCACAGATCCAACTTGCACCAGAGTTGCAAATAACCGCTATGATAAAGTGCTTTGCAGGAGCCGCGTCCTTAGTGCATTGCAAAGAAGTTATGTGTGATGGTAATAATTCCTCCTCTAACCAGCTCAGCATCCTGTACCTGGAGATCAGGTGGCTGCTCCTGGCCGCCTGTACTTTTCCCTGTAATTCAAGCAAAGCTGCACGTCTTCCTACTGGAGTGTTCATAAGGTTTGAAAATGAAGTCCTGTAGGGAACTCCCTCTAATTGCCAGAGTGAGTCACTTTCCCTTCCAAGCAAAGAGGTTTCTGTTGGTGACATTAGAGAGCAGGCGCTCGTCTGTATTGTAACAGCTTAATTATAAGTATGGGTATAATCACACAATCTGTCATTATACCTTTTTTCACCCTGAGAATTTGTACTGCAATCACCATAACACTATAACAACATGAACAACAGACTGTCTGGCCTCCCTGAGATCGTTTCCTCTGCCATGCCTGGTGGGGATGAGCAGGCAGCTTTGGATGGAGGCACCGGCTCCTATCTAGCAGAAAAATCAAGCCTGAGTCTTTCGCAGAGCTTCCAGGGCCTCCTGCTCATTTGGCTCTCTCTGAAGGACAGTCAAGCCCCTCACTTTCCTCCCAGCCTAACAAACCCTCCCTCTGATTTCATCTGTTTGAAAATTGCACAAGAAGAAACCACCCTTCTGCTATTTTATACCCAAAGCAAGTGAAGTGGAAATTGCACGAGGAAACCTATCCATCTGTTATCCCTCAGCTCAGCAGTAGATAGAATTTATTACGCTGTGCATCCTGCCCCCTGCCTCTGCCAGGCAGCCTGTGGGGTGATGTATGGGTGGGGAGGGAGGCTCGGGTCTCAGAGAGAGGGCGGTTGCCTCTGCAGCTCCATTGACAGAAGGAGCGAGCCTACTTATTACAGAGCAAGGATTGTGCAGTCACCAAACAGCAGTGCAGAAGGAGGGGGAGGGTGTTGCAATGCTGTGAGGTAACCTTGTACCCCACAAGCCACTGACCACACCATTCCAACTACACTCTGACCAGCGGCGAGGTCTGGGACAGACTCTCCTGAGGCTGAGAAACAAATTTGAGAGGGAAGCTCAGTCCCAAAGTGACTGGTGGAGCTCAACAATAAGTTATTCCCATGTGTGTAGAATTCCTTAGAAAATGGTTTCAGGACAAAAGAAGCAATTCCTGGAAGACAGCCCCTTCCTGAGATCAGAAGAATTTATGGTACCATATTAGGCTTCACCATCTGGGAGGGTTGTGAAATAAACTGAAATAACCATCATTGCATGCTGGTGATTGATACCGTTCCCTGTCGCCATCAGAAAATAGTTTTATCATAAGGAAACAGTTGCTTGGGCTTCAGACTTGCCAAGGATGTACCACAGGAGCGAAACCTAGTACTTCAGAATCTCATTTTTCTGCTGTAGTGAATACACCTTTCCCTTCCTAGAAAATATTGCCATTTGTTTGTGTTTTGTGCATTTTCCTTGATCCACAATGGGGCACTCCAAGCATAAAGAAAATATTGAAGCTTTGATTCCCACTCGTCACAGACCATCAAATACAAACTAATCCTTTAATGTTGCTTCATATCTACCCCGAGGCCCTAAAAGAGATAAGGCAATTAGAGCAGAAGCCATTTATTCTTTTCTTTATCAGGTTGAAACTTAAAAAGCATCATCAAGATTGCCGCTATATCCTCCCAATGAAACCTAATAAAAAGGGGCTATTAGATTGTGGAGGTCAGGGCCATATTAATGCCACATGTTGGAAGAACGGTCATTCTTCCTAACCATACAAAGTTACGCTCTTTTCACTGGGCCATTTATTCAATTTATTCCTTAGGCCAAAAGTTTCTTCTATATGACAATGATTTTCTTTATGAGGATAAAAACATGAACAAAATAGGTAAATAGGCGTGGTCTCCATTCATCAGTGGCTTGAAGTCCAGAAGGAAGCAGTCACAAAAATGGCCAAGTACGATATTGTATTTAAGTAAGAGGTAATAGGCAGTGGTTAAGATAAGCGAAGGGGAGCTTGTCATCCAGATTGGGCAGTAAGTAATAAAATGGACGGTGATGAAGATGAGTATTCCATCCATTCAACAAAAGCACAACATTATAAATGCCACAAGGTAAAAATATGAGCAAATTTAAGAGTTTTATTAAAAATGCCTAAAGGAAGAATGTGAGTGTTGTAAGAGTGAGCTGCAAAGGTACTACAAGGAAACAGAACCCAGTGTGTGTGTGTGTGTGTGTGCGCGCGTGTGCGTGTGTGTGTGTGTGTGTGCATCTGTGTCTGCATGTTGTAGGGAGAAAGAATAAGAGCAAAAATGAAAGCGAGAGGAAAGAGGATAGAAGAGGCAAGAGAGAAATTTATTTAAAGGGATGCGTTATTATTTTAAGAGCTTACGTAATTATAGTTTGTATAGTCCTAGTTCTGTAGGGCTGACTAGCAGGCCAGAGAACAGGAAAAGAGTTCATTTTGCCTACTGAGTCTAAAACTGGATTCTGCCTTCCTTAGGGAACCTCAGTCTTTACACATAAGAACCTGACTTTATGTCCCACTCACTTTTGGAGGATAATTTGCTTTCCTCCAATCTGCTTATTTAAATGTTAACCTCATCTTACCTTCATCACAATATGTAGATCTATTTTTGACCCAATACCTGAGTATCAGGGCCTGGCAAAGCTGGCAAATAAATTTAATTTGCTAAGGAATTTGACATTTATCTCAAGAGCCACAGACAACCGTCTGGGATGGAAGCATTTCACACAAGTGGCAGAAAAAAATTTCTTTAGAAATGTGACTGTAGCCATACCATACAAAAAACAAAAAACAAAAGCCACACATAGTGGTCCACACGTAGTGAAGGCTGAGATAGGAGGATCCCAAGTCTGAGACTCAACTGGGTAATTTAGTGCTTTGATAAGACCCTGTCTCAATATCGGAAATAAAAATCAAAAAGAGACAGAAATGTAGGTCAGTACAAGGACCCTGAGTTCAACTCCCAGCACAAAAAGAACGGGAGGGAGGTAGGAGAAAGGAGATGCAGAAAGAGGGAGAGAGAAAGAGAGAGAGAGAGAGAGAGAGAGAGAGAGAGAGAGAGAGAGAGAGAGAATCTTGGTTAAGAAAGGAAATAGTTTACCCATTAGAGAAATGTCAATAAGAATAAAAGAAACTGAGTCAAGAGGGTTTTCTTCAGTGTTTTTTGTCTTGTGTGTGTGTGTGTGTGTGTGTGTGTGTGTGTGTGTGTGTGGAAGGAAATAAAATCATTAAGATTGTATAACTAAGAAACAGGGAAAATCTCATGATTTTCAGGGAAAGCAAAAGTGTGTGGATATTTTCCTTTTTTCATTATCCCTCTCTCAACCCATGATAGCATGGGTTATCTGATATTTAATGCCTGCTCCCTGGGACATGAGCATAATCACAAAACTCCCAGGGCCTCCGGTGATTGCACACATCCCCACTCACAGCCCCACCTGCAGGAAGAGGGCACAACAGTCAGTGGACAAATGCCACATGGTGGAGAGACAGAAGGAGGTAAAGAGAGATGGGACCAAGCACTCACTCAGTCCCCAAGCCATCACACACGCTCTATTGTCCTGTTCACTTACAAAATACAAATTCAAAGGTAAAATAAAGAAGAATTCAGGACAGCAACTAACAGAGCATTCGACTTCAAGGCCACAGCCCGCCCGAGTTCAAGCCCTTTGTGACTGTACCAGTCACACACCTGGAAGCAGGCTCTTACAGAGAGATTTGAAAGGGGAAGTGAAGGAGAAAAAGAATAAGGATAGTAGCACACTTGTGTATGAAGACAGCTGCCGCACGGCAGGGTCCTGTATGTAAAGAAAAGGAAAACACAGGTGGGAAGACAGCCTACAGCTTTAGATTTCTTGACCGTGTAGGGGACAAGCCCATGTAGGGCAGCTAGATGTGTGCATTTGAGTCTCAAAAAAGAAATATGGGTTAAAAACACAAAACTGGACATGATAAGAGTGTATAGACTGTATTTTAACCACTTGTTTTAGAAATGATGGCAAGCTTGTGCGCCACCCCTCCCCCCTTCACCTGTTTCTTTAAGACAAAGACCTAGAGGAATTGTCATAATCTCTGGACCCAGAAGCTGGGAGCAAAGGGGACTGTCCCTGAAGTGAGCCTCTTCTTTGGGATCCCATTCACACCACGTGCTGAAAAAACGAGCCTTAAGGCGCTCCTGCAACTAGCGCGAAGCAGGGCAGCCGGAGAGGCAGAGACCGTCTCCGAGTCACGTGACCGTGCATCCGTTGCCCATTCCCCAAAGCCTTTGGACTTTTCTTTTGTCAAGAGCAAGATAACTGTCTTGTTTTGCTGTAAAGCTGAAACAGAATAATGTACATGCATATCCTTTATGTAGGCCGCAATACGACTATGGAGGTGGAGCTTGGAAAGCCGCGATTACCCCTTCATGTCGGCCGACACTGAAAGATACGCAAACTGAAGCCGTCTGAGGGGCGTACAAGCACCTGCCCGGAGGAGTCTGTGATCACGAACAGACGTACTTTCCACAGGATAGCTGTTTTCCTGTGAGCCAGGCAAGGTGGCCGGCCACGAGTGAGCCGGTATTGCCATTTCTCCCGGTCTTACTGCTCAATGGGCCTTTCCTCCTCTCTACCCTCTGGTTGCTTTGTGCCTGTATTTTGGCTTCTTTAGCCAGCCTCGCCATCGGCTATCCGGGGCCTCATTTATTAGAGCCATCCCTCATGACTCCCGCTACGCTCTGTGCTTCCCTGCAAGAGGCACTATGTTGAGGAAAAATAATTAGTAATCCAGGCACTGCAGTTCTGATGAGACACCTGCAGCATAATCATCCAAATCAAATATTTGGCTCAGCTTCCTCACATGATCTATCTCTTCCTGCAACTGCTGAGTGGCAGTTCAGCCGAGCTTGTACTGAAAACGCAGAACCGGGCAGGGCAAGACGCCACGACTCTTGTTCTCTGGCCAGTGTGTCCCGGGCGGCTGCTGCCAAGACTCTGCCCCCATCTCGTAAGTTTGGACACTTCCAACCTCATCATCCAAAAGACATAATGTGGGGGAATGGAAAAAGACAATTTAATTTACCCAAGTGACTCAGGAATGAATGGTTTTACTGCCAAGGGAACACCCAATTGTGAAAATTCTCACCGTCTGACACTGGGCTGGCAGCTCTCAGAGTCCCTGGGAACACATTTGGTATAAATCTTCAATTCATCTTCATTATTCCACACTGAAAAAACTGAGGTTCATTCTGATCGGTGCAGTAGACTCGGGCCTCGAACCCCACACTCCCCTGCTGGATTTGGCCTCCCCTCCACCAAGCCGCTCTGCATCTTCCAGGCAGACCCCATCACTGTCTTACAGAATTGTGTCCTAAAGGTCTGCCATTGCCACACTTACTCAGTGTATTTTCTAGATCGCATTGCATTCAAGGCTCTTTTACTTGGAAGGGCATGGCAGGATTAAAGATCACGGGGAAGATTCTACTTCGGCCCATGTCTAAAATCTATCATTTTGGGCTGGAGGAATAGCTCAGTGGTTAGAGCTCTGGCCTAGCAAGTTCAAGGCCCTGGACTCCTCTCCCCAGTACCACATAACCCTGGTGTGGTAGTGTATGCCTGTAATCTCAGCACTCAGGAGACTGACGTAGGATTGTCCTGTGTTATAAGGCCAGCCTGGGTTCCATAGTAAATTCCAGGCCAGTCTGGACTGCAGAGAGAGAACCTGCCTCAAATAAATAAATAAATAAATAAATAAATAAATAAATAAATAATAAAATCTGTCATTTGAGCTGACTTTCTGTGCTTGTACATTTCCCTAAAATTGCCATGAATTGTTCTAAGAACTGTGTTCAGAAAGTTAATGAATGTTCTGTGTTTGGAGATTAATAAAGCACTAAAAGGCAATAAAGTACAAATAATGCAGAGAGATTGAAATGTTTAACTGGGTTAACTTTCCTCTTATATGAATCATAATATAATTAGTATTTATTACAGCCATAACCTACAATAAATACTACTTTTAAATAAGTAAACACTACTTTAAAATAAGTGTCATCATGTGTTGGCCCATTCATTCAAAGCCTTCATTGAGTATTAATTGTATACCTGCTAATAAGTATTATAGATACAGGGACAAATAGTATATTTCTCTCCTGGGGTGCCACCAGGTACCATCAAGGAGTTTAAAGTTGAAGGTGAAAAATACACTGTTAAATAGATAATTTCAACACAGTGACGTAAGTGATAAAATATAAAATTTTGTCTGTTTAGAAAAAGTAGGATAACATTCACAGAAGAAATCTAGGTCATATCTTTAAGGATAAGTCAAAAAGGTAGAAGTCAGCCTAGCAGAGAAAAAAGTATTTATAAAACCACAGAGTCAGAGATTGCAGAAAGATTGAGGAACAGTGGATCTATGTGTTAAAGATGTAGGGACCCGGTAGAAGATGACTTGAGAAAGGGAGGCTTAGGGTCCCACAGGATCCACTGGAATATGGACTGTAAGGAACATAAAAATTCCTCAAAAATCTTGTTAAAGGGCATGTTCTGATTCACTAGTTTTAGGTAAACACAGATTCTGTCTCTAACAGCTTGCAGGTGACATCAGTGCTGCTGGACCTCCAGCCACACCTCAAGGAAAAAAAGACATAAAAAAAAAAAAAAACTTGGATTGCTTCCAGAGAGTACATCCCTGGTAGTGAATCTCAGAGTGTGTTCCCCATACAGTTCAGCCTCCAGCACTAACAGAGAGAAAGTAGAACTTTGGGTGGGGCTCCATCTGCCCAAACCCTCCAAGTGATGTTGACACACACTGACATCAGAACACCACCAAATGGGGACAATAGAGTGATCAGGGATGCCTAATGGGAAGATGGCTCAGGTCCAGTGCTCCTTGCATGACATCCTGGGACCATGAAAGCTTATATAGATATCTAAGTAAAATATCTCATAGCCAAGACTATTTGAAATTTCAAAATGGTAATTTTGTTAATGAGGAATAAACTCTTCTCTCACAGAGTTCAGAATCTTCTTTATGATTACAAACAGCCTGAATTACTGTGTGTTTAATGACAGTTTTGTGACCCTAATTGAACTACACACTTGATAGACCCAGGTAGAGAATTAGCACAGCTTATATTTAGAAATCAAGTTGACCCCAGTCTGTTGCTTCTTTGCTTGTTTAGAAAGCATTTATAGTTTTTAAAAGTATGTACTCCTTCTGTAATCCCAGCACTCAGGATGCTGAGGCAGGAGGATTGCTGCTGAGTTTAAAGCCAGTCTGAGCTCCAACCTGAGTCAAAGACTAGCTTGGGCTACAGAAAGAGATCCTGTCTCAGAAAAAAAAAATATGTATTCCTTTGAGGCAGTAGATAAAGAATGAAAATACTTTCTCAAGTTTATTATTAGGATCAGAAGAAGTTCATGATTATGACTTGTCTTTGAATTATGCTATTTGATCTGATTTTTAAAAATTTGTCTCAGGATTTTCCCCCTTTATTTGTAAGATTTCCTATACAATGCCCAAAATAATGAAAAGAGATAACTAAATTAATGAACTCTTGAACCTATTCTTAAGAAGGTAATAAGCAGAAATGAATAAACAGGAGATAGGAACAAAACTAAAGAATATAAAGAACTTATTATTCAAGAGCATATAGCACATTAGAACAAATGGGAAGTTTTTCAAACTTTCTTATCGGTGCCCCACTCTGGATTAATTAAATCAGAATCTGTTGTATAGCATTCAAGCATCAGTAGTTTTTGGCCACATTTTCTAACCACTGGCCTTGAAGATCTTAAGTTTCCATTAATAGTATTTTTCATTGCTGTTGTTAAGAATGTAGACAACACCTCATTGTTTTTTCAAATCATTTTGGAGTTTTCTCAAGTTCAACTTCTTATGTTCTGGTAATCCCTGTGTATAAGAGACAAGAATGTTCAATCATTACTACTACCAGAACCTGAGACTATAGTAAAGTTGTAAGAAGATGAGAACCAGGCCCCAGGGCAGTAAATTAGAGGACAATTGGGTTGAAAATGTCTCCTTAAAAGTACAGAAAGTGACAGTTGTACAACGGGCACAGAGTTCCACATTAAGATCCCTGTGGCTGCAAAGACAAGCTTTGCCAAAGCATTTGTCTGCTTTTGTACAGACTCACACTAAAAGTAATTTTCCGGACCATGAGTATAGGGTGCTGACTGTTTGTAAAGGCAGCAAGTGTGGACGACACACACCTGTTTTAATTGCTTCATGAAACGTTGTGAAGTTTTTGCTTGAATCTAGAAACAACACAGAGACTTCCAATTCATCCCTGGATATTACAGACGGGACAGATGGAATCCTGTCGACTATGTGATTGAGCGTATTTTTCATTTCAAAATAGAAATCACTGGGTATGTCATCTGTAGGGTAATCTGGAAGGACATTTTTCTTCGTTCTATCCAGTGGACCATGCAGAAACACCTGTTTCATATCTTGGAATCATTTGCAACTGCTATCTAAGAAATCAGGGTTGAAACAATATCATTAAGCTACCTTTTAAAATTCATATGCTACGGCGTTGAAGAAAACAACAAAATTTGGAGCTTGCATCACCATTTCCACAAACACAACACACAAAAATTTAAATAATTAATTTGTGCTTATAAGCTCAACTGTCCAAATAACTCAGCTGATCGAGGATTGAGTGTTTTTCTGGGATGAGGAATTTAAGAATGTCCAGGGAAGATTGGGACACGTTAGTCATGGATATAGACTGAATGGGACTCCCAAGTGTCAGTGTGCAGAAAGCTTTGTCCCCAGTGCGACAATATCAGAATGGAGAGAACCTTTAAGCAATGGAACTTGGAGGTAATTGGTCATTGAGGAACCACTCGCAGAAGAGATTAATCAGTCCCTATAAATGTGATTGTTGTAAAAGATTGAGCCCGACCCCTGAATTCCTCTACTTTCTTGTTTCAGATATGAGCTAACTTTTCCCCCATTCCCCTCCCATGCTGCTATATCTCATGGCAGGATGCAGTTACCTTATTTTCCCGATTTTCATTAATACCCATATGTGATACATAATTTTTACAGTGAATTTGAATATTTTGTTCATGTATATATAATATCAACTTTACAATCTCTTCCCATTTTTGGCCCTCTCACACTCTCCCCATATCCCTTAATTCTCACTATCGTACCCATTTGGTTCTATAGAATGCCTGTATTCTGAGTTTCTGAAATCAGAGAAACATATGATATTTAACATATCTAATCTTCTGCATCTGACTCACTTCACCACCCCTCAAATCACCACTCTTTAGCTCAGCTTCCTATCCTTAGAATGGACTGCAGTGGCCATATCTTGATGCCTCTTTCCTGGGTCCCCTAGAGCCCTTTATGGGGACAATTTGCACAAATTTTTTGTTTGTTTGCTTTGTATCTTAGCATATCTTTGTCAAGATTCTTTAATATGGCCTTACCTATCAGTTCATATGAGAAAAGAACTATACACATGAAATTCATGAGGTTAAAAAATGTGAGAAAGAAAAAAAGAGAAGTTAAATTTAAAATTCTTTGGCTGAGTACTGAATGGTAACTGTTTGTACATTTAAAAGACATTCAGGTTATCTTTATATCAAGCAGTTTTCTTAGGATAAACATATCATATACAAAATAAGTCAGTTGTTAATTAAATGAACTTACATTATATCACAAGACTAAATAAGCAATAGATACAATGACACACTTAATTATTTCAGAATTTTTAAACTTCCATAAATTACTAACATTTCACTAATTACTACTGTTTTGCCAGATTTAGCTTATCGTTTTATCTACCTATTCATCTATAAATTCATGCATATGTATTTTTAAATATTTTATACCCATTCCCAATGTTGAATACAATTATTATGATTTGCAAACTAATATACTGTTAAAATAATAGTTATGGAGGGAAGTTTCACAGATTTTCTGATAAAAATGTTAGTGTTTTAGGATACTGATAAAATGATTCAAACACCAATCTATATTTTTTTTTTTTTTTGCTACACTTTCTCTTTAGATGTTTCCTTTCCTCCATGTTCTTCGGTGCTGCTTGCCTCTCTGTCTCTCTCCAAGGTTCCTTCAAGTATTTTCTTCAATACTGGGGAAGTGGTCACAGGTTTCTTTAAGGTCTCTTGGTCTTAAAAATTTGTACTTCTTCAATGTTCAGGAATAACTTTGCTGAATACAACAACCTGGATTGACACTTGATGTCTCCTAAAGCTTGAAAAATCTTGCTCTGGGCTCTCCTGGCCTTTTAACTTTGCATTAAGAAATTTGCAGTAATTCAAATGGGCCTGCCTTGATAGAATATTATCTGTTTTTCTCTGCTGCTTTTAATATTCTTTCTTTATCTTGTATTTCTGAGGTTTTGACTATGATATGTCATGGCAAGTCTCATTGCTGGTAGAGGTAATTTAGTGTTCTATAAAATTTTTGAACCTGAAAACTAATTTCTTTTCCTAGATACGGAAAATTTTCTTGCATGTTTTCAGTAAATAAATTCTTTATACTTTCTGTACTGTCTTCTGCTCTTTCTCCCTCACCTCTACCTAATTCTGAGATTGTTTCTCTTTGAATCACCCATCAGCTGTTGTATCCAGCTACCTTGCTCATTTTTTTTTGAGTTGTGTCTAATTATTGCATTTATTTCCTCAACTTTGTCTACAAGGTCTGAAATTCTTTCCTCACAATCTCAAGTTGACTTCCCCTGCCTTCAAATGTATTTTTCATATTCTGAATTTGTGCCACATTTCTTCCCAAAATTTTCACTTCTCTATTAAAATGCTCCTTCATATCTTACATTTTCTTATTTACTTCAGCCCACTTTTTATTTGTAGCTTCTATATGCTCAGTAAACTTTGTATCCATGAGGACCACTATTTGTTTAGTAAGTTTCTCCTTAAGCCTGCTGATCATCGCTTGCATTTCTTTGAGGATATCTTGTTTGAACTGGATATTTGACTCATTTATTTGCTTTTTGGCTTCCTTCCCTTTGAGTTCCACCATATCCGTCCCCGTAACATTAGTTTCTGAGGTCTCAGGAATTTTTGGAGGTGTCCTGTTGCTTTGTTTTCTTCCTATGTTTCTGTTGTTGAGGGACTTCACTTTAAAGGCCTACCCAAGAGGTTTCTTTGAGTGGCTATGAGGGTGTGGGGAAGCCAAAATTTCTTTGGGTTCTGTGCTGGGAGTAGGCAGAGAGGGAGGACCTAATAGTCTGAAGGCCTCTAAGGTATCTTGTACACTCCCAGCCCCCTCAGCAAAGCTCTCCCGCCTGTCCTAGCTTCCTTCCCCAGGGCAGGGATCTCCACTTTTGGAGTCGCTCCCACTACCTTGAGCCATTTAGTAAGTCAGTGGCCTTTCTCTCTGTTCTGCAACTCTCTCATGTGCCCATTTCTTCCTAGGCACTGGTAAAGAGTGACCCCAATAGTCCTGATGTGCTATTCTGACTTTCCTTTGACTCTAATCAATTCATTCTAGCGTTCTAGTTTTTTTAAAAAATGGCTCCTGCTTACATCATTGCATATTTGACTGCAGAGAACTGCTTCTGATCTAGACTCCTCCGAGTGGCCTTTTCAAGGTAAAGCTTGCATTGTATGTGTAATATGCCCTACCCACAGGCTTATTTTTTGGAACCTGGGACTACCAGCTGCTGTCAATTCCCACTTCTCCGGGGATTTGAGCTTACCTTGGTCAGAAGTTCCATGTGGACTTTCTCAGTCTTTGGATGCCAGTGGCTCCCAGTCATTCACTGCTAGTCTAGGTCTGCGACCTGGGATGCTATTTACCTCTTGTCAGGGTATCTGGCCTTCCCATGGTCTCCTTTAAATTGTTGGAGCACTCCTACATGGAACAGGTGGTTTTTGACTGTATTCTTTACTTTTTAAGTAGGTCCATCAGGAGACATTGTGCAGTGCTGTTACTTGGCCACCATCTTGACCGGAAGCCCCGTAGTAGTCTCTTACTAGAGTCCTACGAATAAGCCCACTGGATCTTGTACTCTCAGTCTCCAAAACTGTAAGATAAATAAATATATTTCCCTATGAAACATTCAGCATTATATATTTTGTTATTGGAACAGAAAACAGACTGATTCATTTCATTATAGGTTCATTATATACATTTATTATTATATATATTACATTCATTTCGTTATAGGCTTCATTATATACATGATCTGAGACAATGCAAGGTTGAATGACATATCAGTTACCTCACTTGCTGGCAGTTTTCCACCCTAATATTTGATATTCATTTGAGAAAGTCATGAAACTGAAAGACGCAGTGGCCCAATTTTCTAAAAGTCATTCTGGAATCAAAGATCGGACGAAGACTATATAACTTCATCACTTGACAGCGATTCCTGAATGAGTACCTATATTCTCCCAGAGGGCCCAGAGAGTCTGTTGCAGACAGATGCTGCTCATAAAGAGCCACGAATGTTCTCTCAAACTTCTAATCATGGACACCAACTCCCAAATTTGGACATTTCACTGTATCTAGTTATCTTAACATGCATGCACTAAAAAAAAGCTAAATTTAAAATAGATATATGCAATATAAAATTTGGAACTGGATCTGGAGAAAACAAGACAGTGTTTATACCTCCTATGCTGGATACTAGCTCTTAATTGCATTAGAATTACCTGGAGATGTTGCTAACATACAGACTGTCAGACTAGCAGGTAGGCATGGGGCTCAAGTGTTTGCATTTTCCACAAGCTCCAGAGTGATTCTGGTGCTTCAGAGACCACAGACTGAGTAGTAAAATATGATACTTTGTGGAGATGTCCCAGGGTGCTTAGAATAGGACAAAGGGAGCTTGTGCCTCTGATTCCTCCTTATTTTTTGCAAAAGCAACAGCTGTCTTTATATGGCAGTGCCATGAATTTGTTTAAAAATTCATTCAACTGCTCTAAAAAGAAAAAAAAAAAATAAAGCTACATCATGAAACATGTGCACCAGTATAACAACAAATACTTCTCCAGAAGCATGGCACATATTTCCTCACAAATTCTTCTGCTCTCACCACTGTTCCCTTAGGTTGGCTCAGGACGCTATTCTAGCCTGAGATTCCCAGGGCCTCATGGCCTGCTTTCTGACATAGTGTGGTGTGAGCCCTGTAGCAGCTGTGTCAAGCTTGTAGTTTAATTTAAAAAGAAAGGGGGAAATAAACCTTTCTCCAGCACACAGAACAACAAAGGAAAAGTGCCCACAGAGGGTAGCTTTGGAGACCCCAACTAAATGATGACTTTCATTTGTAGAAACTTCCACTTGACCCATGTAAACAGGAACAAAACAGATGTTCAGTAAGCTGGCTCCTAGGGCCAGCTTCAGGAAGGAGCGACAGGCACGATGCAAGCTGTGGGTGGACAGGGCCCAACCTAACTAGGAAATGCTTCAAAATCCAAGCAGAGCTGAACTGTTCCCAGAGAAGGGTCAGTTCAGAGCAGGGTGCCTGTGCAAGGCCTTTTATGCAGGTTTACAGGATCCTGTACACAGAAGAAGAAAACAGTAAGTAGGAAAACTTATTAAAGTTGGGCAAATAACCATTGTGCGTTCAAAAACAGCTAAGTATCTCCCACTAGTAAGCAATCTCTTAAGGTTTTATTTGATTTAATTATTCATAATGAAATTTACTGCCTTTCTGTCGTGCTGCTTTGGCGTTATGCTAATATTTTTAAGGGGCACGGCAAAGCAGACCCTGAGATCTGTAGTCAGAACTATGGAGTTCATTTTGCCGACTCATAGTTACAAGTTGCCTGCAATCTTTGCCTCTCACATGTGGGACAGAGACAGTTCAGATGTGGAAATAAAGTGGTTAATGAAGAAAGATATGCAGAGGCAGGCAGGAACTGAGAGAATTATGAAAATTAATTTTACATGAGATCTGGAAGTGAAACCTCCTCGCGTAATTCTACATCAGTGTCCGCTTGGAAAGGCAAATGAACTCGGCTGCATGTAATGTGAAAAAAATGTTGAGGTTTGAAATGTGGGCTGGTCCCAGGTAAATGCAGCTTCTGGAAGCCTTATGGAAACAGAGGCAGGTGCTGTGGCCTGCTTTATCATTTAAATTAGTTCTCCTGGCTGCTAAGGTGAACTTGGGTTAATGCTTAAAGCAGAGAGAACTTGTTGAAAGGTCACTGGTGTGAGTAGAGTTCGTGCCTTTGGAGGTCAGGTTTATTGGGTGGAAAATATAATGAATTGTCAATAAGGACAGTTATAGCTAATTAACACAGAGGTGTAGACTGAGAAGCAATGAGAAGTATAAAATCTGGGAGCGAGCAGGGGATCTTCATCCTGTGTGGCAGCAGATGACTGCATGTCCCCTCTTCTCGTGACACGCAAGCTTCAATCCGGGGCAGTTTCAAGTGGCTCCCTGCTTCTATGTGGCAGGACTGCCTGCCTGTTCCCCTGCCCCACCCCACCCCACCCCCCATTGTAGGCAAGGAGTTTGCAATACCTGAATTAGATTGTCTCCTCAGAGACCCACCATAGGATCAGGAAAGGAGAAAGGATAGTCACCAAGGGAATTGTTTTTCTCCCCAACATAAGCCCCAGTGCTTTCCAGATGATAAAATGACAAAGCATAGTGCTCATTAGTGAAGTCCCATAAACAAGAAGAGGGCTACATGTCCAGGATGCTCTCTCTGGAGGCAATTTATTAAACAAGTACTTATTGGAGAGCCACAAGATGATTAATACCGTACTTTTTTTTTAACCATAACATATTGGAAAAATTCTCACACCTGGCTTAGCTTGGGTTCTCTGAGTTCTCCTGGGAGACAATCTACTAGTTTTCCTGCTAGGGAGGAAAAGATGAAGTGAGACAATCAAGTCAGGACATCAGTGAAGTCTGTGCCGAGAGCAGATTATCAGGGCAACCAGGGCTCAGTCCTGCTGAAGGCCTCTGGGGTGAGATGTAGAAAATGTCTCAGCTTTATTTTACCTGAGAGACAAGGAAGATGAGATATATCTGCCACTCCTTGTTGTCATCTGTTAAAGGGATATCCTGTCCTGCATGAATTCTCAGCGTCTGTGAGGGCTGGAGAACTTCTCAGGGCCATGCTGGGGCTCACCTTATGAAGCTGCTCACATGTAGAGGAGCAGAAAGTGCTGAGGAGATCAAGACAGAGTAAACACAGCCACCACTGCCAAACCTGAGCACTGACTGAGAGACAGCAGTCACATAGGGATCTTCACAAGACTATGACACTAGGCAATATTAATATACCCATTACAGAAATAAGAAGGCTGAGGCATTGGAATGCTAAGCAATTTGACCAAGGTGGCCTCAGCTACTAATTGGTGGAGCTGGTGGGTCAAGTGCAGGCAGAGAGGCTCCAGCACCCAGGTGATAACAACTTTCCACCATTGTTTCTCTCTTTGACCCATGAACAATTACAAAGAACAATTTAAGACGAGGTAAAAGTATTTCTTTGCATCAAAATGTACTCTTCAGATGCTTTCTTCATGAGGTAATTACCTTTCATGGAAGACAAACACTTAATCCTATGGAATATGAGTCTAATAATGGACCTACCAGAAATAGTTACAAATGATAGAGCATTGGGGTACCAACCATTGGGATACTTTGTAGAAAATCACAGGCTGTGAGTGGTGGTGCAGAATCTGTGTGTCCTCTCTTGCTTTCTCTCTCTCTCTCTTTCTCTCTCTCTCTCTATCTCTCCCCCCCTTCTCTTATCTCCCCCTCTCTGGAATCAAAATTTCTAATTACTACACCATACTACAACTTCAATGTTGACATTGAATACTCAGTAAATGAGTACAGATATATAAAGAAGGGTGTCAATCCTAGAACTGTCTATCATCACAAAATGCCCAAGGAGGGGGACTGCAATATATAAGGATGATGGAATAGAATAAAATGCAGACCATGTGGGATTGGGTGATACTCTAGAGCCTCATTCTTTGGATAAACACTTTGGCTTCCAAAAACTTGTTTTGAAACTTATTTACCAACCCAGAAGTACATTAATAAAAGTGACTCCTAATATTTTCCATTTGTGGTAGGTTGTCTTGATGTATTTAAGCCCCAATATTTAGCTTTCTTCATTCACTGAGCTTTATAAATCAAAAGTTTATCACAGATAAATTTTGTAGGTGTTAACATGAGGTAAATGTGCATACAAACCCACTATGTAGAACGGTATTTAAAAGCAGGTTAAAAGTGTTTTGTATGACACAATTTTTGAAATTATGTACATGTAGACAAAAAAGTCAGAGTTATACATTGAAATTCTAGTAGAACTTAGTACTTCCCACTGTTGATTTTTGTTCTGTTTTCTTTTTTGTGTGTGTTTCTGATTTTTTAAACATAAACATATATTCTCTCTGTATATGTTTGCCTTGTCCAACAGCTCAGATTTTTGGTAGAAATGTACTGGAGCATATGAGAAATTGGGAAATCTCATATATAGTAATAGTGCAGAAGATTTTGAGTCCCTAACATGGTTCTGCCTCTTGTCTTGACTTCTCTGCTCTCCTTTATGTACAAAATGTGATCTCTATGGGCCAGGTAAACTATAATGCACTGCACAGGTCTTGGGTATTATTCTCAAATTCTCTGAAATAGTCTTCATTCAGATATAATAGACCAATAACGTAACATACTCTTAAAACTCAAAAGAAGGGAAAGAATAACAAGGGTAGGTGACATTTGGCCTGAGGACTGTAAAATCATTTGGTCCCTCCAAGCCAAGAACCTCACCTAAGAGAAGCAGTGTCAGCCATCAAAAAGGAGTGAGTTAATTAAATGTTTAACCTAATATAGCAGCCTGATTTTCAAATTGGCAATTTTGTATTGCCTGTGAATGATGTCACAAATATCCAAATAGCCCTTGCCAGGAAAAAAAAAAAAAAAAAAAGGTTCTCTGCTCCTGGCTACAGATGTTAGAAAAGATCCTACCAAGCCCAATTAGTCAGGGGTGGAGGGAATAGCTATCCACAAGGGTCATTCCCATCAGTCAAACCAACACTCTGCTTTTCAACAGCCCCAACTGCTAGCTGGGACTGGTCAGCTAATCATTAATGGGAGAAATTTCCAGGGAGAGAATCTTTCTGGCATATTCATTTCCGAAGAATTATGAAATAATGGGTTAGAATCTGTTGTAGTAATTACGTGGGATGCTAACTGCTATTTTTCTTGATGAAACTCTGACTCTTTGAGGCCTGAGACTCAAAAATAAGCATTGCCTTCCACCGCACGATGTGTGCTGCCCGCGGGGCAGGGAGAGGGGGGGCCTTTGTCTTGTCTGGTGCCTTTCTCTCTCTGTCTCTCTCTCTCTCTCTCTCTGCAGCTATGAGGGTTGCTACTGCTGCTGCTATTTGTTTTGGTAATTGTTCTTCTAAGGCCTCCGGCGAGAAAGCTGTTCTAATTGTACAAATCACAGCACAGCTGAATCACAGGAGCAGTCCCAAGTAATCTGTGCAACCATTTGACTGAACTTTTCAAACTAGCTGGGGGCGCTTCCCCAATTCCCCAGAGGCCAGCATCTGACAATGGACATAAAGCAGCTGCCAAATGAGATGCGAGAACAGTTGTGTGTCTAGCATCAGGGAATCAATTCTAAGCAGTCAAAAATCATGGCGGTGGTGATAGGCACTGTGTAGGCTCAGGCTTCCAAGCCTTCCCTGCTATTCTTATTACAATGGGGTCCAGGGTGCACCTTGCACGGTGCAAATGGATATCTTATAGAATCAGTGGGTGCTGGGTTCAATCTTTTTTGCATGAATAAGGCATGTGGACTTATGAAATGAACTTTCCCTGTTGTTTTAGCATTCCAGTTAAACCCGAAGAAGGTGCTTTCACTGTGTATCCATGCAGAACCAGGAGGTGACTAACACAGCTCCTGGACTCACAGCTCATCATCCCAAGTAACAGCCTAGTGACGCAGTGCAGGAACTAAGTCAGAAGAGTGGGGCTGGTCTTTGAAGGATATTGTTGTCTCAATAGAGCATCTCCCTAGAGGTGGGGGACCAGGATTCTTCCCGCTCCTTCAATCATTAATAACTTCGAACTGAGTCTTTATCATACCCTAAGCACAGGTCAAGACAGTGGAGGACACAGCAATGAAAATAAATTGTTTTCACCTAGGAGAAGGCTTCCTAGAAGATGTACTGGGGAATTATGAGTTATCAGTGATGAGGAATGCTGAAATCTTACTGGCAGGTGTGCTACAGAACAATCAAAACTCAATAGAGGTTAGTTCTTCCAGAGTTTAGCATGATAGGAACATGTGAATTTTCACATAAGTGAATTCTGAAGAAGGGCGGACATCAAGTGTCCTGGAAGGCACATGCTTACATGCTGTAGCTCCCAGATCAGGGCATGAGAAATTCTCTCCTTAGGACCTTAGACTTTAGAGGCTCTACTCTGGTGTTCCTCAAGTTGTGGTCGCAGACAAATAACTCATGAGACCAAGTGGTTGTGCCCCCCTTCAGAAAAAGCTCACCTGTAGACCAGATGTTCTTCTAGACTTCAACTGAAGTAACTACAAATCCAAAATTTCAGTCAGAAGAGGCCTAGGTCAAGTCAGCTTTCAAAGGTAGATCCGATAACCAGTAGATAAGGTGGTTAGTGGCAAATGTGACTGTAGGAGTGTCCCCAGGCACGGGGGGGGGGGGGGGTGCTTAGTGGAGATTTGACAGAAGGCAGGGGAAAGTCAAGTGAAAGGAAATAAAAGAGTTATGGAGTGTCAGGGAGGAGGCCATGAAGAACACACCAAAGCCTTCATATAATAATTAGAATTTGGACATTGGCCTTAATCGAAGAGCTAACAATTGAAAGAGAAGCACAAACAAAAGCCTTGCAAAATACCAGTCACATTCTACCTTCTTTCCTTCTTCTTTGACACCAGAGAAAGAAAAAAACTTACACAGAAAAAAAAATGCGCAGTGTTTTTTCCTTATTGTATATTCCAAACTCTGGGTACAGCCCATGTTTGAATAGAGGTGAAAAACTGTTCTTGAACGAGAGATTGAGGTTTAGTTTACATTTAGTTGTGCTTTTAATAAAAAGTTGCTTTCATTTTACCATGAAGAAAGGACTTAGAAAATTATGGGACTGACTAAGATGTTTTCTGGGAGAATTCAAAGTTTGACAGAGAGGATTGAATAAGAGTGCTGAGGATGAAAGAAACTAGCACTACTTATCTATTTACAGTGCCTTCTGAAGTTCAAAGCACTCAGTGGACATTAAATTGTAAAATTGGAGTGATATACACCAGCTTTGCAAAGACTTTGTGAAGATTAAAAATAATACAACTAAATTTTCCAGTGTGCTCATGCAGTGAGGTAGCTATGATAATTGCTATTATTGTAAATGGAAATGAGGGTAATATATACCAGCTTTGCAAAGATGTTTTGAAAAACAGAGGTTAGTTCAAAGGCTTCCTTTTTGAAGATATTCTGTGAGCATAGGCCTGGAAGCCATCTACAGTGCCATAATTGCCCCTTGACATAGGAATTTCATCACAGTATCCAACAGCAGCAAGAACAGTGGGAGAAGGTAACATTCTACCAAGTGTCAGGCATAATAGTGGAAATTTACACATGGTTTTGCCATTTGATGCGAGTTAGATCTCTGAAGCAAATGCATACATGGGTCCTTGCCCTGCAGATTATCTGAAAAGTAAAAGAAAACTAAAGAATGCGCATGAAACTTTAAAATTGAAATCATGACACCTGGAAGTTACAGCTCTGTAGAGGCTGCTTGGGAAAGCTTTCGACTTCCTGTAGCCAAACTCATAAGAGCTCTTCAGAGACCACTTGTAATGACAGGGAGCTAGGTAGCACCTTGAAGGAGGTGGAGACACCTTCTTCCAGAGCATTTGTCCTGAATCTGTGAATCAGGCCCACTTTAAGATGTTGAGAACTGAGAAGACTTGCTGAACTGGCTATTTGCTCTTCCTTCAAAGCCTGCCATTTTGGCCAAACTGCCATATTAGATTAGCACAGCATTCAAGAGTAGGTAATGAATCTTAGGACAAGAACTCAAAACCAGGCAGCTGGAACACAAGTCCAAGCAACCGGTAGAGTAGGTTAGGGATTTGTTAACCCTCTGAAACACCTTTCTGAGGATATTTCTACTAGGATAATCATGGGGAAAGAATATCTTGGTTCGTCTCAGTAAGGCTTCCTTCTGGCTCACAGACAATGTGTACAAGCAGGGTTTTTTTATTTTTATTTTTTTATTATTTTTTTTTTTTTTAGCTAATAGCTATGGCCAGGTGCCCATAAATGAAGATTGAACCACTCCTGACACATTGAAGAGGACTTCTAATATTCAGGGTCTTGCCACCATAAGAAAACAGAAAACAAACAATAAAGTACCCAGGTAGATCACTCATAGGAAACCAGATATAAATGTATACACTTAGAATATAAACAAGGAAAAGGACTCAACCAAAGCAGGCATCAAGAAAACTAAGCTCCAATAGCAGTTTTTTCCTCAATTATTTCTGGCATATACCAGGTATTAAATCTTGAAAGTTTGACGATAGAAAGGAAGACCTAACTACCCAGTTAGGTCTTACACAGCTACATTAATAAGCCACAAATACACAGAAGCAGAAGGCACACAAGAAGGGGTTGTCCAAGGCTGTGAGATAACAAAGAACACCTCACCCAGATTTGGGAGGCATAGAAGAGCTGAGTTTGCCAAGAGTAACATCTGTTTAGAGACCAGGAAGACTGGCAAGGGTTAAACAACAAAGGTGGGGAAAAATGGTCAGGGAGATTAAGGGGAAGCCAGAGAGCTTCGTGACCAGAGAAAATATTCTGGCCTTAAGGAAAAAGAGCAGAGCTGGTAGTTCCACGATGCTGGAGCCAAGATGGGGCAAGGCAACTATTAAGTACAGAGGCTGGAGTTCACAGCTCAGGAAGAACCTTTAGTATCTAGCAAAGTCCAAGGTATTTGGACATTTTCTGGTACTAGGTAAGAGTCAATGAATAGCCCAATGTCTGGGATTCTGGAAAATCTATTTTCATTTGAAAAAGCTCATTTTCACTGCGGGGTGAAGAAAAGCCCTAATAGCCTTAAGTAGTAGTCAGAATAGTGAGAATAAAGCAGAATCACCTATAATCAGAGAAATTATTTTAGTTTGGATCCCTTCTCCCCTGGCCCAGGCACAATTTGAGACAAAGATTCACATGCAAGTAGTCCCCCAGTTGGGAGGTGATGTCTGAGATATGGTGATGAATTATGGGAAAGAGACAGGAATGGAGCAAATCTAAGGATTTCTATAATAATCAAATTACCACTATGGGCAATGGACAGGGTTGAACACTCCCAGGAAACAGGGCTGTCTGCCCACCAACTTATGCCCATTATCGGTTCACTCCTTGACCTCTCCCATTGCAAATAGGAGCCTCCAGCAGTAAGATGCAATAGCTTCAGTTAGGAAACTCCTGGAAGACTGTTCATAAAAGCTGCAGGGGACGTCCAGAGGGAGTCAGGTAGACATAAGAAACAGCATCTGCTTCTGAGAATAGGTGGAAATAGTGGGGCAGTTGTTTAGCAATCAAGAGGAAGAAGGAGGCAAGGCAGAACGCTAAGCTTCTTCCCCAGGAAACTTTATGGCTTCTGGAGCTATCAGTTGAAAAAAGAATTCAGCACCTTGGGCAGTACTCCTGACCTGGACTGTGCTGGCTGATCATAATGACATTAAATCCTGTTCCAATCTGAGTATTTGTGTCCCCTCAGAATTCACGTATTGCAATTCTAATCCTAGGTGATGGCACTAGGTGTGGGGTTCTGGGAGGTGATTAGATCATGGGGAGAGAGTCCTCGTGATTGGGATTAGTGCCCTTATGAAAGACACACCCTAAAAGCTGATCTCTACCTTCAACTATGTGAGGACACAACAAAAATGAGCCATCCATGAACTCAAAAGTGGGCTCTGACCAGACACTGAATTCACCATTCCAACCATTTTGGACTTAGCCTCAAAAACTGTGAGAAATAAAATTTTGTTGTTCACAAGCCTTCTGGTCTATGGTACTTTGTCAAAGCAGCCTGAATGCACTGATAGGCCTCCTCAATGCTCCGGGGTTGTACCACATTTTTCCCCATTTTATGGAAATTTACACATCCCTGGAGTGTCAGCAGGACTGTGAGTTAGACCCAAGGAAAGTGACAGAGCCCTGGAGAGAAAACCTCTCCCACTGTATCTCCATGCAAATGCCATGCCTGGCTCTGTGCTATGAGTCCCTCATTTCTATAGGCATCAATATGTCTTGATAATTACCATTATGATTATTTATTGATGACTGATGGGGTTCACATAGAAGATATTTTGGGAAATAATTGATGCTGTAAAAAGTGCAATTATTAGAATTTATTTCTTGAAATATAACCAAAGACAGTAGAAATTATTACCAAGAGAAGAAATATGTGATAGCCAATGAGCAACAGGTCCTCTGAGGGGAAAATGTGTATTTCTCTCTTGTTTTACACCAAGACTGTGCTGTAGGCACAAGAAATGGTAGATCAACCCTACATGTCATCTACTTATTTTAAAACAGCTAGTAATTCTAGATTTATTTGCTTATATATGAAATGGTTTATGCTAGAAATTTTGAGTCATGAGACCAAGGTTTTGACCTTGGCTTGGTTGCATACTGCGTGACTTTGGGAATATCATTGCATGCCCTATCCAGTCTCAAATTCACAGCTGTAAAGGGGGGCAGAATATGTGCCTCTCTACACACCATTTGAATCACAGCAAGCACCCCATGTGGTCAAAGGAATGACTGCAGAAGTATACACACAAAGCATCTAACATATAGCAATAGTGAAAAAGTCAGCAGTTATTGCTTTGTATTTTATAATAACCCCAAACTATGCAACACTCAACCTGTAATTTCAGTCTAATTCCTTGCTGTTCGCACCATTTCATAGGTCGTGTAAAAGAGGATTAAGCTACCTTAGAGAAGTTACTGGTTTGAAGCAGGAAGACATAGCTGCCATCTCTTGCTGGCTGCTTGCTCCCAAGTAAGTCATTTGACATCTCTGGGCTTCAGAGCCCTTTTGTTTGTAAAATGAGCTGGCAATGTTTGGCCCCACAACTTACAAAGCACAAAAGCACTTACAAGCTGCAAAGTGCAGTGTGAATAGAGCTGTCCTTGTTTTTTGATATTGTGCTTTATTTTATCTTGTAAGGGATTTTAAACATTGACTTAGAACATTGATTTCAGCCTCCCAGAAACTTGCCCTCTTGAGGAAAGCCCTCCGACGACCTCCTGGTTGCTGAAGGACTCCTGAGCTCTCTGGGGTCACACTCACATGTGATGTGGCTGTTGTGGGCTTGTTTGAGTATTCTTTCCAGGTGAGGGAGAAATTCTCTAGGCACCACATGTCCGGTAGTTTAGAAGTCTGCAAAACACCTGTATAGGGTTGGGGAGGGTGAAAGTCCATAGAACAGAATGCAGTCGAAGGGTCTGTCACTTTGACACCTTCATGAATGACTTAGACCCAAGAGGCCAATCAAAATCCCCAGTTTTCAATCTTCTTAGTGTCATATGAAGGAAAGAATCTAGACACGACTTCACTACCACCTAACAAGTGATTTCATGAATGGTTCATATTGTCATTCCAAGAGACAAACAGCTTGTTATACATATTAGACATTGTGAGACCCTATTCTAGTGAAAAACTGAGAGGACCTATAATTTAGTTAGAGGTGGCGGGAAGTTTTTATGTAGCTTCACAAGGAAAAAACTTCCTATTTTCCTGAGTACAAAGTAGATGAACTAGCAAGACAATCCGGGACTGCGCAGGAGCGAGAGAACAGAAGGCAAAAGTGAGCTTTTTGCTGTTGGGGCTGGTGTGAGGTCCCCTAACTAGAGCAGACATGCAGCAGAGTGGGACTGGACTACTGGACTGTGGGATTAATGAAAGCATAGCACACCTTCCAACCTTGAATCTTACTGGCTGTGCGCTCCCCGTGCTTGAGCTCTCTGAGCCATGGTAGTGCTATGTCTAAATTTCACCTGGTAGCCAGTGCATCATTCTGGGGATTCAATGAGTTAACTACAAAAAGCAGACTATTGTATCTAGCATGCGGATGCTAGCCCTCTCTTCTCTTCTTTCTTTTTTTCCCTGTCTTTTCATAAATGAATCATACAAGGGGGTGGGGTAAAGACGGAAGGTCTGATTAAGCCGCGCAAGCTTAATCAGTATGATGGGCAGCAGAGCCCAGCGGTTCAGAGCATGGACTCTGAAGCCAGGGCTTCAAGCCTGGCTCGGACCATTGTGAGCTGTGTGCAAACTACTGAGCAGCTTCATGTTCAATTCTGTCATTTGTAAAAAGTTCTGAGTTATGGAGATGAATTGGGCCCACGTTTGTAAAGTGCTGAATGCCTGGTTCATAGTAAGTGGCGGCGCATAGGCGCTTGGGCAGTGGGGTCCCATCTCCCCCAGTCTTGGAACGATGACCTTCAGCAGACCTTTCTCTTCCTGAAAGTACTGTTGCAGAGAGATGCCAGAACTTCAAAGGCCTCATTTGGCCTCATTTCTTGACTGACAGCTTCAAAACCATATGTGCTGCATCTTTCACCATCCCCCAATGCTACATAAATCTTTATAGAATTGGATTGTAAAGAGCCGAGTATTGGAAAAGTGAAACCCTAATATCCTAATTGATCGCCTGAGAGCAGTTCAATGGTGTTGCTTTAAGCCCTGTGGCATCATCCAGGCCCTGCTGTAATGGCCCTTCACCTTGGATGCAGGAGGAGGAGGGCGGTGCCATCCTTCAGTTGGTCCCTGTGCTTCCCTAGGTGCTGTACTGTCTAGTACAAGATAAATGTTTGAGATAGCCAGGTTATTCCCATTTGTGTCCACACTCAGCAGCTGGCCATTGCCCCATCCCCTCAGCATGTCTCTAGACCGGATGCATCCCCCTTTTTTATTGGAAGCGCAGAAGGGCGAGTCGAGGAAGAAGCGAGGTTCTGAAGGATGAGAAACACCACACTTGTCTTAGCCTCACTGCAGTCTGGGTCTGGGTCAGGAAGAAAAAAAATAGGAAACCTTTAAGAAAAGAAAAGGCACTCAGAAAAAAAAAAAAAGCTAATGTTCCTTTTCCTTTCCTCAGGTCCTGTGAATAAAAATCAAAGTCTCTACTCTCCTTGACTGGCCACAAAAAAAAAAAAAAAAAAAAAGATGGATACAAGATCCTCCAAGGATAACAGTTGTCCCTGGTTACAGTTTACGTGTTCCAGCTTAGGCAGCCACAGTGCCGGCTGAGCCTCAAGGTCCCCACCACGGGGGAGTCACAATACCCAAAGAAAGGAGCCCTTGGGAGTCTGAGCCATCTGTGCAGAGGAAGAGAGAAAGTCTCCTAAAGGCTGTCTCAAGCAGGTCATTATCCTCACCCTGTCTTTTGTTTCCTCTCTTCATGGGCCTGAGCCAGTTTTGAACAAGCCCGTCTCAAGGCTTGTTTGGATTCCTGTGCACTCAGCTCTCTGAGACCCTTAAAAGCTTGAGAGGAAACGTTTAAGAAGGGTGATTGAGGCCAGCTGGGCTGCACCCCTGCCAAGCCACGCGAGCCACCCTTTTCCATGATCGATTCGGATGGCTGCCGCTGCAGGAATCCTATAGCGGTCAGCAGAGATGGGTAAGGTGGCTGGAAAGAACGAGGTGGCCTGGCCACTGTCCATACAGTGATACCAGCCCGGAAAGTGTTCCTTCATCAAAGCGCCTCTTGTTCAGAGATCTTTCTGATGTTTGCCAAAATGATAGAATCACCTAAAAGCGAAGAGGGGGAGCGTTCAAAAGGCCTTCTGGACGCTTCCATCAGCCTCCGCCGCCTGGAGCTTTGCAGCTCACGCTGAATCTCTCCTCTCATTTCCCTCATTCCATTGGCCCCAGCAGGGCGTAATTTGGGACTCCCAGGGTGTGGTAGATTGCAAAAATAACTGTGACCCTTCTCCCCTCTCTGTGTCAAATCACGGCCCACTGTGCCTTTCAAATTTGCCTTATTCATAGGAAGCAAGTCAGATTCCCCCTCCTTCCAATTTGAATTAGAATGCTCCAAACGTTGCCTCAAATGATGTTCTGTGAGTATTCGCTCTCTCTTCTTCTCTCTCTCTCTCTCTCTCTCTCTCTCTCTCTCTCTCTTTCTTCCCCGCCCCCCCACCCCCACATATAAATCTATCTCTCCTGTCCTCGCTCCCCTCAACACCAGCCTGCCTTTCTGTTGCTGTGACAGAATACCTGATATCCACCATTTAAGGGAGGAAGGATAATTTAGCTCACAGTTTCAGGTGGTCTAAGTCTATTTATTGCTGGGCAGCTAGCAATGGTGGAACCACATAGCAGAGGAGTTCTTCAAGGCATTACAGCAGGAAGTCCAGTCCAGCAGGAAAGACAGAGCTAGTATATACCCTTCCGGGTCATTTCCCAAGGATCTACCCCTTCTGGAACAAGCCTTAATATTCAGTCACTTCCAGATTAAACTCCAGTGGTCTACCTCTTCCAGCTCACACACCCAGTAATTGCAACAGGTCTGTAATCTAGTACACTCTTCCAATCGTCACATGCCTGTAGTTGATAGTCTACCACACGCCTATAATCTCTCACATGCCCATAATCCACCCCTCCTGACCAGGCCCCAAATTCTAACAGCACATGGTTCCATAATAATCCATAGCTTTTGTTATGGTTTGGATCCAGAGTGTCCCCTATGTACCTATGGCTACTACACAGTGTTGGAGCTGGAGCCTGGCTGAAAGGGGGAGATGCTTGGGGTTTGACCTGAAGGTTGCGTGCTTGTTCCACCTTTCCTCCCAGACTCCTCTCTGTACTGCCATGTGTGACTATTTCTCTGTCTCCCAGAGCACCAGCTCCAGCTCTGGCTTTAGCTGCAGCCCCATCATGTGATTCCATTTTCCAGCCATCCACCTGTGAATGAACCAAGACCTTCTGAAACTGTGAGCTACAATAAATGTTTCTTCCCTAAATTGTGGAATTTGGGTATCGAGTCACAGCAATGAAAAAGTAACTAAGACAACCTCCAAATATATGAGGTTTTTAGGGAGGACATTCCAAATTCAAACCATAACATTTCCCGAGTCTATTTTTGTTGCTATAATACAATATTTGGGTACTGCACAAAGAAAACAGATTTGTTAAATTCACATTTTGGAAGCTAAAAGTCTAATATTAGGTTGTCCCATCCATTCAACATTTAGTGAGGGCTTTCCATCTATATTATCATATATTAGGTGGCATTTTGGTGGAAGTGTGTGAGGATGGCAGAGAACACTCAAACGGTGACACAGGAAATGACTGTTCGGAGGCCAGACTTGTCTTTCTTTTTCATTGCTGGAACACAACTGACACCCACAACTTAGTTAAGCAAGGAAAAGTTTAACTCACAGTTTCAGGAAGTTTCAGTGCATTCATGGGCAGCTGGCATTAGAAGGAAGAGTTTGGTTGAGAATAGCTAGCTATTCATGGTGTCACAGGCAGAAGGCTAGGTTTGGGGAGAAACTGGAACAAGAGTGTGCCTTTCCAGGCCGTATTCAAAGAGATTTGTGGAGATTATGCCAGTATTCTGCCATATCCTCAATAATCCAAGTACTTGGCTTTTTCAACACTAATCTTTTCAACAACTGTGAGCTCTTTTGCCCCAACTTTAGTTCTTTCATTGTGGCAAAACTTCAAACTTCTTATGTCTTTTTCCTCTGCCATTTTTTGATTCTCAATATAGAGCCAGCTAAAAACCACAAACAATATCCAAGTGACATCCTGAGCATTGGTCTGCCTGGAAATTTCCTCCTCCGGAGTAAATAGTCCACAACCCTTATTTAATCTTAGTTTCAGGCAAAGTGTCAAGAAAGAGACCAAATGCTGACACACTTTTTGCCAGAGTGCAGCACGCAGTTTCTAGACTATCTACTCTCATCTAGACACTTCATTTCCATCTAAGTTCTCTTGAACTTGGCTTTTATAATCCACACATTTATCAACATTCTGACATTCTGACCTCTGACCAATATTTCCCGTTATGCTCAAGTTACAGTATTTTAAGGCTTCTCTAGAAGCCATCTCCAAATGTTTCCAAACTTCTTCCGCAAACCAGTTCCAAAGACTTCTGGACCACATTGTTAAGCAAAGTCATATTAATGACACCACTTCTCTGACACCAAATTTTGTCTTAGTTGCTTTTTAGTTGCTGGGGACAGAGTACCAAATACCTACAATTTAAGGGAGGAAAGGTTTACCTTAGCTCACAGTTTCAGGAGGCCTAAGTTCACTTAGGGGCTGCAGGCAATGGTAAGAAAGGTCTGGTAGAGAATAGCTGCTTATGCTATTAGGAGAAGAAGGAGAAGCTTGTAGAGGATCCTTGGCAGAAATGTACGTTTCCAGGTGCTTTAGTTACTTTTTTATTGCTGAGATAGAATACATGACTTCCATGACTTAGGTGGGAAAGACTTATTTTATGTCACTGTTTCAGAGGGCTCAGTCTATTGACTGAGTAGCTGGTAATGCTGGAAGCACATGGTGGAGACACAACCAGAAGAAAGCTATTCATGGCAGGGCAGACAGAAAGCCAAGTGATCAAGGAGGGGTAGAGTTAGCATATGTCTTTCCAGATCATATGCCAGTGATCTGCACCCTCTGGCTCAAGCCGCAGTGATCTGTCCTTGCCAGGGCAAGCCCCATTGTCTGACTGCTCTGACAAGGCTCCACCTCTTACCAGCACATTGTTCCATAGATACTTCCAAACATCAAAATATATGGGGCTCATAGGAGACATTTCAGATTCAAACCATAATAGTCTTCTTACAATAATCTTCTCTCATGGAAATTATTTAGGGTCTCAGAGAACTTCATTAATCCTTTCTGAGGGCAGCCCACCTAAAGACCCAACCACACTGTACAAGGCTTCACCTTTTGATGATTCCACCATTTCTCAGTATCAGCACACTGAGGACTGAGCTTCCAAGAATTGAGCTTCCAGCACAGTCTTGGGAGACATACCAAACCACTCCCAAATCCTAAGCAAAGGTCAGAGAGAACCAAGATATACCATCACAGCGGAGGTAATTCCAGACAGCCAGCTCTCAACTAAACCCTAGCTAATTACAGACTGCACAACTGAGCCAGTTAGAGATGAGTAGGAATCTGTCCAAACTGCTCACCCTCCAAATCATATACCAAATGAATGTTTATTATTTTAAGCTTTTAAAGTTGGGAATGGATACATAGGAAAAACTCATCATGCAGACATTTTTCAAAGTGATAACATCAGCTTAAAAGGAAGAGGAAGGAAAAAGCCTTATTAACAGGGAGAGGACAGGAAGAATTCCTGAATGCTCCACCTTACATCCGGCCACAACTGCCCAATGAACCCTTCTGATTCTCAGCCACCTGAGCAGCCACAGTGGCTGCCAGTGACCTCTAGTTCCCTGCAGCTGCAAAGTTCCAGGCTGTCTGTGTTTCCTAGGAAGTTCATTAAGATCCCCTGCCCAGCTGGCCCGTTTCCACCGATGGATGAGTGGGCAGTAATAGCTGCTTCTACCTGGTCTATGGGTGGCGATTCTCCTGTGGAAAGAAGGGTAATAGGCCCTGAATACAAAGTAACATGCTAACATAAATCAGCACTCTTTTGTTTCTTCAGAGCGGATGATCTGAGAGTCTCAGAGGCAGCAGATTGTTTTGGGAAGCCATGGGTTCTCACACTTGAGCATGTGTGCACGCATACATGCGTGGTTCTGTATACACGATGCAAATGGTGAGAAAAGAACTGACATTTCCTGGGTGCCTGCTATCTGCCTGGTGTGATGCTGTATCACTCTTTTTCTTTTTAAATCAAATGTATAAATTGTTGCGAGGAGGCTTTGTTAGTGCTGATTTATAGACGATGACCCTCAAGTCCCAAAAGGCTAAGTTGCCTGAGTCACACAGCCAGCAGTTTGTCCTATGCCTGTGCACTCACGCGAACGTGTTTGTATGTGTAATTGTGCTGCCCAGAGGCTTTTCCATAAAGGCATTAGAGGTTCTATGAGTATCCCCGCCCCCCCCCCCCCCCCTTTTTTGTATGGAAGATGGAACTCAGGGCTTTCACAGTGAGCTACAGGCCCAGCCCATTTTTATGTTTGATTTTGAAGCAGGGTCTTACTTAAGTATCTATATTTTCCAGGCTGGGCTCAAACTCACTATCCTCCTGCCTCTTTCCCAGAGTTTGGAGATTACAGGCCTGAGCTACTAAGCTTTGGCTTAAATATTTTCATATATACGTGATAAAAATCCATACATCACAAATATGCTGTACTCCAACACTGAACAAGGTTGAACATCACCATGTTGTTTGGGACATTGTACAAATTTTAATTTCTAGCTAGGAATAAAATTGTCCCTCATGTCTCTGGCACACATTCAACTGTCTGTAACATATTTTTGATTAGGAAGGTAAGAAATCTCAAGCTAGTTTTCTTTCTTTTATTTTTCTAATTGATATCATGCACTTCAGCTTACACATTATATATATATATATATATATATATATATATATATATATATATATATATATATATATATATATATATATATATATATATGTATATATATGTACCATACTTCATTAAAACTAGGGAGGACATAGGCATGCCTGCTGAGCCTCTGCCCAAATCATAATATTGTAAACCATCATACAATGGCTTGCAAACACACTGTGATCTAGTCAAACTATTGTTTTCAATTTTCGATAGTTTGGAGTGTCCCCATCCTGATGTTTATAGTTACAAACTGGAGGAAAAGCACACGTGAGAAAAAGAAGAGCCCCAGTGAGTTCAGGAGAACTGAGTAGAATGAAGATTATGTCATTGCAGAGGCAAAAGCTGCCCCCCCAGATTTCCAGCAGTCACCAGTACCTGTACCACTAAGCTTATAGGTTTAAAATGGGAACCGCCTACCGGCCTGAAAGGGAGCCTGAACAGCCACTTTTTTACTGGGCACTTTCCCCACTGTCCTTCCAGGAGGAGAAAAGGGGAAAGGACAAAAGAGGCCAGACCTACATTGAGTGATGCGGTGTCCCAGAGAGAAAGCCAGGTAGGTGATGGACAACGCCAGGCCCAGCGCTTGCAAATCTTAACTCTGGGTAGTTCAGCTGTGACACAAACGTATCTCAGTATTGTCTTTGAAACTTCTATAGCAATGTAATTGAAGCTTGTTTGAGATGAAAAAGCAAACTACTTGGAAGAAATAAAAAAAGTTTCTTTTTATGAACTCATGTGAATATAAGCTCTCTCTATTAGAGAAAAAATACTAATAATTAGAAAAAAGATTGTATGGGTCAAGTTTTTTAAAGTGAGGTATAAAGAACATCTGCTTTTAGGAGTGAGCAGTTCTGGATTTGAAGCAGCTTTTCTGCATACAAGGTGTATGAGTTTGGGCAAACAACTTAAATTTTTTGAAACTAAGACTTCTAATCTGTGGAGTAAAGATAATTTTAATTCCCGGAATTACACAGAAGATTTGATAAGCATGTGATATTTCCCAGCACAACTTGGAAGATGCTAAATAGATCTGTTTATTACATTCCTCTCCCTGGGTTCCTCTTCGTGTCAGTGAATATACTTCTTTTTTTTTTCTTATCCTCAGAGCCTGTTATAGTTTGATAAACTAAATTTATTTTGAATGTAGCCAGTTGTCACTGATGCTTAATGATTTTAATTTTCAAAAACAGTCTGGGTGGTTGGAATTTCATGCTCTGACACTCAGAAAGTCAGACATTATTTTGGACAAGAAGATCTTTCTGACATCCCTGAAACCATTGTTATCTTGTCAAGCCCACAAAATTGTCCCACCCTAGGTCAGTGATCTTCAGTTTCAAGAGTGTTCCTTATCAGGCCTGTACGAGATACCTCACAAAGAGGCTGAAAGCTAATATTCAGTCCTTCATATGTATTTTAAAAAGTAAGAAGGAAATTAAAATTTTCCAGCATTTAATACATAGATTGACACTAGCATGATCTATGAGCTTTAATGTTTAAAGTTAAATTCCTACAACACAAAATGATCAGCAGATACATGTCTTGTCATCTGTTTCCTTCTGTTCTTGACCTGGCTGGTGATTATTTATTCCAAAAGAGTAAACTACTTAATAGTCCTACTAATGTGGAGTTCTATAGTTTTTCATGAATATAGTATACTCTACATGAGATTAATAAGAGACTCACTGGAGAATATTTTAGATTCACACTTACTCATCCTTTCATTGTATAAAAATAAATTCTTCCTCACTAGTCAGAACATATCACCACGGCCAGGGGAGTAACCTCTTTCCATGGCCAAGTGGCAGTCCTGGATTTCCACTCAATGGGACACTTGTATCATTTGGTAGATTTTATCCATTAGAAGGCAGACTTTTATAAAAGCAAAGCTCAAAGTTGCATCAAAGAGTAGCAAAATTCTGATAATATAATGCAAAGATTATCCACTCCCATCTTTACTCCTTGGCGCTCTATTCTATATAGTCTAGCTATGAGAAAAATGACACTATCTGTGTGGCAACGGATCATATAATATACCATATTTTATAGGATGCTATCTTATACAACCCTACCTATAAAAAGGTTATTTGTTGTTTTATTCTCAGCCAGTGTTATGTCTGAGTGTTCAGTAGTCCATGCCACTATTTCACAGGGCCAATTACTTTGGGTGACAGAATATATGGTAAAACCAGTGAATTCTTTGAACTTAGGTGATTGCTGCAGTACTTCACTATAATGTGACTCCCTAGTCAGAAACAAGGTCGTGTAGAACACCATGTCAGTGAATAAAGTCTATGTAGTGGTGCCACCATAGCTTTGCAAGTAGGAAAGGCCACCTGCAAAATATCTTCTAAGTGTACCCAAAGAATATTCTAGAAAATTCAAAGAACTTACCAGGATCAAAAGATTTCAATGCAATCTACCTGACACCAAATGTTTGGCTAGTTCTCCTCAGGAAAGATAACATATTTTGGGCTTGTATTTGGTTCTCTGGCTAATTAGCTACCAGAAGACGATACAACTAGCTCTGATTTGGCAAGAGGAAACCCTCCATTTTGAGCCGATGTATAAACTCTGCAATCAACTCACTTACATTCCCTTTGATTCCTAAGAATTCTAACAAGTCATCTTGATCATCTAACTATCGAGTCTCCTTTGTAGTGGCTTCCCTTTGTTAAACATTCATATATTTCATATAAATTCTCAAACTTTGTGTTTATTTGGACAATTCTATTCACAAAATCTTAAATTTCCTGACTGCTTTTCAATCCCTGGGCAGCCAAATCCTTAGCTTGTATCTATGAATCTATAAGGATGTATATTTTGCCATACCTTCTTCAGACAAGGAGAATAATCACAAGATATTCTACTTCTTAAGAGGATTTCCCTTCCCACTTTGCTTGGGAACACTAATGTAGAGGGAAGGGATCTGAGAATGAGCTTCAGTGACTGACCCACTCATACCCCGCACCCTTCTGAGTGCAGGTGGTGAGATTTCTGAACAAGCTATTATTCTCATGATAGTGGTACCCTCCATGGCAAAAGGGAAGGTGGTCAAAAGAGCCTCATTTAATCATATGAACCTTTAAAAGCAGAATCTTTGATCCAACTGGTGTACAGAAACGCGAATCAGAGAGACTCCTGTCGTAAAAGGTATTCTTTGTGCCATTGCTGGCTTTGAAGATGGAAGGCCTCATATTGAGAGGAAATATGGACAGCCTCTGGAAAGAGAGGGTTCCCCTGGTTGACAGCCAGAGAAGAGATACCAACTTCAGACCAACTGCAAGAGCCAGGATCCTGCCAACACATTAGATGAGCTTGCAAGGGGATTCTCGCCTACGACTCTAGAAGAGCCAGGCCCACAAAATTGACTTTTGCCTTAGGAGATCCTAAGCAGAGGATCCATGCTGCTGAATTGTAATATTTTTTAGATAATTAAAAACCACTGCAATTCCTAAATGGGGTTGCAATTCTGTAGGCATATAATTCCAGGGGGGCCAAGGTATACTTGTTGATACTTTATTTCTCAGCCAGTTGACCCCTGAAAACTTCCCTGAGACCACAGGCATGGGCTTAAATGAGAGAAGTCAATGAATCTGGAAGAGAAGGGCATGCGCTAGTTTTCCAGGATTGTCATAAAACACCACAGACTAGGTGAGTTAAACAACAGAAATCTTTTTTTTTTTTAAACAACTTTAGAGGCTAGAAGTTCAAGACCAGGTTGTCAGCAGGTTGTCGTCTCCTGACGCCTCTCTCCTTGGCTTGCGGTCAGTTACCTTCTGTCTGGGTCTTCACAGGATTGGTTTTTATTCCTGATACCCCTTTGTATATACAATACAACTTTTTCCTCCATAAAGGACAATTCAGACCTACTGCATTGGATGTGTTTAAGTTCTTATTTAAACTTAATAAACTCTTCAAAGATCTTATTTCTAAATACAGTCACTTTCTGAGGAATGGGAGTTTAGGCTTTCACATATGAATTTGGGAGATACTGCTTAGCTCATAATAAGGTACTGTGGGGTCTGAGCCACCTGTTTATGAAATTTATCTGTGACCTCAGGACCTGCTTGAGACTGATCTCTATGCTATTGAAGACTCTACGCTAAACACACTCCCCATTCAGGGCTGGCTGGATCAGGTAATAACCAGCTTGTGAAACCCATCCTAGGAACCACAGAAACTTGCTGTCACATGGGCAAGTGTTCAGTCTATGAGGGCCCAGTAGCAAGACAGGAACGGTTTTTTAAAAAGAAAGTAGTTATCTGTGATAATACTTTCCTCTGTGATTTTTCTCTCAGGGCCTACTGAAGGTTTCATACATCATTCCCATTAGCAACAAATATGGAATCCAGGGTAACTCATGTAGCACAGTTAGCCAAGGTGTTTGCATGGAAACTGCAGCTTGCTGTACAGTCTCTTGGTCTTCTAGACCCCAAGAAAACTGACCAGCCTTATGTGAAAATGAGTCAGAATAGCGTGAGCAGGCATTAACTAGATGCCTTTCAGAACCTAAAGGTCACTGGACTCCGTACCTTTGTTTTAAAACTAAGTCATGCAAAATTAAGAACTGTATTCATTATGTATCTGATCACACATAATGTGTAAGGATGATACTGTAAGCCAATTCAATTTATCCCAGCCCCCCCCCCCCAAAAAAAAAAAAAGAATATTCCATTTCTGTAACCAGAACATTATCTCCACTTCATCAGATTCATAGAGATAAGATTCTACAGCAATCCATTCAAACTTTCAGGCTGGCTTCCAGCATACTCTATCACACTAATGTAAAGCAGCAAGCTTACACCTTGGTAGGAGTGAAATAGAACATTCAGAAAGTCCCTTATGGAAGCAGTGGGTGCATATTGCAGCCACGTACCCAGAAGGACATGGATGCTTGCCCAGGACTAAGTATTAAAGCCTTTGAGGTCAGGCCTGCAACTAGCCCATATAGTGCCTGTGGTTAAGTAGAAATGGGTGTGTTATTCTGACAGAGGCAGGCCTGCTTGAGGAAGCATGGCCTGGCATTGGGGTCAATGGTGGGTTTCAGGCTCACACATCCTTTGCACCTTTGTCAGGAGCCAATCTATATAACCATTTATGTGGGTCTGGTCAAAATCATGCCGAGACTTTGAAAAGGCACATTGGTATAGTTAGAAGATGCTATAACAAACCACAAATATCTGTGTTTCTGTCCTGAGCTCCTGGGTCCTTTCTCCTCGATATATGGAGCGGTGAAAGCTTACAAAGACAGAAAGACAGAAAAAAATCCCGAATGTCCTTGGCATCCAAGTCATATTCCTTAGAAAGGTATTTTGAATTGAATCTCTTTAACTTGACCTAGTCTAGATTTTAAATTATTATCATGACATCATAAAACAGTCTTTAAAAACAGTTAATTTTGCCGACTAATCATCAACTAGTTTTTTAGCTCCCATGATATACTTAATTCCAAACGAGGCTTAAAAGGGAGATAAAAGTCTTCTAAAAAATAAAACCTTCATGATTTTCACATTTCAGTTTAGAAAATGTTATTGATGCATGGAAGATGATAGGATAATTCAGCCCTGAAAATATATTTTCCCAACTGATAAGAAATATGAGAATGACATTGGTTTGAATATTCTACTAGTTGTTTATAAATAGTTTTCTTCTTACATTCTGAAAGATATGGCTCTCATTTTACCAGTTCTTTGGTAAGTAAGAAAATTGTATGGCCCTAAGTATTTTTTCTACAGTGAAGTTTAACCAGGTTAAAAATGCACAACCTGTCTTTGCTATGAGCCCAAACAAGAAAACTTTTTCAATATTTATCAAGTTGGGTCAGAGGGGCAGAGTTAGTAACAAGAAGTTGGGGCTTCAAGGAATGTATCAAGAATTACTAAACACATCACCAATCTGCTGAAGTATTAAGGCACCAAGCCCCTCTAATACTTCTAGAGCCAACAGCTTCTATATGTTCATGATTCTAAATTGCACACTGAGACAGACCATTGTTTGGCCTCTGATTCATCCCATCTATCACCTGGCAAGCCTGCTAACTGCTCCACAGGTACCGTCACCCTGACCTAGAGGTGTCACCTTTGCTGGAGATGGGATGAAATGAACATTTATGGTATGTGAATTTCCAGAAAATCAATTTGTTGTGAAGTCTGCACCACCGTAGTGCTTAGCCCTAAGAAGACATTGAATTGTAAAACCAAGCAGAAGTAACTGGTAGCCCTGGAATTTATCGGGGAGATAAAGCAAGGTTTCTTTTCTCTATTTTACTCTATCATTAATGAAAAATCAGAGTAGATGACATGTTGCTCTCTAAGACCGAATTGTGAATTGAAATGTACACTGGATATGTTTGTCTACTTTTATACATACAATGGTCCTCAAGATTAAGGGGACAGGAGGATGACTGAGGAAGTCATATGAAATGTGAAATCCTCTGCCTCACATCCCAAGAACCTGATCTTATACTGCACAAGTGGACTGGGACCTGTGAATTACATACTTTTTCAGCCCTGCGAGTAAGAATGATATAAGTGATTTTGGACTGCACTTGGAGGGCACCAACCACTTGGTGATCTCTGCGTTGCTATTTTCATGTTGTTGCTACAGCTATTATTTGTATTTCTAACAGTTGCTCTGTACATAACATGTACTTATTCATTTTTTGTTGTAGCTGGTAACAATGAATTTTCAAATCTTAATGGAGACAGAGCATAAACTGGAAGTCAAGAAACTCTGAGCCCAAATTCTAGTGCTATACAGTTTTGTAAGCTTACATCAAGAAGTAGGCCGAGCATTTCATTGAAGTGAATAATTTTACATATCTTTTAAATTAAATATTTAGATATTAAGAGCCTCAATTACAATACTCCATCTATGCTTTCTTTATTTCACCTTTCTGTTGGTGTTGGATTTCTACTGGTGCACCCATTGCTTACTATCAAAGTTAATTTTAGATACTTAATCTCCTCAATTCTCATTCTTCTTACTTTGCATAGAGGAAAAATGAACTCTTCTTCTATTTACTGCATGGGGTTAATGTTAAGCTCAAATGAAGAACATATGATTTATAAAGTGCTCATATGAGGAACACATGATTTATAAAGTGCTGTGTCGTTGTAATATCTCATGTTCTACAGGTCATAAGATGCAGCTGTGGATCATGCTACTGAATTTGTCTTACAAATACATCTTGAAGAACATCTAATTGGTTTAGGTTCAGCACAGAATGTGAGTAGGGGTTAAAATAGAAGCAGTCAGCAGAGAAAGCATTTCTTGGAGTTTTTCTTGTGAATAAAAAAATGAGAAATGGGCCAATTGCTATAGAAATACATTGGGTCAAAAAGGAGCCGGGTCTAGCAGCTCCTAGCAGGAGCAGGTAAGCATGTTACAATTCGTGTATGTGTTAGTGAGAGTGACCCAGGAGAGGAAGAGAATGCAATTGTGGGATGCTATCCTGAAATGGATGGGAGGCAACAGAATCCAGGATGGTAGATTGGAGTAAGAGTGAATGTATCTGATATAATAGGGAGAAGGGTAGTGCCAAGTGCAGATGCAATGGAGCTGATAAATGGTTGGCCGAGAATAGGGAAGCTCTTTCTTTTTTATTATATTGACTCAGTAAAAGTCATCTTCCAAGGGTGTTGGAGGTATGAGAAAAAAGGTGTGAACCTGTTTTGTAGAGGAGTAGAAGGATGTACTCACAGGAAATGACAACATTAAAATACAATTAAAGTTTAAAATCACAGATTTCCAGGGCTATCGTTCCACATAATTGGATATATTTCTTCAGCCACATTTGGTTTCTTTGATCAGGAGTAGAACAGGTGCAAAATTGGAGTTTTCAGGATCCATTTTGGCTTTCGGCAGTGTGATGGAGTAAGGAGGTCAGAGACACGCTTGGAGAATACAGATTGGAAGAGACAATGGATATGCGTTTGTTAAGAAGAGACTCTGATGAGATAAGAAACCAACTTCAGTCCCTGAAGAATGCAAGTAATTTCACACGGAAAGTGTTTTCCAAAAATTGGAAGTTCGAAGACACGAGACCGAGTTTGCCTGGGCTAACAGGTGGCCACGGCCAAGTCTGCCTGCTGCCCTTGGATGGGTCACACAATCTCCAGTTTCCATAGTCCCTACCGCTATCCCCCTTTCCCTAAAACAGAGATCCCATGTCAGCTTTAACTTACTTTGCCTCAGTAGTTGTGATTTCTAAAAACAGATTTCAGCTATAAGCAAGTATTTTACAATTTTCTTCTTCCTACCGATGTGGCTGGATTAGGCATTCCATCATGAGACCCTGGACTTAAATACGACTGACAAACATATTCCAGTTAAGATCTGCCAGAGGTATTTTTCCATGCACCAAAAATTAAGGTCTCTCTTACGTGATAATCCTAAGACTTTGATATCTCAATTAGTATTGATGGCACAGTGAGAAGTAAGTGTGGCTCATGTCTAAGTGTGGCTCAAGAAGAAAGCATTTGCTTACATTGTGATGTTAGGAAAAGAGGACATGGGTCAACGTACGCGTCCCTCCAGCAGCCAGCACTACAGCAGATAAGGCTGTGGCAACCCAGCATTTGAGAGTTTTTGCTCTATTGGAGCCTTGACCTTGCATTTCCTGCCCAGACCAACACTCTTTAGATGAACCTCCAAAGGAGGCAATGGGCAAAGAAGAAGTTGCATCTTGGGTCTATCTTTGACACGTTCAAAAGTCGAAATGTTAACAAAGGTGAGACAAACAACTAAGACGAAGATGTCTTTGGCGAACTCTCACTCATGGATCTGTCTTCCCGGTCAGGCCGGATTACTGTGAAAGTGACCAACTTCCTCATCTATTTGAAAGTTGCATATTTGAAACTCTCCCCCACAATCAGTGCAACTGAATAGGTCAAATCCAGAAGATTTATTTAAAACACCTCACAATAATTGTAGAGTAGAAATGGGTATTTTCAGGAGATGTGAATGTAATTGGAAAGTGTCCTTGTGCTCTCAATTGCCTGAGGTTGAGTTCTGGTTGATAGTTAGGTCAATCATGTGGTTTATTATCCAAACTAGAAAATTTTGAAGAATGAATAGGTGACGTTATAATAATGCCTCCAGGCCATCAGGTGTGAAGAGGACTTCCAAACAAATCACGTAACACAGTCACCTTCACAAGAATCCAAAACATGTTGCCCAGGGACCAGAGAAGAAAGACAAGGAAAAGATTTAGCAGGATTTTTCCTTCTAATAGGATTTGTAGAGCTAGCCTGTGTTTGCTCCCTCTCCCTGCTCTCAACTCAGACAGGTTTTGCAAAAACACACTCAACAAACTAACTTTATTTGATCTTTCTGAAAAGCTTAAAAGGATTTAAAACAGAAATGGGCAAGTGTTTTTCATCAGAGTTTATGCCTAGCCCTAGACTGCTCACCCCCACCTCCATGGCCTCCTCCCCGCTATTCTATCCTGCCCACACCCCCCTCAAGGGTAACCCTGCTCACAGCCCAGCGTAATTGGCAATTGCTTTGTTGTTGGTTTGTCTGGCTGATGCCTCGTTATTGGAAGGTTGCCAATGTTAGCATACCAGCTGCATGCACCAACGGTCTGATCTGGGATGGGAAATCCTGCTCTCAATTCCTGTGCAGGAGAGAGTGCCCTAAACAGCTCTGAAGAGGAACAAGGAAAATGTTTGAATAAAAAGCAACTGAAGGGTAACTGTTAATTCAAAAGAAGAGATGGCCCCAGCTGACTTTCTTGGCTTCCTTCCCTCCTAGATTTTCCTGTACCCCTTTGTTATCTGTGCTGTCGTTCTCCAGTACAGCTCCGGTCCTATCCATGTGGCAACACTTCTAAGTGCTAACATATTGGCTCAATTATTCTGAAAGAAGAGAAATACAAATGTTTTTCTTCTGGCAGCCACCACAACTCTGGACAGCTTTCTGGAAAACACACATGCACAAAACGTTTCTCCCTTTACCTCTATGCAAAGAGTTTTCTTCTCTCAAAGAGGCAGCAAAAGCCATGATAAAAATATAAGGCGCATAGAGAGGCAAGCTGTCTCATTCGTTTATGTCGTTTGTTGAAGCATTTCTCTTTGGAAAAGTTCTACCCTTATTTGAATGTCTCTGACTTTACTAGAGAATCCTCACACGCTTTCAGGCTGGGACTTCCAAAATGTGTTTTTGTTTTTTCACTGTAAACCCAAGAACTGTCTTAAATTATTGCCCCAATTTATGGAAACAGTAATAAACACATAAAGATTCTTAACAAAACCTGAGAAATCTTTTACTTGATATTATACATTTGTAGCTATTTGTATTTGTGTGTATATACTCGTGTCTCATCAAAATGAACAATGACACTTGTCGGAGGAGTCACCTGGGACAGTAAGTGATCATTTTCTTTCATGGGTGAATTATTGCTAAAGGTTACACGAAGAACTCTTCTTAAATATGCCAACCCGTTCCCACTGTGCTTATTAAAATCTTTCCAGCTACTTTTGTTTGTGATCTACCCTCTTCCTTCAATGGCAAGCAAAGACACAAAGCACAAGCAAAGCCTGACTTGTCCTTGATAAATATGGCTGGTATCGCTTTCCCTACCACTCAGAGCACCATCATTATTTCAGTGAGGCCTGTTATTGTTCATTAGCACAAAGAGTACGTAATAAATATAATGAAAGACTGCTGGCTTTACTCTATCTTTGTCATCTAAAGCGGTTCCATGAATAACTACAGGGACTTGTCTCCAAATGACTTATTTGCTTCCTTTCTAATAAATAACATGTAATTAGGGTAATATATTGTTTCCTAGTTATGTTATCCATGTAGTGAAGGGGAAACAAATGCACAATTTCAGATATGAAAAATAGTAGATAATTTTTATATTATCCCTTAAAGTATTTGGACTCATTATGCATAAGTTAAATTGCTGGGAGGTCTAAGTACAAAGCAAGAGCCGAGATTCTACAGTTAATGAGTTTCTTTATTACTCAGGGCATGAATTACTACTCGGATACTATAAAACTGCAGCGAGTGCTCTGCATCTCAGATGAGATCCTCTTTGAGGAATGCACTCGTCAGTGAACTGTCAGCGATGGGACGGACTAATCTGATTTAGAAAGGATTAGGTTGGGAACCGTGCCTCTGAATGTCAAGGTATCTACATCTCTCTACAGAAGAGTGGGATGTTTAACTCTTGCTAGGCAGGGCCACGAGTGTTAAGAGAGCCTTGTGAGACACAAGGTCACATCCATTACTGAGCACTGAGACAGAAATAAATTACAGCGATGGCCTCCTCAGGTCCCCTAAGAGAAATCCGTCTTCAGTCTCATGGTACCGGGAGCTACTGCCAAGCCTTCATCCTGGAGTTCCAAACATTTTTTTTTCTGAATAAAAAGAGAAAAGAACAAGAGGCTGCCAGTATTTTAGAGGAGGAAAGGATATGCACCTAATCTAATCTGTTCTACAACACGCCCCACTTCAGTGAGCCAGGGTGACAAGAGCTACGGGAGCCGAAGTCTGCTGAAAGCCTGGAGGGCAGAAGGAGGAGAATGTCAAGGATTCACTTCTGAGCATGCCACCCAGAGAACTGGGGAGTCCATGACAGCACAGGATGCCTGGAGTTTGGGGCTAGTTGCTTGTAAAAGCTACAGCACCTATGAATAAAACAAGCAGCCTTCAGCCTCTATGTCCCGTGAGACAGAAAGCACCGACACCCACCTTAGTTTGCTTTTCCTAGGCCCTCTCACAAAACCCCAACCCTGCACAGCTCGTTAACACAGTCCAGCAGGCTCGCTCTGCTCACATTTGGTATGTATCCAATGAAAGTTATTTGGAAAAGAAATCTCATTATGAGCACTTTCATGGCTTCCGTGTGAACATCAGGATGTGGATCCTCTGAATTAAAGTCAAAACAGCAGCAGAAACAACAACAGAAATCTTGTGAAGTAAGAGTCAGTAAGATTTTGAGTACTTGCTTTGTGCCACACTTTGATCTACGTTCTCCCATCATACCAGTTCTTTAAATACTCACCATAATCTGAGGACAGACTTGTCCTTCCCTGTTTATGGAGGAGGAAATGAGAGAAAAGAGAAGCCAAGTCCTCTGGGGACTGTCTCACTGGGTGAAGTTCAAGATTAGGATTTGAATTTGATCTTTCGGGTAGGGAGCCAGCGCTTTCTAGCCACTCTGGTAGTCTCCCTGAAGGAACCATTCCATGCTTTATCGACTTACCTTGCCAATAGGTTAGAACTGGGAGCTGGAGGAATGGCACAGTGGTTTAAGTGTTTGCCTAGCAAGCACAAGCCTTAAGTTCGATTCCCCAGCACCACATAAAGTTGGGCACAGTTGCACATGCCCGTAACCCCAGTACTCCAGAGGCCGAGGCAAGAGGATTGCCATGATCCCAACGGTAGCTTGAATTACCTAGTGAGCTCAGGGCCAGCCAGGGCTACAGAGTAAGACTCTGTCTAAAAATAAATAAGTAAATAAATAAATAAAGGTCAGAAATATCCAGATCCAAAAATAAATAAATGAATAAATATGTCTCCATCATATTCAACTCTGGCAGTTTTCATTTGGGATAAAAGAGGGGTGGGCAGGCATCTTACTAATTTTTCACTCAAATTTGATACTGAATTCCAATTTTCTGCTTCCTGTTTGAACCCAAGCTAAAATATAACTACATATTTAGAGAATAAAATTGTAGTTCCAAAGGGCCTAAATTCAAATATATCTATAAAAATACTAACTTCAGCAAAAATTGTTTCCACCAAAAGCCAGCTAGGTAAGCAAGGAAGACGCTCTTCCTTCCAAACCCAAATGGGCAAATCTACCCCACGCGTTACACAGATCCAATCAAGCACAGGTTTGAATAAAATGTGGAAACAGAAACCAGATTTCTAAGCAAGTAAGTTGCAAAACATAAAAAGGCATGTTGGAACACATCCTTTAATAATACATGCAGGAAAAGTAATTTCTATTAATTAGAGTATACATTATTAATAAAGTATTTAGAACTCTTACCTTAATTTAGGTGTTATCAGGAAATTAAAGTGCTTCTAATTCTACCCTAAAGGTAGACAGCTAAGTATCCCATGGATGCCAGGCAGGTAAGGAGAAGCAGCGAATGAACAGGCTGACGTGAGGGGAAAGCTCCGCAGCGCAGGAAGGATGTGTCCCACGCCCACAAAGACGTGGCCCATCTTTGCTACCACTGGGCATGTGCACCAGCTCGGCGCCTTTTCCCTCAGCCACTTCCGCCAAGCACTGCCACCTGTAACTTTGCACATCATTAGCTTTACATTCTAGGTAGGTTATCGGCTCTTCCTTCACATTTAGCTCCCAGGATGAGAAGGAAACCTACTGGAGGGACACGCTTGATGCATAAGCAGAGTTAAGGGGCCCTCTGGGACCCGAAGTTTCTTTCTCATTGATGCTTACAACTTCCTTTCTTAACCTCACTTGCTACCAGCAATCTCTCCTCGTTTCGGCTCTTCCACTTATCATTACCAGATTCATCTTGCTAAGGTGCTACAATCTGACACAGAGAGCGCAAGTCACTTTTGCTCAGTGCCTGGGTGTTCCATTCTGCACAGATCCCTTGCTCCAGACAAACCGATTTCCACCTTTACCCCGATCCACTTCATTCCCCCATGCCCCATCTACTGTAGAAAGCTCTGCCACCTTGCTAAAGGTGTTCCCGGGCTGTGACCAGTTCAGATCTCCTCTTCTCATGAGGTGTTCGTGACTCCCTCTTCTGAGTGCCAGTGCAATCAGCAACTCAAGACAGATTCAGCGCTTAATTTTTACTGTTGTTATTACTGTTACTGAAGTGTCAGGGACACTTAGTACTTGGCCTGCACTATTGATAATTTCCCAGCAGCCCTTTGGTGGTAAGTTATTGTTCCCTCTGTTCTATAGGTGAGGAAACTGACCCACAGAAGCTGAATAGCTAAGTTAGGATCACAAGGCTGGTTAAATGCAGAACTGTAATGCAAGATCAGCCACACCGAGAAAGGAGTCTGCATTTAACCTTGTAAAGTTCTCTTCTCTAGCTTCTTTTTAAAATTTTGAATTATTATTTGGAGTGCTGTTGTGTTACTTGTATAGATTTTCTTTTTCAGGCCAAAGAAAAGGTATACTTGTCGAATCATGGGCCACTTCTGGTAGTTTTCGATGTTTGCGGTATCTTACGTGCTTGATACCCAACAAAGGAGAGCTGTCCTTATTACCATTGTTTTTCATGGTGGCTGGTTGATTTAATTTAAGCATTGACCTCTATCTGTGATCCTTCATGCCCTGAAGTACTGATGTGGTCTCCCAGTACCTTTAGGTGAATTCTGTTATTAGATCTCATGGCCAGAAAATACCAGCAGGAGAGAAAGGCTTTGAAAAGACAACCAGAAATGATGTGTTGACCACGGAAGGAAAGCCACCTGCTTTCCATTACTCACCAGCAGCTGACATGCTATTCTCGGTTAATTGTATAATTGTCAATAGAAAAATTAATAAATGCTTATTGATATTAATATGTGCTGAATAGATTTTGGCAAGTGTCCCTTCTGACTATATCAGAACCTATGGAGATCCTTCTGAAGACCATGGGAGCCCAGGGTGCAGAGGACATATGGAGGGAATAATGTTCATTATCCTATTAAACCCCAGTTTCTCCCAGGGAGGTTAGGAGACAGCTGGCAAATTTTATCCATCATTTGCAGATGGAGACTTGTTGGCTTACAGTAATTCCATAATATGCTTTAAGTCCAGAAGGGAGCAAGTGGAGAGCTAAGAATGAATCACAAATTCCCCAGTGCTACCTGCCACCTACCTGTAGCTGTCTCATCCTGAAGAACACAGGAGCAAGCTGGCATGGCCCAGAGTGATTCGGCTTCCTGGGACAGAAAACTAGCACCTCTGTGCCTCTCCTAAAGCATTTACTTCTTACATTACTGCTGATCACAATCAGGAGCATTGTGCTATTTAAGAATTCACTAAATCTCATTCCCTCTACTTCAAAAACTTCAGAATCCTTCCCAAGACTCTATGAATTCCTGACGAACCCATGTTTTAATTCCATGCTTGGCTCTGGGTACTTTCTTCTGCTGAATTAACTCAGTTCTAGGAAACTTTTCAAGCTGGGATGTGTTACTTTGGTTTTGTATCACATTTTTACGAGGCATGAAGCAGAGCCCTGTACACTGTCTTCACCCCTTATGACCTTGACGCTGGTGTTTTTGTCCTCCTCACCCAGCTCCAGACACAAAAGCTCCCGGAAGGCCCACAGGAACACTAGGCGCGCTCCTTATTTAGGGTCCTTACATTTGCTGTTCCCTCCGACTAGACCAGCCTTCTCTGGGGGGTAGCAGGGGTGGACTTGCTTCCTCTCTCTCTCCACATTTCCGCCTAACATCTGCCTAAGAACAAGGTTCCCTAACTTCGTCTTCCAACACTTAATCCAAGAACTATCCTTAGAATGTAGAATATTCTTATTAAAAATTTTGAAGACTAAATAAATGAGCCCAAAGTTAAAAAAAAAAAAAAAACAGAAATCTTCCTCCTTAAAATGTAGGCCCCTGTTTTCTTGACAGCTTCTTCTTGGCCTGCCCCCATTCCAGGCAGCTTTCAAGGTTCACTGTCCCCTGCCTGTACCCTGGGCCACTGTCACATCCTTGGTGCCTTTTCTCTCTCAAGAAGATAGCCTAGCTATAGCTATCTCACTTATTACTTGTAAAAACCCTGGGTAAGATATGGCTTTCTGGTTGTAAAATGGGACTGAATGGTAGCACTGTGACAGTATCATTGCACAAACTAAGTTAATATATGGAAAGTACTTAGACCAGGCCTGGCACATAGTAAAATGCTCAGAAAACAGTAAAGGAGAAAGCAAAAAGATATTCTGTATTTTTTTTTTAATGCACAACAATTTAGACCTTACCAGATCCCAAATCCAGCTCAGCTCTAGTCCATACTTGATTATGCAAATACCTCAAGACTCAACTCACGGGAGCGTGGTTCCTTATGAACAACAGGATACCCCAAGACACAGCCTGCAGAGTCTAGGAGTCTCTTCAAAGTAACAAAGGTTATATGAGAGGAGATATTTCACAAAGAAGGCAGAAAATTTCAAAGCCAGAGAAGTAATGTGTATGGAAGGCCAAGGAGTAAGAACAAACTCGGCTCCAACTCTGAAAGTGGAGCTCATTTTGTACCAAGAGATCAGAGGAGCTGTGGGGACAGCACACCAGATGAGCCCACGGAGGCGATCTAGAGATTAATCTTCAAGTTTTATTACCTGAATGCAGTATTTGAGGCAGAGGCAAGAAGTCATTAACTTTGCTAGGCTTGGTATTAAACAGTGATAGCCTTGCCTTTCAGGAAGGCCATCATGAGCAGAGAGCATGTGGTAAGTCTTGTGGCAGATGAACCTGTGGAGACTGTCAAAACACCTGGGCAAGAGAGAAACTAATTCTGGAGAAAAACGTCTTCCCACAAATCCTGTTAGGAGGCTTCCATGTGATCCTTCAGAGAAAGAATTCTTCCCATATCTAATTTCTGCATCTCAGTTACTTTTGTGTTGCTGTGCCTCAATACCTGACATGCACAAATTAGGGAGAAAAAGTTTTATTTTAGCTCACAGTTCAGAAAGTTTCAGTCCATCCATGGGTGGGCAGCTGGGAATTAGTGGAATCATATGTCTAGGCTACAGCTTGGTCCCCAGCCAGAGCTGGAGCTCTAAAGACAGAAATCCTCACAGCGTGGAGGAACAGAGAAACATGGGAGGAAGGGTGGGCTAGCACACGCCCCTCCAGGTCAATCTCCAAGTATCCTCTCTTTCCGACCAGGCCCCATCTACCAACCCTACCCAGTATCTATAGGTACATGAGGCTTTTTGGGGGACACTCCAGATCCAAAACACGACACTCTGTGTCCTCTAGGGGTCTTTTGAAAGTCTGATGGAAGCATTCTTTCTTTTCTCAAGATATGGTATATATATGTGTATATATATATATATATATATACATACATATATATACATATACACATGTATATATATATAATATATACATAATACATATTATATAATATGTACATATAATATATAATATGTGTATATATGTATATATTATATAATATCTATTATATATAATAGATATTATATATATAATTAATTTGATTTACTTCCAAAAATGACAGATCTATTCTTAATAATAAGTAAATAATAAGTAAGTTTTTACTGTATTTAACTTTCAAATGTTTCTTACTCCTTCCATATCACTTCAGGGCAATATCTTTTACACACACATTCCTCTCTCTATGAATCCCTTTGCTTCTATGTTAAGCTAAGGTAGTAAAACCAAAATTAGAAACTAATGTGAGTGAATCAAATAACTCATGTTATATTCTATTAATTCTGGCAAACCTAATTTGTCTTGGTTGTGGGTGGCAGCCATCTAGAACTTTGTCCCCTGGCAATCCCTTGTGTGCATGAAATTGACAAGATTTTACTGTAGAACTATGTTATAAGGCAGTCCTTCCACTAGAGACTACCCGGAATCCTTGTCTTTTGTTCTAAGAAATAGACCACCTCCACTTATAATGTTCTTTTTTCAACCAAAGTGCCTGGGGACCAGCCTAGTGTCTAGGTTGTTTGGCCAAAGGTTGGCTGGAAGCCAAGAGTTCCAAATCTGAGCTTTACCTGAACAGTAAAGAGTGGAGCGGTCATTAGGCAGGAAACCTGGATTCAGGTTCCAATCTTCCCTTGATTAAGGTCATGACCTTAGACAAATCCCAGCACCCTTTAAGTCTTGGTGAAAGCATCAGAATTAGACAATATCAGTCATCTTAAAACTCATCACACACCATTGTTTTGAATAAGATCTTAGTAGACTTCTGTCCAATAATTAGCAGTAGTGAGGGATGCATAGAGAAAGAGCCAGGATCCTATGTACCTAGTCTTACTGTTCCCACTTTACCAGTCCTCAGCTCAACACTGGGTCATATGGAAGATTTCTGTCCATTTAAAATGTTTTTTATGATACTGGTTGTGATTTACATCACAGAATATTAAGTACAAAAGTTTTCTTCAATTTTGATATTTACCACTGTGCCTGTATCGTTGTGTTATCACATGATTTCTGTTCTCCTCAACGCCATCTCTTTACTGTGAAATAGGACTTAATACACACTTATTATAAGAATAATAATCTATTATACTCAAACAGCATTTGATTTTTTTAAGGCACTCACTTCATCTTACTTAATACTTTTAATAACCCGAGAACTTCATATATAATTATTACCCATTTTGACAGCTGAGAAACGTGGGGTGCAAAGAATTTAGGTGACTTATACAAAAGCACAAAGATAGAATTTTGTTTTGGTTGTTATTGCTGTGTGTGTGTGTGTATGTGTGTGCATGCATGCACACACATATGCACACATAATCAGCTCCATCTTACAGGACTTTGCAACAATGTAAATAAAATTATCTTTGAACATCTGATAATACTCTTACAACATCTTTTCATTTTAATCTTACCATAAAAAGTAATACCTAAATAACTAGACATCAGAAGTACTGAAATTAGCATTGATATTCAAGATAAAGGTTGGCAGTGAAGAAAGAAAGAGATACACAGCTATCAGACATTTAAGTGTTAGGAGAGGGAGAAGTGGCACGTTCCTCACAATCCCTAGCTTTCGTTTACAGTGCCCTGCTCTAGTGCATTTGGGACCAATTGTTGAGGGCGTCCAGTCCTTGGGATAGAAAGATATTGTTATTTTTTCCCAATAATTAACATTCAAACCTGCTGCCATCAACCCCTTTTGCTGCTGGGTCATTAGTTCTATTAATGAAATATCTGTTCTATTCCGGACCCTTTAATCTCTCTTAAGTACAAGAACAATATTTTTCTGATTCTTTAGATTTCAGCCCTGTCCTCAGAGTCTACATTTCATGCTTGATTGATGCCATGTTCTCTTCCTCTTGGACCCAAGACTGCCTGGGCAAGAGTCTCCCAGAACCAGACAAAAGGGGGTGCTTTTCCTCTCTCCTTATTGAGCCTGTCAGGCTGTGAGGTCCCCTCTTTGGCTGTCGTCAGCAGGCTGTTCTGGTTTTGGATCAGGAGTTCATTTCTGGATCAACCCTGAGCCTCGTTTTTTGCTCTGTGATGAGTCTGTGCTGACCTCCAGCTGCACAGTCCCTTCACTGGGTCTACAACATTAGACCTCTTCTTCGTTTCTCCAGACAGTTCAAAAAAAAACAAAACAAAACAAAAAAAACAAAAAAAACCAAATGGCCCACCTGGAACCCTCTTGCTGCTGGAATATTCTTTTCCAGTTGGTAACCCACTGGGTTGTGAGTGGTAAAATTAATAACAAGCACATTGCTTAAGCTCCTGGGGCTCCAGCATTGGTGACTTGATCTGTAGAAAATTCCCATTGCTTTGAGGCTGCCCCACAGGCACCTCAGGGCCTCATATCTCTTTCTTAGCTCATTCTACCATTCTGTCATCACTAGCAGGCCTTCAAATAGTGGCAATGTTCAGGCAAGGAACTGAAGTTATTGCACTCGGTGAAGCAAAAGACAGTTCAGACACTGGAAACACGCACAGAGAGGTGAGGAGGGCCAGCCCCTCTTCCCAAGCTACGTACCCAAAGAAGTCACTTCCTCCTCTCTCCTCAGATAGAGGAAGCAAGTGTTGAGAGGATGAAGATGTTTCCTCTCAGATAGACCTAGAAGCATCTTTAGGATATACCTATTCCCAAAAGCATGGAGGTTCTACCACGTGCTTAGTAAAACCCCCAAACCCAGGGAGCATCATTTCAAGAGAGAAAATGCACCCAGTCACAAGGGCCTGAAGTGAATATCAAAATCAACAGAGATGTACACGAGTGAGAAACTAACCACACACTTGGAAAGACTCGGTCAAAGGTAATTTTGGCCTGGTCTTCAGGAAAAGGACTTGGGTTAGGGTGGAGGTGTGTAAAGCCTCGTCTCAGGTGCTGCATTTAGGGAGGTACCCAAAGCATCAATGATTAAATTGTAATATTCTGGTATAAATATTTTCCAAAATTAGAAACAATGCAAGATGAAAAAAAAAAAAAAAACCCAGAATTTTGAATAAAGGAACAACAGAAGGAAGGATTTATTTCTCTTTTGCCCTGAGGGCCTACATAGCAAAATAGCCACTGGTTTATTTATGCATTTTGTTTTGCCAGGAAATTAAAATCAGTAGGGATGAGGAAGTTGCAACTCAAATGTCAGCTCACCTTTCCTCTGTCACAAAGGTGAGAAGAATGAAAAATGCAGGCTGAAATGAAAGAGAAAACATTGAAAAGTAGGAATCTACAGAAGCTGGCTTGTCCAGTGCCAGATACTGGAAGCACTGGGGAACATCCTTGGACGGCCTAAGAATAACCACAACTTTCTATGCATGGTCTTGCCCATAATGTTTCCATTTCCACCATTGATATCTACCTGAATCAGGAATTACTTGGTATAAGACCACAGCAATTGTTTCTTATTTCAGATCCATTGGAACTCTGAGATATCAAAAAATTTTCTGGAGTACCTATGGCTATACAGGGTGTCCACACAGAGTAAGTTCTGAGCTCTCATGAATTTCTACTAAACAATATTAACAAAGTTGGATAATTAGAAATCAGAACCTTGACAGGTGGTCCCGAGGCCAATGCTGTGCATCTGGACACTGGAGGCAGAACTTTTCCCTGTCCTCTGTTTCTGGAGTAAGCCTGGCAGGACCTGGAAGCAGGAAAGAAATGACTTCACTGCTTTTCCTGCCTCTCTCCTCCCATTGTGTCCCCATTGTTCCCATCTAGTGTCTCTCGGTGGCCAACCTAACTGGAATCTAGCTGAGCCATGAATCTAGGCCAATTCACTGATAGTCTCCTGCCCCAGTATTTTTGAGTAGAGCTTAGAATAGTAAGCTCTGCTACATCAAATGGATCAACAGTGCACACAAAAGGGAGGAGAATACGGCAAGTGGGAATGGACAGACAAGCTTGGGGAAGAGCAAAAACATCAGGTCCAGTGCATGCCGTGCATAACTAAGGCACGCAATTACAGTGAAGATCGCAAGTTTACGAGACTGAAAAGGGAGGCCACACTCACCGTGGGAAATCCTGAGAGCCATGTTAAAAAAAAGCTCAATTCTTTAATTACCAGAGAATCATAGAAGATTGTTAAGATAAAAATAATACGTCTAGACCATGTTTAAGTGGGATAAATAGGTGTCTAGTGACCACCTCTGGCTATGCCATCTAAGCAAGGTCTCTTGAGCTGCAGTTTTTACAGCCCTAGTCCCTTGGGCAGCTAGAACTTGAGAAGAGCCATGCAGGCTAGATGGTGAGAAGAGATGAGATGTGTTGTCCGCACATTTCACACAAGGGGGGCACTGAAACAGAAGGGAGGGTGAGCAATGGTTAGAGCAAGACTGAGACGCTCCAGAGGGATTGGAACAGGTGGAATCATGGAGAACAGGAAGATCCTTGGTGGAGGAGCAGGGCTTTTTTCTTTCAAAATCATGGAGTATATTGTGTTAGGGAAAATTCAGCATGAAACATTATTTTATAAGGATTGCTGCCTCTACAGTAGATGTTACCCCCTGAAAAGAAAAAAAGTCTTGAGGGGTTGCTAATATGCCTGTCAGGAATTCACAAATCTCCAGAACTTCAGTTACTACTTAAAAATAGCAAAATTCACTGAGCATAATCGAACAATGTTTGCATTTATTCATTGTCTAGCATTTAAAATGTTTTCTTTTTAATTAAATACCCACGTGTATAATTGTGAAATCATGGGCCAACTTTGCAAAAGACAATGTACTTTTATTTTAAAGGGAATAATTCTTTCATTGTAATTATTCTCTCTTCTCTCTTCCTTTTCTGCTTGTGTAGATGTGATTATATTTCTTTTGTTTTTTTTGATTATAGCATAAACACATGCAAAAACAATTTCAAACTGGAAATCCTTCTATAAGAGTTATTATTGGGAGAGTTGTGGCTGCACCCAGTGCAGTTGCTTCTGCATTTAAGTAGGAAAATTTTATCCCAACTTACTATTTGTCAAGTTCACTTTTGTTAGTGAACATAAAATAATTAATCAAAGAAACTATATCCTCTAATTAAATTGAAGAGTATCAGTCTAATAGAGCCAGTTCTCAGAACAGTGTGATGGTGAGAGGTTGCCTCTTTGCCAGTTGAAAATAGGGAACTGTGGAGCCAGGAAGGGAAGAATCATCTGTCCTGCCAGAGGGTGTTCACCATTTGTCACGCTGACTGGGCTGTCATATGAGCAGGAGGACCCAGGAGAGCCCTGACCGTGAGATTGAAGGTTGGTGCCAATTTACGACAACACAAATGCATTGAACAGGAAAGAGATAGCTCCTAATCTCTTCAATTTTCTTACATTACCCCGAAGGCCAGAGAATTAAATGAAACAGTAGCTGATGACAACTTTAGAGGGTCCTGAATGCATCACAGAAAAAGTATTAAAATAGTCAGTAGTTTTGCCTTATACATGTGTTAATCTTGCCCCTGAATGAAGAACATGAGCAGAAAACGGTGCCTTCTGGTTATACATGTTCCTCCTCCGTGAGGAAATGACACACAAGTTCCTCATGCCCGTCAAGAGCTGTACTCTGGCTGTCACAGGAGTGGATGGCAGTATGAACTGAAGTGAACTGCACCTGAAGACATCCTGCAAAGTGCCTTACCTGATGACTCGGATCGGTAGTTTGTTGCTTTGTTTTTAGTACCTTATAGGGGGTCTGCTACTTTCTAACTTCCAGCAGCAGTATTTTTGAGAAGAATATCTTTTTAAAAAAGTAAAAATAGTCCCTGCTCACACTGGGAAAAATTGATCTCTATAATTAAGTGTACGTCTGACATAAACGTACATGTTGTTCTTTGTAGAGGATTGAAATAGTCCGGCTGTCCCAGAAATACTGAGCAGATTTGTAACCAAACAAACTGTCCTATGCAGGCTGGCTGTGGTCCACATTCCATTTCTCAATTTACCAAAACATTAAATTGTCACTGAACACTTACTGAATTTCACAAGCAGGACTAGGTATTAGAAATGCATAATTCAGGATGCTCTTGTCCCCATCCTTAAGGATAATTTATTAAAAAGCAATAGCATAAGAAAAAAGTGCTTTGGCCTTAGGGCCCAAGACCCTGTTGCTAATTCCGGTGGAGATCCAGCCGTGTAAATATGGGCAGGTTATCTGGCTAAGTCTGTATCTTCTTCAAAAAGCTGATGATGACAGCGATTTCTGTCCCACAGGTAAAGATGAGGACTAAAAAAGGACATGCAAATATCTTAACATGAAATCCAGTGTTCAACGAAAGGACGCTATTGTTGGCTTTTAATATCATGTTTTAAGATTTAGTGGAACACAGATAAGAAAACTTGTGGGGAAAGGAAACATGAAGTGAGAATGTAATATTTGAGCTACTTAAAAATAAGAATAAAAATAAAATAAATATATTTAGATTGTGTAATTTTTCTTAAGAATGAGAACAAAGATGACAATTTTAGAGGGCTCTGAATGCATGACAGGACAAGTATTAAATTTTTCTTAAAAATAAGAAAAGAGAATAAAGATTGCTGTGAGATCAAGGACAGTCTGGGCTACATAGTGAGCTCAGAACCAGCCTGGACTACAGAACAAGATCCTGTCTTTTTTAAAAAAATTATGAATGAAGTTTGTCTGAAGTGATGAGTTTATGAACCTTAATATGTGAGTTCAACTCAACTAACTCAATCAAGCAGGTCTCTCCCCTTGTTAAGGCCTGAAGAGCAGAGGGCAAAATCAGAGTTAAAATTAGAGTTTCTGTATCTAATGTAGAAATGTAATTTCACACAAACAGAAAAATTACTATTCGAAGACCACAGGCCATATGCCAAGCCCTACTTAATGCAGTGATGATCAGAGATCCGCTTGAGGGTTAAAAAGAGTAAGTGTACGTTACATCTACTGAGAGTTTAGAATTATCAGAAATATCTAAACAATTACAAGTATCTTCTTTCTGGAATATTTGAGAGTTACCAAATTAACAAAGCAGGAAACACTTTATAAAGTCTTAAACATAAATCACTTAATACTGTGATTAAAGGACGAACTTAAATAAAACATACTCCTTTCAATGTATTCAGCAAACAAAACTTGTGGGTACAACATAAAAATTTACACAGTGTAAGATCTTCTTATCTTAGAAGCAAAAGTTTATGATTGGAGTTCGTACCAGCTGGAAATATGTAAATGTAAGGTGTAGTCCCGTTACAGCCATAAAGACCCAAGGGGAAAGATGAGCCGTCTTTCTAGCAAGGCACAAACACCATGAAAGAAATTGGTCTAGAAAATTACTGTTGTATTTAATAACACAAGAGGAAAACATCACTGAGTTATAGAAAAGATGTCACAAATAAAAAATGGAATGGAATTTAAAAGGTTTATATCTGTTATCTACTTTTTCAAATGATTAGACACTTGCACCTAGAGTCAAAAATAGAAAACACCAGAAGCTTGGAGAACATACCCTATGGTAAAGATCGGCCTCACTGGTAATCAAATAAATGCAAATTAAAATGAAATGCTCCTTTTGTTTATCAAATGAGGAAAAAGAAAATCAAGGATAGTGCCACACACACATGAGGATGTGGTGACAAATGTCTCTGTACACTGTCTGTTGTCAGCGAATTGCACTGGCCTTCCCGAGAAGTAGTTTGGCAACACACGCCTAGAAACTTAAGCTGATCTTACACTTTGCTACTAATAATTATACTATTAGGGCATATCTTAAGAAATGGTTGGAAATATCTATACTAAAAAATTTAATAGTAAAACTAATAAAACACAAATATCTTTATAGTAAAATAGTTAAGCAAACTGATACACTTCTTTGTTATGATCAAAAGTTTCCATTGAAAATATTGTTTTAAAAAGGTACTTTTTTAAAGTTCATGATACATTATTTCAGAGAAAATAAATACACGAAGATTTTATTAGAAAACTAAATAAAGAATCCGTATTGTTATTGCTTGGAGACAACATGGTTATCTAGGTTATAAAATAATCTAAGCTGTGCCTAAAATAGTTAAGTTCATTGTAAAAATTATACATCGCATATGTATATTAAAAAATGGGAAAAGTAAAATAAAACCATCTAAGATAAATTATTTTTAGATACTAGGATAATTTAGTGAGATTATTATATATAAAATCAAAATACAAATACTAAATACTATTCATTTTTAATAAACATACCCAAAGTTTATTTTTGAATAAACAACTTTTGCAATATAATTGAACCTAAAATACTAAGGCACGAATCGTATGAAATATGTTTAAGGACTTCAAAGACATTATTAAAATGTATAACGAATATATTAGAGAAGATCTAGACAAAAGCAGCAATATACCTTGTTTATAGACAGTAAGATTCACCATTGTAGAAAGGTCAGCATTCCCCAGGAGAATTTATGAATTCAGTGAAATTTGCATTACAATTCCAATAGGAATTTGGACTGACTCGGAAGTTTATATGTAAAAAAGCACACAAGAATAACAAAGACATTTTTGAGATAGAAATACAACTGGTGTTGAAGAACTTTTAATAAGTGGTCTTGGATGGTTGGGTATCTAATAATACAGAATTGAATTCATATTATTCATTTAAGTATATTATTATAATTAAAGTATATAATTATCATATATTACATCAGTAGTTACATAAGGATTAATGCCAAGTAGATGAGAGTAAAGCGAATAGCAAAATGTTGACGTTTTTAGGGAACATATTTCCATTTATTCTGTTGAGTCAGACAAAAATTTCTTGAACAAGATGCAAAAACACGAGCCATATTGGTTGGAGGGAAATGATGTTTTCAACTACATTAAATTTAACAACTACTGTTTCTCCCCCCACCCCACCCCAACTTAAAAGTTATTCTGGTGTATGGGGACACGATCTGGGGAAAGCATATTTGTGATATAGTTGGCAAGTAACTAATTTCTGGAATCTATTACAAATTCCCAAAACAAAAATAAGAAAAAATATAATCCCCTGTAGAAAATGGATAAAAGATAATTCATAGATAAGGAAAAAGAGGGGCCCCAATACTTGAAAAGACATAGACATGAAAATACAAACTGATTCAATATCAACTTAAACTTACTTGTAGTTGGCAAAAAAGTCTTTTTAAATGGATGATATCAACTCTTTATGAGATTACAGAGCACTATGAATGCAATGATGCTGATGGAAGTGCAAATTGGCTAAAGGAGTCATACAATTTGCAACCAGAATATCAATAACAGAATTAGGATTTCAGAAAGACTAAGAATTGCTCAAAAGTGTGGATGTGACGCACAGATGCTGAGAGAAGGAGGCGGAGAAGGAAAAAGGGAAGGGGCTGCTCGAAGGAAAAACAAAATCTAGCGGAGAGGCTACTGCGGTACAACTGTAAGCTACATTTGGTACAGAATATCCACTTACTTCATTCCCCTGTAATTTTACGAATAGATTCTTTAGAGAATCGTCTTCCCATGAGCTTACATCTCCTGTCTTACAATAATTGTGGCTGTAGACATCAATTGTTTAATCTGTCTTGAAATTCTCCTGAGAAATTCATCTTTTCTGACATGCATTTGTTCCTCTGTCCCACTGTTAAATCATATTGTAATTCAATTTTTAATATTTTAGGACCATCACGCTGTTTCCTGTAACATCCGTACATTTCATATTTCCACTAATAGGGCACATGGATTTTGCCTTCTCTGTCTTCACCAACATTTGGTATTTTCTGTTCTTTAAATAATAACATTTTGATGGTGTGAAATGGTAGCTCATCATGATTTTGATTTTTATTCCCCTGATTACTAGTGATTGCAGTATTTTTCTATGTGCTTATCCGTCATTTGTATATCTTCTTGAACAAAATGCCTAAGTCTCCTGCCAATTTTTAAATCCAGTTATTCAGTTGCTCGCTGCTGAGTTACAAAATTCCTTTATATATTTAGAATATTAATTCCCTACTAAATACAACTTAAGATTATTCTCTTCCATTGTTGTGTTATCTTTTGTTTTCACTCATTAATGTGTTGATGTGCAAACATTTTTAAACTTAGTGTAGTTGCCTTGTCTATTCTTAACGTTGTTCTCCTTGCCATTGATATCATATCCCCAAAAATCATTGCCAAATCTATTGCCTTGTGTTTTTCTCCTATGTTTTCTTCTGGTAGTATAATGGTTTTAGGAGTTACCATATGTTTTCTCCACTTTATTGGCATGTGTATGCACTATCCAATGGATACATTAAGCCTGAGAATTTTGTGCACATTCGTATCACGACATCATTACAATCCATCCCTCCCCCCTCAGGACACTCCAGTCCACTCTCTCCTCCCCCACTTTCTCCCAGTATTTCACTCACTTTGTTCTATAAATCACTTATATTCTGGTTTTCTCATATTAGAGAAACCATTTGATATTTAACTTTTTGGGCCCAACTCACTTTACTAAGCGTAATGATCTGAAGTTATGACCGTTTACTTCCAATTGCCTCAAATCTATCTGTCTTTGTAGAAGAGTGGTATTCCATTATGTACAAATATACTTTTTACTAGTTACTTTTTTGTGACTAGTACAACCACTATGAAAAGCAGTATAAAGATTCCTCAAAAAGCTAAAAATAAATATTCCATTTGTTCCAGCAATACCTCTCCTGGCATCTTTTCAAAAGAGTTAAATCTACGTATAACAGAGACACACGTACACCCATGCTCATAGCAGCGCAACTAACAATAGAAAAATCATGGAAGATGCCAAAGTACCCATTAACAGACCAGTGGATACATTTATGTTTTTAATTCATTTGTATATGTATGGTAAGACTCTAACTTCCTTCATTTGTTTGTGGATATTTGGTTTATCTGTCACTATTTGTTGGAAAAAAATCTGTCTTTTTTCCATTGTACTATGTTGGCGTGTGAGATTGTTTAAATCTAACATCCCTTAAAATATGTATTTGGAAAGTTATCTGATTGTGGGAGTGCTCTATTTCTTAGCGGACACATCCATTGATAAATTGATAGCTGAGGTGTGGCTCAATCGAAAGAGGCGTGCACCTAGCGACATAACTGGAAGGGTGTGTTCTGTGTTTCCTCTGCTCTCTCTCTGCATCCTGGCTGCATCAGATGAGCAGCTGTCCTCTGCCTAGTGCCTCCCACCATGCTCTCTGCCTGGACTCAGCAAACCGGCAACAGGTACTAAATAGAAGAAAATCTGTCTCCCTTTACATTGTGGGTGTCAGATATCCTGTCTTAATGATAGAGAATAACTAACACAATGCCTTATCAAAAGCTATTTGGGTGCATATACAAGGGTTTATTCCTGGGCTCACTATTGTGTTCCATTGTTTTAAATATCTATTATTATGCTAGTACCATACTGCTTTGTGTTTGGGCTATATGAACAGTATTAAACAACAGTAAGTGTTTAATTTTAAAAAATACTGTAGCAGACACATTGCTATTAACCTCCCTCAAAATACTAGCCTCTTCAGACACACTTATCTCATTATACTGTCATTCTTTCTACTTTTTTCTTCCTTTCTTTCTTATTTATTTATTTTGTTCATGAAAAGTCTTCTTAATTATTTATCAGAGAGCAGTAAAATAGCTTATAAGGAAGAGGTCTCTAAATGCGTGAACGTTTAAAGACTGTTCCAAAGTCATCACCCATGAATCAGTGATTTAGGTAGCACCCATAGGAGGAGCCCGGGTGATCCTCAGGGCAGGTGGGTGGCCATCGCTGGGATGCTGCAGAGCTCTTTAACAGCAGTGCTTATAGGTGCTTCCACAGTGAGGCTGGGTGTGCATCTTCAGGGAGATTCTGTTCAGTCCAGGAGGAGTCCTGTGTCAGTGGGAGCTGAACAGCCAGAAAGAAAGGCTGTTGGTGTAGAGCTCACTGTGCAGTGCAGGACAGGGGGCGTGTGGGCTGGAGGAGGCAGAAGCTGGGCAGGCAGACCTGGCACTGGCAACATCTGTTGGAGGAGCAAATGACATTGCCTGGATGGGGGGGGGGGGGGACATCTGCGCTAACAAGAGACCCTGGAGCAAGCCACAGTCAGGTGTTTGGGTTTCTCTTGACTGAGAATTTGATTAGTGTCTCCCTTCTTTAAGCTGCTCTTAAATACTGGCCCTTCTGACACTGGCCCATTATCCCTGGATTATTTTCCTTCCATTTTAGTTTATAAAAGTATCTAATTACCTAGCTCTTTATTACCTGTTTTAAATATTTAATTTTTTGTAAATGCATGAATTCGAATTCTGTAACACATTGGAACCATGGGTTTGGGGAATTAGTGAGCAGCTGTGTTCACCCCTTTTTCAGAGGTTCATCCCTTTCCTATCTGACCTTTTCCTCTCTTTCTACCCTGCCATTTGTGTTTGGGCCTTTACATGTCATTATTTTTGTGCATTTCATAAAAGAGACACCCATGTATAGCCATCTGGAGATTGAGTCCAGGACCTTCACTGTGAGCCCCAGCCCCAGCCCATGATTTTTAGTTTTAATTTTGAGTCAGGATCTTACAAAGTTGTTAAATATCCCCAACTGGGCTCTAACTTGTGATCCTACTGCCTCAGCCTCCCAGAGTGCTGTGATTATAGGCCTGCATCACAGCACCCAGCTACTTCCCATTTTCTGAAGTATTTCTGGAAGTCCTCTCTCTCCCTCCCCCATCTCTCTCCTTGAAACAGGGTCACTATAATTCATGCTGGTTCTGAGCTCACTAGGAAGCCCAAGTTGGCCTTAAACTCACAGCAATCCTCCTGCCTCTGAGTCCTGAGTGCTGAGATTACAGGCATGTGCTACCATGCCCACCTTGAGTGGTGTTTGGGTAATAGAACTCAGGACCTTGTGCTTGCTAGGCAAGTAGTCTAAACACTATGCTATGCCTTCAGGCCACAGAAGTCCTGTTTCAAGTGTATCTTTAGTTGTGCTGTTGTGGCTGCCTCAATGTCCTGAAATGTTTGCAGATAGTTACATTTCACCGTCATCTTGACTTTGACAAAGAATCAGAAGTCACACCATACCAGATTTAGTGACTAAGGTAGATGAAGGCATCAGGTAATGTTTTTACTTGATAAAAATTGCCATAAATGTTTTGCATTGATTCAGGACGTCAAGTCAGCTATGAAAAAACACCAACAAAAGAAGAGTTCTATGATTTCTTCTCGAAGTGAAAAGAGTGATGGGATAAATGTATTCGAAGCAAGGGACATTATATTGAGATGGATAAATAGCAATTTGTATTTTACTGTAAAAAATTTTCTAATTCAAACATTTATCATATTCTTCTTCATAACCTGTATTTTTAAATTTGGAAGTGTGGTGAGGCATCTGACTTTGCTCCTTTTTAATATTTCTTCAGCTATCACAGTCCCTTGAGATTCTAAAATATTCCATTATATTACTTTATTTCTTTATAATCTGAGATTTTCAATTTATAGTGCTCTATTCTGGCTTAATAATATTGTATTTTGTTCTACTTTATAGGCTATTATTCTTCTATCTTTTTGAGAACCTTAAACTTATTGATGTTAAATTCCTTTCAGATTTTCCTATCATTTTATTTATTTAATAAAATGAACTCCTCCAATCACTGCATTTGTTGCACATCTTTTTTAGTGTTACTCTTCCTCAAGCATTCTGGAATCTGATTTCTTTGTGAATGACCTTGAATGAAAGTGCCTTAGTTATCTCTTCCTGTCCAGTAGCTTTAATGACGCCTCCATGTGAGAGAGGAGCCCGACGACTGGATTGTCTCGGGAGCTGCCTAAGACACACAAGGCGCACTTCCTGCTCTGTCTGAGTAGGTCATGGAGGCATGACCTTGGGAACCGAAAGTGACCCTGGTCCCCCCTCCCTGGCACTGTCACCCATTTCCGCTACTAGCCACCAATGAAATGAGCAGATTTCTCCACATCGTGCCTTTCCCCCTATGATGTTCCTGCCTACGAGCCATGGACAGCAACTTCGGAAATCATGAACCAAATTAAACTTTTCCTTTAAATTGTGTCAGGTAGTTTATCCTAGCAACACAAAAGCTGACAAATACATTCTGTTTAACTCATTACCAATAATGGGAATAGGCAAGCTATAACCATTAAGCAACAGATAACTGGCGGAGTTGTGCTTATGCCTTTACTCTCTCTGGCCACATCAGATTTGCAATAGATTGAAAACTGCTTACCCAGGAAGAAATAACGACTTTTGTTGTTGTTTTTCCCCAGTCTCACGCAGAGGAACCAATTCTTTAGTCAGATGTGTGGGACACTTTTTATCTACCTTCCCTTCAGGAGTTTAATCTCTGGCCACAGCCAATTATCCATTATGTTCTCTTCCAACATAGTAGGAATGTTTTGTTCTTTTGGTTTGTTATTTAAGTGAATGCTAGTGAGTTCTCAACAAATACAGAAAATCACAATACTCTTCTCACTATACGTGCAAAAATCTTTTCCAGTTGAGAATAAAAATATATCGCATCCTACTCTGAGAAGATAGATGGAGATGATGTAGGAGAAACAGCTATGGCAGTCTGACTTACGAGAATGGCTGCACAGTATGATTAGTATTAGATAGAACAACTCTGGTCTACTACATGAAACATTTTCTGAAAGAAGTGATTCTTGGTATTAGATACAATCAACATGGAAAGTTATGGGAACTCCACCAAACAAGCAAAAGAAGCAATTAATATATTCATCATGACTAACCTCAGTTCATAGAGAAATCACATGTTCAAGGATGGGACTGAATAAATATTTCAAAACAAATTTGTATTTATTTTATAAATTTGCTGCTTAATGTCATACAAAGTGAGAATTACTGTTATTTGTATATAGGTACAAAATGGTTCTGTGTCACTAAAATGATCTAAAATCTGGGAGCATCTCTGTAAATTAAATTATAGGCATTATTTGCTCTATTTATTGCTGTTACTGATTGAAAATAATTATACGTTGGCGCATTTAACTGAAAATATTTGATTGGATTTGTAATTATTTTTGTGTGTGATACCAGAAAATCAAGTCCAGGGGCCTCACACTAAGCCACATCTCCAAGCCCATTTTTATTGTTAAATTTGAGATAAGATCTTACTATGTCACTAAGTTGCCCAGGCTGACATTGAACTTGTGATACTTCTACCTTAACATCTTAAAGTACTAGAATTATAGGCCTGCACCACCAGGTCCAGATTAGTTTATAAATATTGACTGGAATCTTGAAAATACTAATGAATAATTATTTTTGTCTTTGAATAAATAAAAGAATAGCTACCTAGCATTGATTTTGACTTACGACTTAAATGTTACCTACGGGAGGTGGAACTTTTACATCAAACTGTATTATTTTAAACTCTCGACAAGATGTGCTTCCAATTTTATTCAAATCTAATCTCTTCTCCTAAGAAGAAAGGTTCTTTCTGTAGTTTTGTGATATCATGTTTGCAGGACATTTTGTAAAGAGCACAGCGTATTTCCTTTGAGGATATGAGTCTGTGAAATATTCAACCTGTATGAAACACCCCTGAAGCTTCGTCTTGATTTTCTCCCCTGCATCTAGGTGCGTCCCACACCATTTAAGAGTTACTTGAAATGCTATCGCTACTAATGGTTTTAGTTCAGCTCTTCCCATTTGATGACTGCACACTAAATTGACTCTGAATGGGGAGTGTAAAATTAATCCTCACTTTATCCCTTTGCCATCTTCATCTATAGCAGGCACTGGCATTTTGAATGAAATATATTCTTCTATCCCCCCAAAATTTTACTGCTCGGAGTGCAAAAGAATATAGTAACTTCAAAAATTGAGACTGAAATAAGCCAGGCATGAAGATGCACACCTGTAATCCCAGCACTCGGGAGGCCAAGGCAGGAGGATTGTCATGAGTTCAATGCCAGCCTGGGCTACACAGTGAGTTCAAGACCAGCTTGGACTACAGAGTGAAGACCCTGTGTCAAAATATATATATCGAGAGATACTAAAATGTTCCCATCTTGCCTGTACTCTTCATATGACTACAGTCTGCTATACCACACCACTTCCTGCATCCACTAATAGGTTTAAAAACCCTTATTTTCCTAATAATCTTTCCATATAGTGTGTTTACGGGGGCGGGATTGTTGAGAACTTAAATACCAGCACACTGAATTGAAGTTTCAATCTTACTGTCAATTTAGGCAGCAACTTCTGGGAGTGACATTACTTTCCATGATGAACACACCTTCGTTCGGTTCAGTTCTACTTGCTTTATTTTTCCACTCTGCCAGTGAGCTCATTTGAGTCAGGGCTACTCAGCTTTCCTTTATGAAAAGTAGACTCTAATTCCCTCAAATCTTTTAATCCCAAAGACGCAGTAAGGGAAGTCGAAAGCAGTCGGTAGAACAGAACAGAGTGCGCAAGTCAGTGCAGGAAATATGAGAACGCAGACCAAGAGCACGTAGTCTCAGAGTAAAAGCACATAATGCTCTCCTGTTTCAGTCAGGAACCCTTAAGTCTGAAAGGCTGACTGAGTTTCTTGGGAATGGCTGAGTAGCACCGTCTGTTTCCTTCCTGGGTGTCGTAACTGCCTTCATTACTGCTTTATTCCTGCTTTTCCTGAGTCTTGTCATCTGCCTTTTGTCTGGCTTCCTCCAAGACAACTGACACACCGTGGGGTTAGAATGGCTTTGTGGCTTGGTGCTTTCCACAAATGCAAGGACACAGGTTAAATTTATAGTTTTCCATAGATCTTTTTAATAAAAATAGAAACATGATTATGCTACATAACATTACTACTCAATTGTATTTTAGACAAGGGAGAAGTCTGGCATGAGGAAACAACTGCTTGATCTAAAGCCATCCTGACTACTCCCTTGTATGTTAAAATCATAAATTGCAAAATATAAATGCACAAGGTTACTCAGAAGTGACTTACCAGTTGTATTTTTAATTCAGCTTTTGACTAAGAAAATCAGCTGCAATTGGTCACAATGGAATGGAGGGCCTCTTCATTGACTTACCACCTGTTCAACTGAAAGTTTTGGGAATAACCATTTTCACAATAGTAGAGTCCTATAACCAAGTTTTGAGGCAGAGCCTAAGATCACCTATTTACACTTGTCATAGAGTAGTAAATGTCATGCACATTTTCAAAAATGACAGAATCATTCAAGTGACATCTTCTTGCCAGGAAGATAACTTATCAAAGTTGGTTTCTGAAACAATCAATTTATTTTTAGCTCCAACCCAATAGCCTCAGTAACAATGCCCTTTTAGGTAGGAAATACCATGACATTTGATCTAGTCCGAGAGGCATCTTATGTGAATTCATTTCAAAGAAGAAATGATTAAATACTTCCTTTAGCAGAAAGAGAAGAATTGAATTACTGCTCCCAAAAATGAAATTATGATAGATGAACTAATTAGCCTCTGAGATTTCCTTATGGAGAAATGAGGGAAGGGATGAAAAATTCACACACACTACCCAAAAGAATAACTAAATACTCATGGCAAACGAGCTAAGGGATGTGGGTAATGTTAAAATGAATAATATGACAATATAAACTGTCATTGGAGGGTCTATCATTAAATTGTCATTAGAACAGCCTCTTGTTATTGAGCAACATTTTTATGAAGAAAATAAATATTGCCAATCACATGGAGAAATAGAATTAGTCTTTAGAAATCTCAAGGCAGTCTCAAAACATGTTTATTATAATATTATTTTTAGGAGAAGAGGACAACAAAAGCACACAGTCTTCTATAATAATTATTAGTTGAAAAGCTCAACAGCTCCAAAAAGTCCTGATTATTCTAGAACAAAAAGGATCCTTACAAATTCAACCATTAGGAGAAAACTACGTGTTCTTTCCAGCAATTGTGAAATCAGTATCCTTACGGTTGAGGGGTCTTGTTTAAATAATTACTTTAATTAAAATTGCTTAGCCGCATTATTGATGATAATAGAATTCTCTCCATAATGGATTATGTTTTTCAGAGGGCAGTGTGAAGCAGAACTAAGTCATTAATAGGTAGTTCTGACCGAGAGGAGGTGAGAAAGTAAAGAAAACCTGCCACTCCAAACACCAGATGGGTCAACAGCTTCAACTTCCTCTATCAAGCAGTATACTTAGCCAACGATAAGAAATATTATAAAATGTACTGATGTATCTTTTCCTTTAGATACACAGCATTTATTACGGCCTAAAATTATGCCTCAGACTGAAGGAAAAAAAAATATCTGTGAATCAACAACTGATCGAAGATTTTGAGGGCAAGGGATCACAGCCATGAAGCAGCTCAGGTCCTAAGTTGTTCAAAAGCTAAAAAGCCAAATGGACCCCAAAGTGAAAGAGACTCTCTATAAGCTAACATAGTTACCACTTAGTGCAGACTCCAAATGACTTATGAACCGTCGGCAGCTTCCCACCTGCAGAGGTTCACAGCAGAAACCCGGGAGTCACCATGGAGACACTCAAGGTCCTCCATCTTGAAATCCTCATCTCCAGGGGACCAGGGAGTCGGAAGGCTCCACTTCAAGTTTTTATTCCTTATGTATGTTATTTCCATTTCCCCAACCCTTCCATTTCAGCCACCATCATTTTTAGCCCTCCTCCATAATGTATTTTCTAAACAAAATAATTGTGCTTGAAACTTGCTGCACTTTCGTATCATCTATAACTTAAATTCCTTCACTTGGCTGATGAGATTCCATGTGTTTGAACCTTCCTATCTTTTCAGTCATATTCCATACTTCCCATCCTTTGCTTATTCTGCTTGTGAATGTCCAACAACACTAGTCCCCTTTCCAATCCTAAAAAGATTAGGAGTGTTGGCCTGTATTTCTCTCTTTTTTGTTGCGTTTTCATCTGGTTTTGGAATTAGAATTATGCTTGCCTCAAGAAATATTTGGGTAATTATATTTCCTTTCAATTTCTTTAGAAAGCTTGGTAAACATTGGTATTAAATCTTCCCTAACTTTTAATAGAATTCTGCTGGGAGTACATCAGGTCCTAGGCTCTTTTTGGTTGGAAGTGTTTTTGTTACTTCCTTGATTTCATAGGTGGAGATTGGCCTATTCGAATGTTTAATTTCTTCTTCATTCTGTTTTGCCTTTATTGTTCCCTCTTAGAAGGCACCCTTCCATATGCATAATTAACTCCTTCTCATCAGAAATGAGCTCAGATCTCACCATTCCAAAGAACTCCCTTGAGCTACTCACCCAGAGGTTGGCGCACAGTCTAACCACAGCATCCGCTAGTAACTGTTTATCGAGTTTTCTCAGCTCACTGAAATATGCGCTCAGTTAAGGAAGGTAGAGAGGGAGAAGTCAATGTGAGTAAAATGTGATTTTTATATGCATATTTACATGTCTCCAAAGCATATGCTAATAAAATAATAATTATAAAGGGAAAATAACTTACCTTGCTCATTTATCAGGTTGCTGTTCCACAAAGGCTTCTATCTCTTACTCTTCCTCAAGCGCTGTTTTCAACCAAGTGTTGAAGCCAACAAAGTCTGTATCCTTCAGCTTCTTTCTACTATGAGGGGACAGAAAATAAGGGGGCAGATAAAGATAGAATGTGTGGATTCCAGAGAAGGCATCTGTGAACAGGCGGAAATTAAACAGGCTGAACGAAATGTGAGAGCAGGCCGTGGAAAGGTCCAGAGAGGAATGAAATCCTCAGGCAGGATCGTGTGCTCCAGGAAAGGGAACACCAGGTAAGTGTAGCTTTCATGGGTGTCCTATTCTTCGTTCAATCTCCAAACTGTGCCCGTTGTCTACCATACTTAATATTACTTGTGATATTCAATAAATACATGTTGAAAGAATGAGGAATTTCTTCACGAAGATATGTTGGATGAACAAGAAACTTCAGGAGTGTGTCTTAATAATGGTTAACAAAAGTGAATGCCTGGGGAAACATATCATTCTTCATAAAAATCTCTGTATGCAAAAACGAGCACACTCACCCACACAAGCAGTTGTTTTCAAAATGAGAGTCTATCTCCACTGCCATTATGCAGACCCTGGGATGCAGAAGGTGGCGAAGATGTCGACTGAGATGCTTAGACAGGCGTCTCGCTGTACAATCTGCAGAAATAATGGAACTATTTTACTGGGTTCACCAGTATGGAGTCAACTAAGAATTCTCACCTGTTGTAAAACACTATCAATCAAACTGATAAAAAGTAATTACCAAATCAACTCTAGAATTGCCAGATGAAGCAGCAAAATGACCTTTTGTGGCTTGATTACAGTTGTCCTTTGACAGAATTAGTCTGATAACTAAAACATGCTATGAGTTAAAGGGTGACGGTAAAGGCCATAGAATTGGCTCAGGCCTTTACAAAATATCTACATAGGTTAAATGTCATTACTCAACACTGTTTCAAGATGAATATTGCTTTCCTTCACAACTTAAATTTATAATCAGATTTATAATCTCATATGATTGAATCAACCACTTTCCAAAATAATCAACCACCATTTCAAACCAGGATATCATATTGTTAGGTTGTAGAGATATCAGAAACATTATCAAAAGCACAAGCTTGCTTGTTTTTTTCACCTTTCACATCTAAGTCTTCCTCTGAATCTTTTGAAAAGATTTTTTTATCCTAATGTCAAGTCTCCTTGGCTTTGTATCTGCTAACATTTTAGCTGGTATAATGGATGTAAAGTTAATCATCAATGACAAATTGATTAACCATTTGTTTAATGCCATAATAGCATAATTTGTTTTTTTCAGGAAATGACTAAGTCCTCTGTTCCATTTATTTTTATTTTCATAAAAATTACCATATATATATATATATATATATATATATATATATATATATATATATATATATATAACTTGGATTCAGTCATATCAGCTGTGTTCAATACCTGATGTTTTATGTCTTTTCTTTCAAAAACACTTCAGACAGTGATATTGTTGTCATAGAATTTGTAGTTTTTACTTTTCCCCACTACTCTTTGTGCAAAGGGATCATGGTGTCTGTTTCAATTTTTAAAAATTTGTTCAGCAAAAGACATATTGCCATTAACTGCATTTCCAAATACTCTCCCTTGCTTCGAGCACCCTTATCCCATCATTCTTGACATCTTGAGAAGCAGCTCTGGGAAGTCCTCTTTTGTGTCTTCTTGAGGTATGATCAAAAATACAGTGAATCCTACTACTGCTGCGGAGTGCTCTCCAACACAAAGACAGGCTTGTGCAGATGCTGCAGTATGTCCTCATATCCACCATATTCATTGCATCTGGAGTGGTGCATCCCCTGGCTTTTCTCAGAGGTCAAAATTACTATAAAAGGTAACTTCTGTGATTCAGGACATGGAGGCAGCCACAACAGTGCAACCAAAGACATTCATGAAAGAGAAATTCCAGGACCGCCTAGAACATGGCAAGTGTGATGTAATGAGTGTATCTGAAGTGAGGAGGAATATTTTGGGAAAGAAATAATGGCAATGTGACTTATAATATAATAAAAAATTTTAATTTAAACAATCCTTCTATTTGTTTTATCACACCTTAAATCTCTGTTAAAGATTAACTGACATGTGGAGTAAAGTCTCCACCCTACAGAGCAAGGCACCTTTCTTTCCCAAGAACCATGCGAAATTTTCTTATTCTTTTTTGTTCTTAAAATCTTCAACTTTTATTTTTTTCCCATTTTATTGATATGTACAAGTGCAGAATTTAAGGTTTACAGTGGAGTTGAGCATTTTGTGCACATACATTTCTTGTCAAAGTGACAAGGGCTTTCCCGCTAGCTCTCCTTTTGTCCCTCCCCAAACCCTCCCTTCCCTCCCTTCACCGCCCCCCCACCCCCGTCCCCCTCTTTAGCTTTGTCTTGCGTTTAAAGTTCCATATCAGAGAGACCATCCGATGTTTCTCCTTCTGCTTCTGACTCACTTCACTAAGCATGATATTCTCAAGTTTCTTCCATTTGCCTGCAAAAGCCTCCACGCTGTTTGATTTTATTGATGCATAGTATTCCATTGTGTATAAATACCGCAGTTTGTGTATCCACTGGTCTGTTGATGGGTATTTCGGTGACTTCCATATTCTAGCTATTGTTAGTTGTGCTGCTATGTGGTTATACCCTGTTAGGTGCTATTTGTGATTTCCAATTCCCATTTCTTCTGGGTCCAAAAAGCGTTCCACATTTTTAACATTTCCTAGGACACGGAATTTCTCCTGAGCTGGTGCCTTCTGAAATCTTTGCATGATGAGAATGTATTTTCAGCGGGGCTTCATGTGCATCCGCCTGACAGCAGAGCAAGGTAAATACCATTGTGTCCTCAATCTGAAGATAGAAATTAAGTGATAAAATGTTTAATGAATTGCCCACAACCACTCACAAGAAAGGGGGCTGCACCTGGAACTGGAGGGTGGGTCTCCTGATGTAAAAGCCTGTATTCTTCACCTATGCTCAAACATTTGAGGCCAGTTATCTTTCCATTTATTCTATTTTCTCTTATTAGTTCTTGTTTTCATGTGAGCCATAACTTCTTATTTATTTGTACTTAAAAAGTAATGCGTGTTTCACGTTTTGTTTTGTTTTGTTGTTGTTTTGAGACAAATTTTCACTCTATAGTTCAGGCTGATCCTGAGCTCACTTATGTACTCCAGATAGCCTGCAACTCAGGGCAGTCCTCCTACCTCAGGCTCCTGAGTGTTGAGATTACCAGTATGTGCCAATATACCTGGCTTTAAAAAGCAATGCTTTTATGTCATAAAAAATTTAAAGTATGTATGTGAGCATACTACTTTAATATTTCATGCTATGCTCTTCCAGAAAAAAATAATAATAATTTATGTGTTCCTTTGCAATCTACTTTTTAAATGAATATAATGATTTCCTGTGATCATGCACTTATGACATTTGGTGTATTTTCTATAAGATGTTGTTCTGTAGTCCTCTTACAATATTCTTTAGCCAGTTTCCAACTGGGGACAACTAGTCTATCTCTAGTTAATTAGTATTATTAACTACATTTCAGTAAATAGTCTTCTGGTTCTAGAGATGTACCCTCCCACAATCATTTTGGGGAAACACAATCCTGAATAGTAATATTTTATTTACCAAATATTTAAAATTAGCCTAAAAATTTTCCAGAAAATTATATCAATTTAGTGTTCCAACAAAACCATAGTCATATGGGTATTTTCAATTTGTCCTAATATGTTTTAATGTTTATTTTTAAAAATCTTGTTCAGTTTTAAAATATTGTCATCACAAAATTACAATCTATTTTCCAGTAAATTTGTAGTTTTCATGTTTATTCATAATTTTTAGGTTGCTCATGTTTTATGAGTCTTTTTCTTCTTCTTGAAAGGAATATATATATGCGATGTGAACATTTTTCAAAGTATACATGATGTGTAAGCACTTTTTAATTCAGTTTTACATATAAATTTTGCTTACAGCATATTTGTGATATAAAATTGCTTTTATTGTGTTCTATTTTTTAAACCTAGAAATAATTTTCATTACATTATCTAGTATAATGTTTGTGTCATAATCAGAAACTAGAAAGTTCCTTTTCTCGCGATGATGTAAATATTCATCTCTATTGTCTTAGTTACTCTTTCATTGTTGACATGGAATATCCAACACCCACAAATTGGGGGAGGAAAAGTTTATTTTAGGTCACAATCTCAGAAGGCCACAGTCCATTCCTGGGCAGCTGCAACAGTGGACGCTCATGGCAGAGGTGGAGGTGGAGGTAGATCCTCTGGTGTTGAAAACAGGAAGTCAAGGCTTAGAAGGAAGGGGGGAAGGAGTATATACCCCTCCGGATCACATCCCAGTGATGTGCCCCCTCTGGGTCCAGCCTCACTGTTCCATTCCTTCCAGAATGAAGCCCCTAATTCCACTAGATATCTGTAATCTATAATCTACCACACACCTATAATCCACCACACACCCATAATCCACCCCTCTACACTAGACCCCTATTTCCTAACAGCACATGGTTTCACAGATAATACACAAAAACCAAATACATGAGACGTTTGGAGGACATCTACACCCAAATCACAATATATATTTTGATCTATTTTGATGCATTTATTATCTACAATCTGTGCATATGCTAAAATACTTCAGTTTGTTTTTAGGCAAGACTTTAACTTCCTTTTTTTTTTCTTCAAAAGGTCAGTCAATTGGTGGCACCTGGTGAACAACCTCTTCCCTCACTGTAAATAATCTCTTCCTTTACTGTAACAACAATACTTTGATAAAAGTGCCCAAAGGCTTTACAAGTGCTTGAATTGTTCATGGAATTTTAATTCTCTTCCATTTTCCCTTTGTTCTGCTTGGGTCAGTTCAACTTCGTATCTCTTTCCTACCCAGAGGGCAAGCCTCTCACAGCTCATCTTTCCCAGAAGTCCCATAGCTATTTCCAAGCAATTAATCTTTTAAATGAGCACAACTATAATTTTGTTAATTTACAAAAAATCTACTTTGATGAATCAACATCTTTACCTTAAGCATTCCCATCAAATAGCATAATACCTTTCTCTATTTATGCAAATTATCTTTTGTAAAGTTCTTAAAGCCTGTGCGTAGGCCATGTACTGGAAAATGAATTTACATATATGCTTATGCAGATGAACGCATTCATTTAATCATATTTTTGAACTGCCTTCCTGAAACATTGGAAAGTCACTGAGTATTGTATATTTATTTTGCAGTCAATCACCTTTATAAACTCATTATTTCTAATGGTTGTAGCTAATTCTTTCTATATGAAACAACCAAATTGTCTTCAAACAAGGAAAATTTAGGTTCTTTCCTATGTAATATTGTTCCTTTATGAAAGAGTCAACCTTCAAGAGCAAGAAGAAACATATGTATTTGCTTATTTTGATTAAATATTGGAAAGTTTTCATTGAGTAAAATCTATTTTTGGCCTAATGAATATTCCTTATTCAGTCAAAAAGGTTTTTTTTTTTTATTTTTCATTAACTTACTAAGAGCTTTCTGTGGAAAATGAATTTTAATTTTGTCAAATGCTTTTGTAGCTTTTATGTAATGTATTTTTCTCTTTTGGCTTCATTGTGCTATGCATTGTATTAGAGACATTACTTGCATTAGGCTAATGTTTTAGTTTTGGCATTGCTCATATATGATCATTTTGTATTAACCTTTAATTTACTATTAAGTTTGTTCTTTAATGATTTATGATTTTTATCTTTATATATAAGTGCAAGAGGTATCTGGTTTTTTCTTTCTGCATACTACATTTTTTTCAGGATTTGGTATTCACCTTATGCTCTTTCTAGAAAATAAATCCAGGTGATTTTTTTTTGGGAGTGTGTATTTGTGTATATACTTCAACATAATCCAACTCTACATCCACACTTGAGAGATTTTTAAAAATTCTGTATGGGTCTGATAGCATTGGTGGGAAGAAATTTTGATAATGTTTTTATAGTAATAACAATTTTGGTAGTTTTACCTCACTGTGACTTAATTTTGATAATATTTGTTTTCTGGAAACTAATCCATATATAAAATAATTATTTTTAATTAAAATAAGCATGTCACAACATTCTACATTTTGATTGCCTTTCTATGTTATATTTCCTGGGAAAATAATCCATCTCTACAACATTCTGTATTTAATTGGCATAAATATTACATGGTATAATAGTTTTAATTGTCTTTCTGAGG